>CP136061.1:264565254-265165254 GCA_032622095.1 Siphonodentalium dalli | reverse complement strand
TATTATTCTAAGCAATTTTTCAACTCTTATATCTCCGGAAGTACAAGAGATAGGGAGCTGAAATTTCGTATGCATATAGACCTATACTATTTCTAACTAATAAGAGTATATAGGATGTTGTCCACGTTTGGTTTACAGAGTTATCTCCCTTTTTGTGAAAAAATGGGGTTGCTGTATCTCGAAAAGTATGAGCAGCAGAGACTCAAAATTTGGACCATATGTAGAACTCAGGATTCCCTATTGAATCCATACATTATAATTTATGTCCGCGCTTTTTCTACAGAGTTGTCGCCCATGATTCGCAAAATTCGATTTATTTCATATCATGTAACCGCCTATAACATGCACGGTATCCATATTTGAGAGATTTTATGTAGTTACCCGTTATCAACTTGCTACGAAAACAAGTTTTGAACAGGGACGGACTTATATTTTTGGGTTTTGGGTGGGGGCAAAATTTTCGCAATTTTTTTTTTCGATGATTTCAACTATTTTTACTGTCGTGTATCTATAGGGTGTACTAATGATCCTCCTGAAAGAATTTTGTAAATCGGTTGAGAAATGTCCAAGTTACAGACCATCGAAAATTGTATTCATACATCGATTGAGGAGAAAGTGCTTGTGGACAAAACTCCTCCTAGACGACGCACGCGAACTGGATTTGGTTTATGTGAGCGTGTTATCCATAGAAAGAAGACGAAATGGTGCAATTTTGACGAAGATCCAAAAACATTGGTCCATATTAGGGAGGGGGCAAAAATTGTCATATTTTTTTGGTCTCCGATTTGAACCAAAATTGTTGTGAAGTATCTATAAGATATACCGAGTGACATTATGAGTGAATTTTGTGAATCGGTTGAAAAATGTAGAAATTGTGGCCCCTTCATTTTTTTCAAGTTTACAGAAGATGCACTATGAATTCAAATTCCTTCAACCAATCGTCAATTGTTTAGTGTCATTCGGTGGGGAATTTATAATACTTTTAAACGATTACCGACTTGCCTTATTATGTCGATGGAAGCCAGATATAATCGAAATGTATGTACTGAACAGCATTAATATAGGTCTATATAGTAGAATATCGCCACAATATCTTACTAGAACCCTACTAAATATTAAAGGGGCATCAAATGCGAACACAATGACGCAAAAATTAGCTCGATATCTCGAAGATTGGCCGAGATATGGCGACTTTTCTACACGCATCACCTAATTCCGAGGCAAGGGTGGGGGTCACGCCAGAACGTTCCAACTGAACACAGAAATGTCAATAAACCATACTATCGACATACCAATCAATTCCGTGCGAATCCCTTATTATACTTCCATATTTTAATATGGAAGTATATTGTTATTCAATTTATTATTTTTCTCCTCTATTATTATTATTCTAAGCAATTTTTCAACTCTTATATCTCCGGAAGTACAAGAGATAGGGAGCTGAAATTTCGTATGCATATAGACCTATACTATTTCTAACTAATAAGAGTATATAGGATGTTGTCCACGTTTGGTTTACAGAGTTATCTCCCTTTTTGTGAAAAAATGGGGTTGCTGTATCTCGAAAAGTATGAGCAGCAGAGACTCAAAATTTGGACCATATGTAGAACTCAGGATTCCCTATTGAATCCATACATTATAATTTATGTCCGCGCTTTTTCTACAGAGTTGTCGCCCATGATTCGCAAAATTCGATTTATTTCATATCATGTAACCGCCTATAACATGCACGGTATCCATATTTGAGAGATTTTATGTAGTTACCCGTTATCAACTTGCTACGAAAACAAGTTTTGAACAGGGACGGACTTATATTTTTGGGTTTTGGGTGGGGGCAAAATTTTCGCAATTTTTTTTTTCGATGATTTCAACTATTTTTACTGTCGTGTATCTATAGGGTGTACTAATGATCCTCCTGAAAGAATTTTGTAAATCGGTTGAGAAATGTCCAAGTTACAGACCATCGAAAATTGTATTCATACATCGATTGAGGAGAAAGTGCTTGTGGACAAAACTCCTCCTAGACGACGCACGCGAACTGGATTTGGTTTATGTGAGCGTGTTATCCATAGAAAGAAGACGAAATGGTGCAATTTTGACGAAGATCCAAAAACATTGGTCCATATTAGGGAGGGGGCAAAAATTGTCATATTTTTTTGGTCTCCGATTTGAACCAAAATTGTTGTGAAGTATCTATAAGATATACCGAGTGACATTATGAGTGAATTTTGTGAATCGGTTGAAAAATGTAGAAATTGTGGCCCCTTCATTTTTTTCAAGTTTACAGAAGATGCACTATGAATTCAAATTCCTTCAACCAATCGTCAATTGTTTAGTGTCATTCGGTGGGGAATTTATAATACTTTTAAACGATTACCGACTTGCCTTATTATGTCGATGGAAGCCAGATATAATCGAAATGTATGTACTGAACAGCATTAATATAGGTCTATATAGTAGAATATCGCCACAATATCTTACTAGAACCCTACTAAATATTAAAGGGGCATCAAATGCGAACACAATGACGCAAAAATTAGCTCGATATCTCGAAGATTGGCCGAGATATGGCGACTTTTCTACACGCATCACCTAATTCCGAGGCAAGGGTGGGGGTCACGCCAGAACGTTCCAACTGAACACAGAAATGTCAATAAACCATACTATCGACATACCAATCAATTCCGTGCGAATCCCTTATTATACTTCCATATTTTAATATGGAAGTATATTGTTATTCAATTTATTATTTTTCTCCTCTATTATTATTATTCTAAGCAATTTTTCAACTCTTATATCTCCGGAAGTACAAGAGATAGGGAGCTGAAATTTCGTATGCATATAGACCTATACTATTTCTAACTAATAAGAGTATATAGGATGTTGTCCACGTTTGGTTTACAGAGTTATCTCCCTTTTTGTGAAAAAATGGGGTTGCTGTATCTCGAAAAGTATGAGCAGCAGAGACTCAAAATTTGGACCATATGTAGAACTCAGGATTCCCTATTGAATCCATACATTATAATTTATGTCCGCGCTTTTTCTACAGAGTTGTCGCCCATGATTCGCAAAATTCGATTTATTTCATATCATGTAACCGCCTATAACATGCACGGTATCCATATTTGAGAGATTTTATGTAGTTACCCGTTATCAACTTGCTACGAAAACAAGTTTTGAACAGGGACGGACTTATATTTTTGGGTTTTGGGTGGGGGCAAAATTTTCGCAATTTTTTTTTTCGATGATTTCAACTATTTTTACTGTCGTGTATCTATAGGGTGTACTAATGATCCTCCTGAAAGAATTTTGTAAATCGGTTGAGAAATGTCCAAGTTACAGACCATCGAAAATTGTATTCATACATCGATTGAGGAGAAAGTGCTTGTGGACAAAACTCCTCCTAGACGACGCACGCGAACTGGATTTGGTTTATGTGAGCGTGTTATCCATAGAAAGAAGACGAAATGGTGCAATTTTGACGAAGATCCAAAAACATTGGTCCATATTAGGGAGGGGGCAAAAATTGTCATATTTTTTTGGTCTCCGATTTGAACCAAAATTGTTGTGAAGTATCTATAAGATATACCGAGTGACATTATGAGTGAATTTTGTGAATCGGTTGAAAAATGTAGAAATTGTGGCCCCTTCATTTTTTTCAAGTTTACAGAAGATGCACTATGAATTCAAATTCCTTCAACCAATCGTCAATTGTTTAGTGTCATTCGGTGGGGAATTTATAATACTTTTAAACGATTACCGACTTGCCTTATTATGTCGATGGAAGCCAGATATAATCGAAATGTATGTACTGAACAGCATTAATATAGGTCTATATAGTAGAATATCGCCACAATATCTTACTAGAACCCTACTAAATATTAAAGGGGCATCAAATGCGAACACAATGACGCAAAAATTAGCTCGATATCTCGAAGATTGGCCGAGATATGGCGACTTTTCTACACGCATCACCTAATTCCGAGGCAAGGGTGGGGGTCACGCCAGAACGTTCCAACTGAACACAGAAATGTCAATAAACCATACTATCGACATACCAATCAATTCCGTGCGAATCCCTTATTATACTTCCATATTTTAATATGGAAGTATATTGTTATTCAATTTATTATTTTTCTCCTCTATTATTATTATTCTAAGCAATTTTTCAACTCTTATATCTCCGGAAGTACAAGAGATAGGGAGCTGAAATTTCGTATGCATATAGACCTATACTATTTCTAACTAATAAGAGTATATAGGATGTTGTCCACGTTTGGTTTACAGAGTTATCTCCCTTTTTGTGAAAAAATGGGGTTGCTGTATCTCGAAAAGTATGAGCAGCAGAGACTCAAAATTTGGACCATATGTAGAACTCAGGATTCCCTATTGAATCCATACATTATAATTTATGTCCGCGCTTTTTCTACAGAGTTGTCGCCCATGATTCGCAAAATTCGATTTATTTCATATCATGTAACCGCCTATAACATGCACGGTATCCATATTTGAGAGATTTTATGTAGTTACCCGTTATCAACTTGCTACGAAAACAAGTTTTGAACAGGGACGGACTTATATTTTTGGGTTTTGGGTGGGGGCAAAATTTTCGCAATTTTTTTTTTCGATGATTTCAACTATTTTTACTGTCGTGTATCTATAGGGTGTACTAATGATCCTCCTGAAAGAATTTTGTAAATCGGTTGAGAAATGTCCAAGTTACAGACCATCGAAAATTGTATTCATACATCGATTGAGGAGAAAGTGCTTGTGGACAAAACTCCTCCTAGACGACGCACGCGAACTGGATTTGGTTTATGTGAGCGTGTTATCCATAGAAAGAAGACGAAATGGTGCAATTTTGACGAAGATCCAAAAACATTGGTCCATATTAGGGAGGGGGCAAAAATTGTCATATTTTTTTGGTCTCCGATTTGAACCAAAATTGTTGTGAAGTATCTATAAGATATACCGAGTGACATTATGAGTGAATTTTGTGAATCGGTTGAAAAATGTAGAAATTGTGGCCCCTTCATTTTTTTCAAGTTTACAGAAGATGCACTATGAATTCAAATTCCTTCAACCAATCGTCAATTGTTTAGTGTCATTCGGTGGGGAATTTATAATACTTTTAAACGATTACCGACTTGCCTTATTATGTCGATGGAAGCCAGATATAATCGAAATGTATGTACTGAACAGCATTAATATAGGTCTATATAGTAGAATATCGCCACAATATCTTACTAGAACCCTACTAAATATTAAAGGGGCATCAAATGCGAACACAATGACGCAAAAATTAGCTCGATATCTCGAAGATTGGCCGAGATATGGCGACTTTTCTACACGCATCACCTAATTCCGAGGCAAGGGTGGGGGTCACGCCAGAACGTTCCAACTGAACACAGAAATGTCAATAAACCATACTATCGACATACCAATCAATTCCGTGCGAATCCCTTATTATACTTCCATATTTTAATATGGAAGTATATTGTTATTCAATTTATTATTTTTCTCCTCTATTATTATTATTCTAAGCAATTTTTCAACTCTTATATCTCCGGAAGTACAAGAGATAGGGAGCTGAAATTTCGTATGCATATAGACCTATACTATTTCTAACTAATAAGAGTATATAGGATGTTGTCCACGTTTGGTTTACAGAGTTATCTCCCTTTTTGTGAAAAAATGGGGTTGCTGTATCTCGAAAAGTATGAGCAGCAGAGACTCAAAATTTGGACCATATGTAGAACTCAGGATTCCCTATTGAATCCATACATTATAATTTATGTCCGCGCTTTTTCTACAGAGTTGTCGCCCATGATTCGCAAAATTCGATTTATTTCATATCATGTAACCGCCTATAACATGCACGGTATCCATATTTGAGAGATTTTATGTAGTTACCCGTTATCAACTTGCTACGAAAACAAGTTTTGAACAGGGACGGACTTATATTTTTGGGTTTTGGGTGGGGGCAAAATTTTCGCAATTTTTTTTTTCGATGATTTCAACTATTTTTACTGTCGTGTATCTATAGGGTGTACTAATGATCCTCCTGAAAGAATTTTGTAAATCGGTTGAGAAATGTCCAAGTTACAGACCATCGAAAATTGTATTCATACATCGATTGAGGAGAAAGTGCTTGTGGACAAAACTCCTCCTAGACGACGCACGCGAACTGGATTTGGTTTATGTGAGCGTGTTATCCATAGAAAGAAGACGAAATGGTGCAATTTTGACGAAGATCCAAAAACATTGGTCCATATTAGGGAGGGGGCAAAAATTGTCATATTTTTTTGGTCTCCGATTTGAACCAAAATTGTTGTGAAGTATCTATAAGATATACCGAGTGACATTATGAGTGAATTTTGTGAATCGGTTGAAAAATGTAGAAATTGTGGCCCCTTCATTTTTTTCAAGTTTACAGAAGATGCACTATGAATTCAAATTCCTTCAACCAATCGTCAATTGTTTAGTGTCATTCGGTGGGGAATTTATAATACTTTTAAACGATTACCGACTTGCCTTATTATGTCGATGGAAGCCAGATATAATCGAAATGTATGTACTGAACAGCATTAATATAGGTCTATATAGTAGAATATCGCCACAATATCTTACTAGAACCCTACTAAATATTAAAGGGGCATCAAATGCGAACACAATGACGCAAAAATTAGCTCGATATCTCGAAGATTGGCCGAGATATGGCGACTTTTCTACACGCATCACCTAATTCCGAGGCAAGGGTGGGGGTCACGCCAGAACGTTCCAACTGAACACAGAAATGTCAATAAACCATACTATCGACATACCAATCAATTCCGTGCGAATCCCTTATTATACTTCCATATTTTAATATGGAAGTATATTGTTATTCAATTTATTATTTTTCTCCTCTATTATTATTATTCTAAGCAATTTTTCAACTCTTATATCTCCGGAAGTACAAGAGATAGGGAGCTGAAATTTCGTATGCATATAGACCTATACTATTTCTAACTAATAAGAGTATATAGGATGTTGTCCACGTTTGGTTTACAGAGTTATCTCCCTTTTTGTGAAAAAATGGGGTTGCTGTATCTCGAAAAGTATGAGCAGCAGAGACTCAAAATTTGGACCATATGTAGAACTCAGGATTCCCTATTGAATCCATACATTATAATTTATGTCCGCGCTTTTTCTACAGAGTTGTCGCCCATGATTCGCAAAATTCGATTTATTTCATATCATGTAACCGCCTATAACATGCACGGTATCCATATTTGAGAGATTTTATGTAGTTACCCGTTATCAACTTGCTACGAAAACAAGTTTTGAACAGGGACGGACTTATATTTTTGGGTTTTGGGTGGGGGCAAAATTTTCGCAATTTTTTTTTTCGATGATTTCAACTATTTTTACTGTCGTGTATCTATAGGGTGTACTAATGATCCTCCTGAAAGAATTTTGTAAATCGGTTGAGAAATGTCCAAGTTACAGACCATCGAAAATTGTATTCATACATCGATTGAGGAGAAAGTGCTTGTGGACAAAACTCCTCCTAGACGACGCACGCGAACTGGATTTGGTTTATGTGAGCGTGTTATCCATAGAAAGAAGACGAAATGGTGCAATTTTGACGAAGATCCAAAAACATTGGTCCATATTAGGGAGGGGGCAAAAATTGTCATATTTTTTTGGTCTCCGATTTGAACCAAAATTGTTGTGAAGTATCTATAAGATATACCGAGTGACATTATGAGTGAATTTTGTGAATCGGTTGAAAAATGTAGAAATTGTGGCCCCTTCATTTTTTTCAAGTTTACAGAAGATGCACTATGAATTCAAATTCCTTCAACCAATCGTCAATTGTTTAGTGTCATTCGGTGGGGAATTTATAATACTTTTAAACGATTACCGACTTGCCTTATTATGTCGATGGAAGCCAGATATAATCGAAATGTATGTACTGAACAGCATTAATATAGGTCTATATAGTAGAATATCGCCACAATATCTTACTAGAACCCTACTAAATATTAAAGGGGCATCAAATGCGAACACAATGACGCAAAAATTAGCTCGATATCTCGAAGATTGGCCGAGATATGGCGACTTTTCTACACGCATCACCTAATTCCGAGGCAAGGGTGGGGGTCACGCCAGAACGTTCCAACTGAACACAGAAATGTCAATAAACCATACTATCGACATACCAATCAATTCCGTGCGAATCCCTTATTATACTTCCATATTTTAATATGGAAGTATATTGTTATTCAATTTATTATTTTTCTCCTCTATTATTATTATTCTAAGCAATTTTTCAACTCTTATATCTCCGGAAGTACAAGAGATAGGGAGCTGAAATTTCGTATGCATATAGACCTATACTATTTCTAACTAATAAGAGTATATAGGATGTTGTCCACGTTTGGTTTACAGAGTTATCTCCCTTTTTGTGAAAAAATGGGGTTGCTGTATCTCGAAAAGTATGAGCAGCAGAGACTCAAAATTTGGACCATATGTAGAACTCAGGATTCCCTATTGAATCCATACATTATAATTTATGTCCGCGCTTTTTCTACAGAGTTGTCGCCCATGATTCGCAAAATTCGATTTATTTCATATCATGTAACCGCCTATAACATGCACGGTATCCATATTTGAGAGATTTTATGTAGTTACCCGTTATCAACTTGCTACGAAAACAAGTTTTGAACAGGGACGGACTTATATTTTTGGGTTTTGGGTGGGGGCAAAATTTTCGCAATTTTTTTTTTCGATGATTTCAACTATTTTTACTGTCGTGTATCTATAGGGTGTACTAATGATCCTCCTGAAAGAATTTTGTAAATCGGTTGAGAAATGTCCAAGTTACAATCCATCGAAAATTAAATAATTTGGCTAATGAAGGAGCATGGGAGAGAATGAAGCATAACCGGGGAGGCGACGAAACCATGCTGGGTAATGATACCAGGTCGGGGTGGTGAAACCAGGCCCAGGGTGGTGAGACCAGGCTGACCGGTGGCGGATGTAAACGGCAGATTTAGCAAAAAAAAAAAAAAAAAAAAAAAAAAAAAAAAACAAGTCCAGCGGTATAATATTTTTGTTGCATATTCCGAATGGGGAGAGTGGTGCGGACTGAATTTTTTCGCTGGCATGTTTTTAATTCCCAATCGTTACCGATCTACGGCATGTACAAGAAAATTACCTATTTTTGGCGCCAAATCCAAACGGGCTAATTGGTGAGCAAGGTTAATGCAGGAGCAGGTAGTGCGGTATCGCGTAGGTAGGCTCCCAAAGTTTGATAGCTCTGCTATAATAGCAAACTGTCAAACAGCGAGTGAGCTTCCGGTCGGTTCAGACTTTTTGCAAATTCCAACGAAAATCAAAGGGGGAAAAATTGTCTAAAAATCAAACATCGAGATAAACAAAATTTGAATAGTGGATATGATAGATAGTACCCAAACGCAACTTATCGATGTCTGCTTAATTTGCGCTAAGGTACAAGGTTTACTCGTGGCGAGGCTTTATAATGTTAACAAGTATATTTAAGTGCTGTATCACTAAGCTATTTTTCTCGCCAAATCCGACCGAGTTAATGAAGGAGCGATGTAATGCAGGAGCGGGTACGTTGATATATTTTTGGTAACATCCCAACGTTTGACCGCTCTACTTACAAAGCAAACCGACCAACGGAAAGCTCGTGTTCAGGTGGGTACATATTGGCAAATTCCAACAAAAACCGAAAGTTCAAAAATTCTTGAAAAAAATAAAATATGGAGATAAAATGGATGTGATAGGGGATATCAACGCCCAAGACTGGTGCGATTGCTTAAGTTTCAGAACAAAGGATCCACTCGTGGCGACGATATATAGCGTAATGCGTACTACATGCATAGGAATACGCCTACATCGATATATGGCAAAAGTCGAAATTCAAGCAGACTAATGAAGGAGTGAGTGAAATGAGTGAGCATGTGTCTCAGTATACCATATATACATCCTGGAAGTTTGACTGTGGTATAAAAGCAATCCGTCTAACAGAGAACGCGCATCGGTTGATCGAGGCTTTTGGCAACTTCAAGTAAATCTTGCAAAGAAATAAATGAAGAAATCGAGATAACGCAAATTGGATGTGGTCGGTACTATCCACGTGCAAATTCCATGATTTTTTTAACTTTTCAAATGAATACGCAATTAGTTAATCAGGATTAAGTGACCGATAGATATTACATGTATTCACTTATCATGCAGAAAAATACTCCCGGATGACTGTATACACATAGGAAAATTAATGTGAAGGGTTAACAATATGACTATCTCTTTAAATAACAAGTTTGAAATAGTTTGTGGGTACAAAATAATAAATATGAATTGAAGATCCATGTCCAGTAAGACTTCTATCAGCTAATGTTGAATTTTTTCGAATATTTTATTATGAAATGAGATGTTTAATTGGGACAAGTTATTGATTTATTTTTAGAACATACCTGGTCGCTGGTAACAGTAACCACTATTGTTCGTTAGCTAAACAACCACACATTATTAGACCAGAAGATATTCGAAATGAAATCAATATTAATCAATAGACTCATTTCCGGACAGAATTCTTGACTCATATTTAATATTTTATACCCTGATAACTATATAATACATTAAGTATAGGCTTATAGATATGTGTAGATCAGGGTTAGGCTTAATGTTAACGTTATGGTCAGGATATGGTTTATACATTGGGTTAGAATTGTGGATATTGTTAATGTTAAAATTGTGACGGTGTCAGTTATGCAAAGGATTTGGTTGTGGGTACGCTTGCATGTATGACTAGGCTCATCGAAAGAGTTTTGGTAATGGTCCAAGGTACGGCTATGAGTATGGTTTGCAGGAGGGCAATGTATTTGGTAAGGATATTTTATTGGGTTAGAGTTAAGTGCTGTGGATAGGGCTGTGGAAATGGTTATGATTATGGATTGGCTGCCAATATTAGGGTTATGGAGTGGTTTATGTGTAAGGATTGGATAGTGGTGGGTAGATTATTAAATTATGGATGGTGGTCGGGGATGGGGAATTTATATGGAAGTATCAAAATTCTGCAGGCCAGAATTTTAACCCTCTAGTTATTATTATTATTATACTTGACACTTTTGTAATCACTATTACTCGAAAAGTACAAGAAGTAGGACACTAAAACTTGGTAAGTAGGTTGGGGTACATGAGTTCTATGCCTATGGCCCATAACGATTTTGTCCGCACTTTCACCGAGGAGTTATCTCCCTTTATTTGAAAAAATGTCATTTTATTATCTCGGAAATTATAAGAAGCAGAGCATCGAAAATTAGACCGTATGCACATCTCGATATGCACTACTGCCCACGGGCATAAAAACTTGTGTCCGCGCTTTCCCTGAAGAGTTACCGCCCATAGTTGGCAAACCTCTATTTTATTGTACTCTGTTGTCCTCCCGTATCATTCCAGATAACTGTATTTGGTTTTTGTAGTCGTGTTGACCGTTGTCAGCTTAGTCCGAAGAAGAAAATTTGACAGGGTTGGCCATATATTTTTACACTGGGGTGGGGGCAAAATTTTCGCAATTTTTTTTTTTTATTGACATTCATCTATTTAAGTATGTAGATTCCATGAACGAAAACAAACCCATACCGGAAAGGATTTTTGTAATCCGAGAAGAAATGCAAGAGTTACGGGCCCTCAAAGTTTGCAATTTGGTCCCATGTGCTTGTGCTCACATCTCCTCCGAAGATATCGAACTTAGGATGTCATCTGATATCCCAGTGCGTGCGGTCCGAAGAGAGCACGCGATGTGCCAAATTTTGCCAGTGTCGGTTAAGTGTTGTGGATCAGGGGAGGGGCGGTCCGGGGTACCAATTTTTTATTCTTCTCCGAATCAGATGAAACTTGGAGTGTAACATCTACACCGCCAACCGATCTAGAAACTGAAACAATTTAGAAAATCCATTGAAAAATGACGGAGTTGCGGTCCTTCAAACAATGCAAATTTGGGCCCATGTGCCTGTGACCTCATCTCCTCCGAAGATCTCAAACTTAGGATGTCATCTGATATCGCAGTGCGCGCGGTCTGAAGAGAGCACGCGATGTGCCAAATTTTGCAAGTGTCGGTTCAGTGTTGTGGGTCAGGGGAGGGGTGGTCCGAGGTACCAAAATTTAGTTCGTCTCCGAATCATATGAAACTTGGTATATAACATCTACCTTATACGTTGATCATAAAACTGAAAACAGATCGTAAATCCGTTAAAAAATGGCGGAGATTTGGGCCCTCAAACTTTGAATGTGGGCCCGTATTCTTTCTAATAAACAAAATGTTATTCGTCTCTGAATGAGACAAAATTTATAAAAAATAATCAATGTAACTAGCTGATCACAATACTCAAAACAATTTTAAAATCCATTGGAAAATAACGGAGTTACGGGCTCTCAAAATTCGCATTTTGGGCCGGGTTTGACTATTTCCCAATCCCGTCACCCAATTTCGAGGCAGGGGTGGGGTCACTTCCAAACACTTGAGATCAACCCACACATGTTAAGGGAAAGATATAATCATCCTACTTCATATTTTCCGTCCCTTAACTGCGATTCATTGAGCTCATGATTTGGCCTATTATTATACTTCCATGGTGTAACCAAGGAAGTATATTGTTTTTCTACTGAGGTCGTTTTCCGTTTATTTCGAAATACTCAGAAACTGATTGCAGTAGGAACGCGAAATCTCTAGCGAATGTAGGCATCGAAGGTTTACTACATATAATGGTATCCGGATTTCCGCCCAATGTTTCTTGGCGGAGTTATGGCCCTTTTGCGATTATTTTTCATTGTTATTATTATTATTATTATTATTATTATTATTATTATTATTATTATTATTATTATTATACTTGACACTTTTGTAATCACTATTACTCGAAAAGTACAAGAAGTAGGACACTAAAACTTGGTAAGTAGGTTGGGGTACATGAGTTCTATGCCTATGGCCCATAACGATTTTGTCCGCACTTTCACCGAGGAGTTATCTCCCTTTATTTGAAAAAATGTCATTTTATTATCTCGGAAATTATAAGAAGCAGAGCATCGAAAATTAGACCGTATGCACATCTCGATATGCACTACTGCCCACGGGCATAAAAACTTGTGTCCGCGCTTTCCCTGAAGAGTTACCGCCCATAGTTGGCAAACCTCTATTTTATTGTACTCTGTTGTCCTCCCGTATCATTCCAGATAACTGTATTTGGTTTTTGTAGTCGTGTTGACCGTTGTCAGCTTAGTCCGAAGAAGAAAATTTGACAGGGTTGGCCATATATTTTTACACTGGGGTGGGGGCAAAATTTTCGCAATTTTTTTTTTTTATTGACATTCATCTATTTAAGTATGTAGATTCCATGAACGAAAACAAACCCATACCGGAAAGGATTTTTGTAATCCGAGAAGAAATGCAAGAGTTACGGGCCCTCAAAGTTTGCAATTTGGTCCCATGTGCTTGTGCTCACATCTCCTCCGAAGATATCGAACTTAGGATGTCATCTGATATCCCAGTGCGTGCGGTCCGAAGAGAGCACGCGATGTGCCAAATTTTGCCAGTGTCGGTTAAGTGTTGTGGATCAGGGGAGGGGCGGTCCGGGGTACCAATTTTTTATTCTTCTCCGAATCAGATGAAACTTGGAGTGTAACATCTACACCGCCAACCGATCTAGAAACTGAAACAATTTAGAAAATCCATTGAAAAATGACGGAGTTGCGGTCCTTCAAACAATGCAAATTTGGGCCCATGTGCCTGTGACCTCATCTCCTCCGAAGATCTCAAACTTAGGATGTCATCTGATATCGCAGTGCGCGCGGTCTGAAGAGAGCACGCGATGTGCCAAATTTTGCAAGTGTCGGTTCAGTGTTGTGGGTCAGGGGAGGGGTGGTCCGAGGTACCAAAATTTAGTTCGTCTCCGAATCATATGAAACTTGGTATATAACATCTACCTTATACGTTGATCATAAAACTGAAAACAGATCGTAAATCCGTTAAAAAATGGCGGAGATTTGGGCCCTCAAACTTTGAATGTGGGCCCGTATTCTTTCTAATAAACAAAATGTTATTCGTCTCTGAATGAGACAAAATTTATAAAAAATAATCAATGTAACTAGCTGATCACAATACTCAAAACAATTTTAAAATCCATTGGAAAATAACGGAGTTACGGGCTCTCAAAATTCGCATTTTGGGCCGGGTTTGACTATTTCCCAATCCCGTCACCCAATTTCGAGGCAGGGGTGGGGTCACTTCCAAACACTTGAGATCAACCCACACATGTTAAGGGAAAGATATAATCATCCTACTTCATATTTTCCGTCCCTTAACTGCGATTCATTGAGCTCATGATTTGGCCTATTATTATACTTCCATGGTGTAACCAAGGAAGTATATTGTTTTTCTACTGAGGTCGTTTTCCGTTTATTTCGAAATACTCAGAAACTGATTGCAGTAGGAACGCGAAATCTCTAGCGAATGTAGGCATCGAAGGTTTACTACATATAATGGTATCCGGATTTCCGCCCAATGTTTCTTGGCGGAGTTATGGCCCTTTTGCGATTATTTTTCATTGTTATTATTATTATTATTATTATTATTATTATTATTATTATTATTATTATTATACTTGACACTTTTGTAATCACTATTACTCGAAAAGTACAAGAAGTAGGACACTAAAACTTGGTAAGTAGGTTGGGGTACATGAGTTCTATGCCTATGGCCCATAACGATTTTGTCCGCACTTTCACCGAGGAGTTATCTCCCTTTATTTGAAAAAATGTCATTTTATTATCTCGGAAATTATAAGAAGCAGAGCATCGAAAATTAGACCGTATGCACATCTCGATATGCACTACTGTCCACGGGCATAAAAACTTGTGTCCGCGCTTTCCCTGAAGAGTTACCGCCCATAGTTGGCAAACCTCTATTTTATTGTACTCTGTTGTCCTCCCGTATCATTCCAGATAACTGTATTTGGTTTTTGTAGTCGTGTTGACCGTTGTCAGCTTAGTCCGAAGAAGAAAATTTGACAGGGTTGGCCATATATTTTTACACTGGGGTGGGGGCAAAATTTTCGCAATTTTTTTTTTTATTGACATTCATCTATTTAAGTATGTAGATTCCATGAACGAAAACAAACCCATACCGGAAAGGATTTTTGTAATCCGAGAAGAAATGCAAGAGTTACGGGCCCTCAAAGTTTGCAATTTGGTCCCATGTGCTTGTGCTCACATCTCCTCCGAAGATATCGAACTTAGGATGTCATCTGATATCCCAGTGCGTGCGGTCCGAAGAGAGCACGCGATGTGCCAAATTTTGCCAGTGTCGGTTAAGTGTTGTGGATCAGGGGAGGGGCGGTCCGGGGTACCAATTTTTTATTCTTCTCCGAATCAGATGAAACTTGGAGTGTAACATCTACACCGCCAACCGATCTAGAAACTGAAACAATTTAGAAAATCCATTGAAAAATGACGGAGTTGCGGTCCTTCAAACAATGCAAATTTGGGCCCATGTGCCTGTGACCTCATCTCCTCCGAAGATCTCAAACTTAGGATGTCATCTGATATCGCAGTGCGCGCGGTCTGAAGAGAGCACGCGATGTGCCAAATTTTGCAAGTGTCGGTTCAGTGTTGTGGGTCAGGGGAGGGGTGGTCCGAGGTACCAAAATTTAGTTCGTCTCCGAATCATATGAAACTTGGTATATAACATCTACCTTATACGTTGATCATAAAACTGAAAACAGATCGTAAATCCGTTAAAAAATGGCGGAGATTTGGGCCCTCAAACTTTGAATGTGGGCCCGTATTCTTTCTAATAAACAAAATGTTATTCGTCTCTGAATGAGACAAAATTTATAAAAAATAATCAATGTAACTAGCTGATCACAATACTCAAAACAATTTTAAAATCCATTGGAAAATAACGGAGTTACGGGCTCTCAAAATTCGCATTTTGGGCCGGGTTTGACTATTTCCCAATCCCGTCACCCAATTTCGAGGCAGGGGTGGGGTCACTTCCAAACACTTGAGATCAACCCACACATGTTAAGGGAAAGATATAATCATCCTACTTCATATTTTCCGTCCCTTAACTGCGATTCATTGAGCTCATGATTTGGCCTATTATTATACTTCCATGGTGTAACCAAGGAAGTATATTGTTTTTCTACTGAGGTCGTTTTCCGTTTATTTCGAAATACTCAGAAACTGATTGCAGTAGGAACGCGAAATCTCTAGCGAATGTAGGCATCGAAGGTTTACTACATATAATGGTATCCGGATTTCCGCCCAATGTTTCTTGGCGGAGTTATGGCCCTTTTGCGATTATTTTTCATTGTTATTATTATTATTATTATTATTATTATTATTATTATTATTATTATTATTATACTTGACACTTTTGTAATCACTATTACTCGAAAAGTACAAGAAGTAGGACACTAAAACTTGGTAAGTAGGTTGGGGTACATGAGTTCTATGCCTATGGCCCATAACGATTTTGTCCGCACTTTCACCGAGGAGTTATCTCCCTTTATTTGAAAAAATGTCATTTTATTATCTCGGAAATTATAAGAAGCAGAGCATCGAAAATTAGACCGTATGCACATCTCGATATGCACTACTGCCCACGGGCATAAAAACTTGTGTCCGCGCTTTCCCTGAAGAGTTACCGCCCATAGTTGGCAAACCTCTATTTTATTGTACTCTGTTGTCCTCCCGTATCATTCCAGATAACTGTATTTGGTTTTTGTAGTCGTGTTGACCGTTGTCAGCTTAGTCCGAAGAAGAAAATTTGACAGGGTTGGCCATATATTTTTACACTGGGGTGGGGGCAAAATTTTCGCAATTTTTTTTTTTTATTGACATTCATCTATTTAAGTATGTAGATTCCATGAACGAAAACAAACCCATACCGGAAAGGATTTTTGTAATCCGAGAAGAAATGCAAGAGTTACGGGCCCTCAAAGTTTGCAATTTGGTCCCATGTGCTTGTGCTCACATCTCCTCCGAAGATATCGAACTTAGGATGTCATCTGATATCCCAGTGCGTGCGGTCCGAAGAGAGCACGCGATGTGCCAAATTTTGCCAGTGTCGGTTAAGTGTTGTGGATCAGGGGAGGGGCGGTCCGGGGTACCAATTTTTTATTCTTCTCCGAATCAGATGAAACTTGGAGTGTAACATCTACACCGCCAACCGATCTAGAAACTGAAACAATTTAGAAAATCCATTGAAAAATGACGGAGTTGCGGTCCTTCAAACAATGCAAATTTGGGCCCATGTGCCTGTGACCTCATCTCCTCCGAAGATCTCAAACTTAGGATGTCATCTGATATCGCAGTGCGCGCGGTCTGAAGAGAGCACGCGATGTGCCAAATTTTGCAAGTGTCGGTTCAGTGTTGTGGTTCAGGGGAGGGGTGGTCCGAGGTACCAAAATTTAGTTCGTCTCCGAATCATATGAAACTTGGTATATAACATCTACCTTATACGTTGATCATAAAACTGAAAACAGATCGTAAATCCGTTAAAAAATGGCGGAGATTTGGGCCCTCAAACTTTGAATGTGGGCCCGTATTCTTTCTAATAAACAAAATGTTATTCGTCTCTGAATGAGACAAAATTTATAAAAAATAATCAATGTAACTAGCTGATCACAATACTCAAAACAATTTTAAAATCCATTGGAAAATAACGGAGTTACGGGCTCTCAAAATTCGCATTTTGGGCCGGGTTTGACTATTTCCCAATCCCGTCACCCAATTTCGAGGCAGGGGTGGGGTCACTTCCAAACACTTGAGATCAACCCACACATGTTAAGGGAAAGATATAATCATCCTACTTCATATTTTCCGTCCCTTAACTGCGATTCATTGAGCTCATGATTTGGCCTATTATTATACTTCCATGGTGTAACCAAGGAAGTATATTGTTTTTCTACTGAGGTCGTTTTCCGTTTATTTCGAAATACTCAGAAACTGATTGCAGTAGGAACGCGAAATCTCTAGCGAATGTAGGCATCGAAGGTTTACTACATATAATGGTATCCGGATTTCCGCCCAATGTTTCTTGGCGGAGTTATGGCCCTTTTGCGATTATTTTTCATTGTTATTATTATTATTATTATTATTATTATTATTATTATTATTATACTTCCATGGTGTAACCAAGGAAGTATATTGTTTTTCTACTGAGGTCGTTTTCCGTTTATTTCGAAATACTCAGAAACTGATTGCAGTAGGAACGCGAAATCTCTAGCGAATGTAGGCATCGAAGGTTTACTACATATAATGGTATCCGGATTTCCGCCCAATGTTTCTTGGCGGAGTTATGGCCCTTTTGCGATTATTTTTCATTGTTATTATTATTATTATTATTATTATTATTATTATTATTAT
This sequence comes from Siphonodentalium dalli, assembly GCA_032622095.1. NCBI lineage: Eukaryota > Metazoa > Mollusca > Scaphopoda > Gadilida > Siphonodentaliidae > Siphonodentalium > Siphonodentalium dalli. The sequence goes on along the minus strand of CP136061.1, from coordinate 265,146,813 downwards.
TATTATTATTATTATACTTGACACTTTTGTAATCACTATTACTCGAAAAGTACAAGAAGTAGGACACTAAAACTTGGTAAGTAGGTTGGGGTACATGAGTTCTATGCCTATGGCCCATAACGATTTTGTCCGCACTTTCACCGAGGAGTTATCTCCCTTTATTTGAAAAAATGTCATTTTATTATCTCGGAAATTATAAGAAGCAGAGCATCGAAAATTAGACCGTATGCACATCTCGATATGCACTACTGCCCACGGGCATAAAAACTTGTGTCCGCGCTTTCCCTGAAGAGTTACCGCCCATAGTTGGCAAACCTCTATTTTATTGTACTCTGTTGTCCTCCCGTATCATTCCAGATAACTGTATTTGGTTTTTGTAGTCGTGTTGACCGTTGTCAGCTTAGTCCGAAGAAGAAAATTTGACAGGGTTGGCCATATATTTTTACACTGGGGTGGGGGAAAAATTTTCGCAATTTTTTTTTTTTATTGACATTCATCTATTTAAGTATGTAGATTCCATGAACGAAAACAAACCCATACCGGAAAGGATTTTTGTAATCCGAGAAGAAATGCAAGAGTTACGGGCCCTCAAAGTTTGCAATTTGGTCCCATGTGCTTGTGCTCACATCTCCTCCGAAGATATCGAACTTAGGATGTCATCTGATATCCCAGTGCGTGCGGTCCGAAGAGAGCACGCGATGTGCCAAATTTTGCCAGTGTCGGTTAAGTGTTGTGGATCAGGGGAGGGGCGGTCCGGGGTACCAATTTTTTATTCTTCTCCGAATCAGATGAAACTTGGAGTGTAACATCTACACCGCCAACCGATCTAGAAACTGAAACAATTTAGAAAATCCATTGAAAAATGACGGAGTTGCGGTCCTTCAAACAATGCAAATTTGGGCCCATGTGCCTGTGACCTCATCTCCTCCGAAGATCTCAAACTTAGGATGTCATCTGATATCGCAGTGCGCGCGGTCTGAAGAGAGCACGCGATGTGCCAAATTTTGCAAGTGTCGGTTCAGTGTTGTGGGTCAGGGGAGGGGTGGTCCGAGGTACCAAAATTTAGTTCGTCTCCGAATCATATGAAACTTGGTATATAACATCTACCTTATACGTTGATCATAAAACTGAAAACAGATCGTAAATCCGTTAAAAAATGGCGGAGATTTGGGCCCTCAAACTTTGAATGTGGGCCCGTATTCTTTCTAATAAACAAAATGTTATTCGTCTCTGAATGAGACAAAATTTATAAAAAATAATCAATGTAACTAGCTGATCACAATACTCAAAACAATTTTAAAATCCATTGGAAAATAACGGAGTTACGGGCTCTCAAAATTCGCATTTTGGGCCGGGTTTGACTATTTCCCAATCCCGTCACCCAATTTCGAGGCAGGGGTGGGGTCACTTCCAAACACTTGAGATCAACCCACACATGTTAAGGGAAAGATATAATCATCCTACTTCATATTTTCCGTCCCTTAACTGCGATTCATTGAGCTCATGATTTGGCCTATTATTATACTTCCATGGTGTAACCAAGGAAGTATATTGTTTTTCTACTGAGGTCGTTTTCCGTTTATTTCGAAATACTCAGAAACTGATTGCAGTAGGAACGCGAAATCTCTAGCGAATGTAGGCATCGAAGGTTTACTACATATAATGGTATCCGGATTTCCGCCCAATGTTTCTTGGCGGAGTTATGGCCCTTTTGCGATTATTTTTCATTGTTATTATTATTATTATTATTATTATTATTATTATTATTATTATTATTATTATACTTGACACTTTTGTAATCACTATTACTCGAAAAGTACAAGAAGTAGGACACTAAAACTTGGTAAGTAGGTTGGGGTACATGAGTTCTATGCCTATGGCCCATAACGATTTTGTCCGCACTTTCACCGAGGAGTTATCTCCCTTTATTTGAAAAAATGTCATTTTATTATCTCGGAAATTATAAGAAGCAGAGCATCGAAAATTAGACCGTATGCACATCTCGATATGCACTACTGCCCACGGGCATAACAACTTGTGTCCGCGCTTTCCCTGAAGAGTTACCGCCCATAGTTGGCAAACCTCTATTTTATTGTACTCTGTTGTCCTCCCGTATCATTCCAGATAACTGTATTTGGTTTTTGTAGTCGTGTTGACCGTTGTCAGCTTAGTCCGAAGAAGAAAATTTGACAGGGTTGGCCATATATTTTTACACTGGGGTGGGGGCAAAATTTTCGCAATTTTTTTTTTTTATTGACATTCATCTATTTAAGTATGTAGATTCCATGAACGAAAACAAACCCATACCGGAAAGGATTTTTGTAATCCGAGAAGAAATGCAAGAGTTACGGGCCCTCAAAGTTTGCAATTTGGTCCCATGTGCTTGTGCTCACATCTCCTCCGAAGATATCGAACTTAGGATGTCATCTGATATCCCAGTGCGTGCGGTCCGAAGAGAGCACGCGATGTGCCAAATTTTGCCAGTGTCGGTTAAGTGTTGTGGATCAGGGGAGGGGCGGTCCGGGGTACCAATTTTTTATTCTTCTCCGAATCAGATGAAACTTGGAGTGTAACATCTACACCGCCAACCGATCTAGAAACTGAAACAATTTAGAAAATCCATTGAAAAATGACGGAGTTGCGGTCCTTCAAACAATGCAAATTTGGGCCCATGTGCCTGTGACCTCATCTCCTCCGAAGATCTCAAACTTAGGATGTCATCTGATATCGCAGTGCGCGCGGTCTGAAGAGAGCACGCGATGTGCCAAATTTTGCAAGTGTCGGTTCAGTGTTGTGGGTCAGGGGAGGGGTGGTCCGAGGTACCAAAATTTAGTTCGTCTCCGAATCATATGAAACTTGGTATATAACATCTACCTTATACGTTGATCATAAAACTGAAAACAGATCGTAAATCCGTTAAAAAATGGCGGAGATTTGGGCCCTCAAACTTTGAATGTGGGCCCGTATTCTTTCTAATAAACAAAATGTTATTCGTCTCTGAATGAGACAAAATTTATAAAAAATAATCAATGTAACTAGCTGATCACAATACTCAAAACAATTTTAAAATCCATTGGAAAATAACGGAGTTACGGGCTCTCAAAATTCGCATTTTGGGCCGGGTTTGACTATTTCCCAATCCCGTCACCCAATTTCGAGGCAGGGGTGGGGTCACTTCCAAACACTTGAGATCAACCCACACATGTTAAGGGAAAGATATAATCATCCTACTTCATATTTTCCGTCCCTTAACTGCGATTCATTGAGCTCATGATTTGGCCTATTATTATACTTCCATGGTGTAACCAAGGAAGTATATTGTTTTTCTACTGAGGTCGTTTTCCGTTTATTTCGAAATACTCAGAAACTGATTGCAGTAGGAACGCGAAATCTCTAGCGAATGTAGGCATCGAAGGTTTACTACATATAATGGTATCCGGATTTCCGCCCAATGTTTCTTGGCGGAGTTATGGCCCTTTTGCGATTATTTTTCATTGTTATTATTATTATTATTATTATTATTATTATTATTATTATTATACTTCCATGGTGTAACCAAGGAAGTATATTGTTTTTCTACTGCGGCCGTTTTCTGTTTAATTGGAAATACTCAAAAACTAATGGGAGGAGGACCGCGAAATCTCTAGCGAATGAAGGCATCTAAGGTCTACTAAAAATAATGGTATCCGGATGTTGGTCCAATATCTTTTGACAGAGTTATGGCCCTTTTTCGATTATTTTTCATTATTATTATACTGGACACTTTTGCAACCCTTATTACTCGAAAAGTACCAGGAGTAGCACACTAAAACTTGGTACGTATCTTGGGATCAAAGAGTTGTATGCCATCGTCGCATAACGAATATTGTCCGCGTTTTCCCCGAGGAGTTATCTCCCTTTATCTGAAAAAATGTCATTTTATTATCTCGGAAATTATAAGGAGCAGAGCATCGAAAATTGGACTGTATGCACATCTCGATATGCCCTACTGCCCACGGGCATCAGCACTTGTGTCCGCGCTTTCCCTGAGGAGTTACCGCCCATAGTTGGCAAACCTCTATTTGATTGTACTCTGTTGTCCTCTTGTATCATTCCAGATAACTGCATGTGGTTTTCATTGTCGTGTTGACCGTTGTCAGTTTAGTCAGAGAAGGAAAATTTGACAGGGTCGGACATATATTTTGACACTGGGGTGGGGGGCAAATGTTTTGAAAAATAAAATTTTGATTGTCATTCATATATTTAAGTTTATGTATTTCCCGAACGAAAACAAACTCACACCGGAAAGGATTTTTGAAATCCGAGAAGAAATGCAAGAGTTACGGGCCCTCAAAGTTTGAAATTTGGGCCCATGTGCTTGATAACACATCTCCTCCGAAGGTATCGAACATAGGATATCATCTGATACGCCAACGTGTGCGGACGGAAGAGAGCACGCGGTGGGCCAAATTTTGCCAGTGTCTGTTCATTATTGTGGGTCTGGGGAGGGGTGGTCCGTGGTACCAATTTTTAATTCTTCTCCGAATCAGATGAAACTTGGAATATAACATCTCCAACATCAGTCGATCTCGAAATTGAAAGAATTTCGAAAATCCATCGAAAACTGACATAATTGCGGGCCCTCAAACTTTGCAATTTTGGACCCATGTGCTTGATAACACATCTCCTCCGAAGATATCGAACATAGGATGTCATCTGATACGAAAATACGTACGGACTGAAGAGGGCACGCGGTGAGCCAAATTTTGCCAGTGTCGGTTCAGTATTGTGGGTCAGGGGAGGGGTGGTCCGTGGTACCAATTTTTAATTCTTCTCCGAATCAGATGAAACTTGGAATATAACATCTCCAACATCAGTTGATCTCGAAATTGAAAGAATTTCGAAAATCCATCGAAAACTGACATAATTGCGGGCCCTCAAACTTTGCAATTTTGGACCCATGTGCTTGATAACACATCTCCTCCGAAGATATCGAACATAGGATGTCATCTGATACGAAAATACGTACAGACTGAAGAGGGCACGCGGTGGGCCAAATTTTGCCAGTGTCGGTTCAGTATTGTGGGTCAGGGGAGGGGTAGTCCGTGGTACCATTTTGTTAGTCTTCTCCGAATCATATGAAACTTGGAATGTAACATCTACCATATACGTTGATCACGAAGCTGAAAACAGATCGTAAATCCGCGTGAAAATGGCGGAGATTTTGGCCATCCAATTTTGAATTTGGCGCCATATGCTTTCCAATAACCAAAGTGTTATTCGGGTTCGAATCAGATGAAATTTATGTTGTGCAATCTAGGTCAGCGACAGATCGCAAAACTGAAAATAATTTTAAAATCCGTTGGAAACTAACGGAGTTACGGGCCCTCAAACTTCGCATTTTGTGCCAGGGTTGATGTTTTCCCAATCCCGTCACCCATTTTCGAGGTAGGGGTGGGGTCACGTCCAAACACTTGAGATCAACCTACACATGTTTGGACAACATATACTCACAATACTTATATTTTCCGTCCCGAAACTGCGATTCTTTCCACTCATGAGTTTCCCTATTATTATACTTCCATGGTGTAACCAAGGAAGTATATTGTTTTTCTACGGCGGCCGTTTTCTGTTTAATTGGAAATACTCAAAAACTAATGGGAGGAGGACCGCGAAATCTCTAGCGAATGAAGGCATCTAAGGTCTACTAAAAATAATGGTATCCGGATGTTGGTCCAATATCTTTTGACAGAGTTATGGCCCTTTTTCGATTATTTTTCATTATTATTATACTGGACACTTTTGCAACCCTTATTACTCGAAAAGTACCAGGAGTAGCACACTAAAACTTGGTACGTATCTTGGGATCAAAGAGTTGTATGCCATCGTCGCATAACGAATATTGTCCGCGTTTTCCCATGTGCTTGATAACACATCTCCTCCGAAGATTCATATTATGCTACACGCGAAACGGAGATGACTTTTGGGAAATCCAGAGTCCAAAACGGATCCAAATCGACCTGTCCCAGAAAAGTCGTTCATTTTATTTTCACTTTTTGAAAAAGGCTCCAATAGTTCAACCAAAACTTTTGGACTTAGAACATTATTTTTTCTCAGTCAAGTGAAAAGAGCTCTTCAAAATAATTCCGCTTATATATATAATATATATTATCTATATATACGCCAAAAATTTGTCACTCCCCTCTCTCCGGCTACCCCATTCCCTTGGGATGGAACCTACCTCCGATTCGAATACACCCGTCTTACCGCGGGCCAGTCCCGATCCTCTACCTGAGAACCGATAGAACGCCCGTTGAATTCCAACATTCATTTTCAGAGTGGTATATTGGTATGAGTTCATATCGGAACCGTTATAAAGCAAATAACTTGGATTTTAATATAAACCCACCTATTCGTAAATTGTGTAGCCCATGGTGTGTGGTAAATTATCATTTTATCGTGTATAGTGTGTCATGAGCTATCTGCGTGCGTGCATTTCACTTTTGTATTTTCTTTCGCATCTTCAACGCATTGCATGTCATATACAAACAAAATACAAACATTACATTAATTTGATCACACAAGCCTTCGTTATATGGTGTATATTTCTACTAACGTAATGACGACGTATAGCCAATTATTCCATTTGCGATAACAACGATAAACACATAGAAACATGCAAACATCATCAGTTTCGTAAGAACAATTTCTATATTGTAATAAACCGTAGTATACTGCTGATAGACATTCAATTCTTGCCGTGAGTATATGTCTGCCGAATTAAAAATGACTCCTTTTATACTTTCGCAAAATAAAACACCACTGATAGTTTCGTACTCCGTCATTTAAGTCTTGTCAAAAAGCAAACGTGAAACAACCGCTCATTATTCCTACCATAAAAAAAGTTTTGATTGACATTCATCTATTTAAGTATGTGGATTTCCCGAACGAAAACAAACCCACACCGGAAAGGAGTTTTGAAATCCGAGAAGAAATGCAAGAGTTACGGGCCCTCAAAGTTTGCAATTTGGGCCCATGTGCTTGTGACCACATTTCCTCCGAAGATGTCGAAGTTTGGATGTCAACTGATACGCCAACGTGTGCGGACGGAAGAGGGCACGCGGTGGGCCAAATTTTGCCAGTTTCGGTTCATTATTGTGGGTCTGGGGAGGGGTGGTCCGTGGTACCAATTTTTAATTCTTCTCGGAATCAGATGAAACTTGGAATATAACATTTGCAACATCAGCCGATCTAGAAACTGAAAGAATTTCGAAAATCCATCGAAAACTGAACTAATTGCAGGCCGTCAAACTTTGCAATTTTGGGCCCATGTTCTTGTCACCACATATCCTCCGAAGATATCGAACATACGATGTCATCTGAAATGCAAATGTGTGCGGACTGAAGAGGGCACGCGTGGGCCAAATGTTGACAGTGTCGGTTCATTATTGTGGGTCTGATGAGGGCTGGTCCGTGGTACCAATTTTGTATTCTTCTCCGAATCAGATGAAACTTGGAATATAACATCTGCAACATCAGCCGATCTCGAAGCTGAAAACAGATCGTAAATCCGTTGGAAAATGGCGGAGATTTTAGCCGTCAAGTTTGAATTTGAGCCCATATGCTTTCCAATAATCAAAGTGTTATCCGCCTCCAAATCAGATGTAATTTACAATCTATGTCAGTAGCAAATCACAAAACTGGAAACAATTTTAAAATCCGTTGGAAACTAACGGAGTTACAGGGCCTCAAACTTAGCATTTTGTGCCAGGGGTTGATGTTTTCCCAATCCCGTCACCCAATTTCGAGGCAGGGGTGGGGTCACGTCCAAACACTTGGGATCAACCTACACATGTTAGGAAAACATATAATCACCATACTTCATATTTTCCGTCCATAAACTGCGATTCTTTCCACTCATGATTGTCCCTATTATTATACTTCCATGGTGTAACCAAGGAAGTATATTGTTTTTGTACTGGTGCCGTTTTCCGTTTATTTGGAAATACTCAAAAAGTAATTGCACTAGAAACACGAAACCTGTAGTGAATATGTAGGCATCTGAGGTCTACTAAAAATAAAGGTATCCGCATGTCGGTCCAATGTTTCTTGGCGGAGTTATGTCCCTTTTACGATTATTTTTCACTATTATTATTATTATTATACTCAACACTTTTGCAACGCCCAAATCTCTGAAAGTATTAGGATTAGGAAACTGAAGGTTGGTAAGTATGTTGGGGTAAATGAGTTCTATGCCTTTGGCCCATAACGAATATTGTCCGCGATTACCCCGCGGAGTTATCTCCCTTTATATGAAAACATGTCATTTTATTATCTCGGAAATTATAAGGAGCAGAGCATCGAAAATTGGACCGTATGCACGCCTCGATATGCCCTACTGCCCACGGGCATCAAAACTTGTGTCCGCGCTTTCCCTGAGGAGTTACCGCCCATAAATAGAGACACACTATACACCAGGATGAATAAACCAAGGTTTTTTTTTTTTTTTTTTTTTTTATAAGTACAGAGCTTTAAATTTTTTATTGCATATTCCGAATTGGACGAGTGATGCTGACCCGAATATACCGCGTAAAAATGTTTTTTCCCAGGACTTTCCGTGTTACCGGGTTACGAAATAATGCACCTATTTTTCCCGCCAAATCCAAACTGGCTTATTAAAGAGCAAGATAATGTCGTAGCAGGTACATTGACATACTGTATGTACGTCCCAACAGTTTGACCGCTATACTTTAAAAGTAACCTGCCCAACGGAGAATGCGAGTCGGGGTGTGTTGATACTTTATGAAAATTCCACGAAAATTGCAAAGGGGGGAAAATTCAAACATCGAGATAATTTTTTTTTGACAAGTACATCTGATGGGTAGTGTTCACGCGCATCTACAGTGTGATTTTCTATTTTCCAGATGGAACGGTTTACTCGTGACAACGCTATATAACATAAATATGCATACTTCAGTAGTATATCACTAACATATTTTTAGCCCCAAATCCAAACGGGCTAATGAAGGAGCGAGTTTAATGCAGTGGCATGTAAGCCGGTATACTATAGGTTCGCCTCCAAAATTTGACCTCTCTACTATAAACGCAACCCGCTCAACGGAGTGTTTGTGTCGGGGTGTGTTCAGATTTGGCAAATCCACCGAAAATCAAATGGGGAAAATTACTCCGAAAATCAGATATTGAGATAAAAACTTTTCGACGAGTGGATGTCATTAATAGTATCTAAACGCAAGATTAGTATGCTTTTCAAAGTTTCAGAGTGGACGGTTTAACCCTGGTAGCGTGTAATGTTAACTGGTGATATATATTACTCAAATGCAAATGCAAACGGACTTATCAATGAGCAAGGCAAATGCATCAATATGTTCACCGATATACTATTGGTATGTCCGCTCTACTATAAAAGTAACCCGTCCAACGGAGAGGTGGCGTACCCCCCGGGGAGGGTCGAGGCTTTTGGTAAATTACGCCGAAACTCGTAAACGGGAAAAAATGGAAAATCGCGACACAAGTGTTTTATATTTTGAGCACTGCATGTATTTGGTAGTATATAAGGACATCATTAGTTTTAGAGCGGACGGGTAAGCACTCAGCTAGCATTATCGATTTTGATATAGTTATCTCTCGATTACAGTTAACTCTATTACAAAGACGTTAATGACTATTGTGTAGCGATAACGCATTGAATACTAATTCATTAATTAACCAAGCGGTCTTTCTTCCGCCAATAAAAACTAAAAGATTCTGAATCCGAAACTGAAATAACTATCAAATAAACGCGAAATAACAGAGTTATGGTACATTAATATGCTTTGCGCAGTTTTGATCTACATGTCGATTACGATATAATCAGACACGCCAAATGACCATTGAATATGATATGGGCGTCCTGGAGAGGGGTTATACTAGCTCTAAAATGTATGCCTACCGAATAAAAATGAATTGTTTGGCTGGGGTGAATGCTGGCTCAGTTGGTCACGACCATGATGCAATAGAATGTCATTAATCATCCACGGTGGGTCGAACAAAATGACATAAACCTTTGGAATATATATCTTATTTATAAATGTCAATGCAAGTCCACCATCAGATCACACAGCACAAATATGAATTCGAATGGAATGGAACACACCTATACGCATAACATACATATGGAATGGGATACCATGGAAGTATATCTGATTCCATGGAATCTGACCTCTAGTTATTATTATTATTATACTACAGTATTTTTCAACGCCCAAATCTCGGAATGTATTAGTACTAGAAAACACAAGTTTGGTAAGTATGTTGGGGTAAATGAGTTCTATGCCTTTGGCTCATAACGGATATTGTCCGCATTTACCCCGTGGAGTTATCTCCCTTTATATGAAAAAATGTCATTTTATTATCTCGGAAATTATAAGGAGCAGAGCATTGAAAATTGGACTGTATGCACATCTCGATATGCCCTACTGCCCACGGGCATCAGAACTTGTGTCCGCGCTTTCCCTGAGGAGTTAGCGCCCATAGTTGGCAAACCTCTATTTGATTGTACTCTGTTGTCCTCTTGTATCATTCCAGATAACTGCATGTGGTTTTCATAGTCGTGTTGACCGTTGTCAGTTTAGTCAGAGAAGGAAATTTTGACAGGGTCGGACATATATTTTGACACTGGGGTGGGGGGCAAATTGTTTGCAAAATAAAATTTTGATTGACATTCATATATTTAAGTTTATGTATTTCCCGAACGAAAACAAACTCATACCGGAAAGGATTTTTGAAATCCGAGAAGAAATGCAAGAGTTACGGGCCCTCAAAGTTTGCAATTTGGGCCCATGTGCTTGATAACACATCTCCTCCGAAGATGTCGAAGTTTGGATGTCAGCTGATACGCCAACGTGTGCGGACGGAAGAGGGCACGCGGTGGGCCAAATTTTGCCAGTGTCGGTTCATTATTGTGGGTCTGGGGAGGGGTGGTCCGTGGTACCAATTTTTAATTCTTCTCGGAATCAGATGAAACTTGGAATATAACATCTGCAACATCAGCCGATCTAGAAACTGGAAAAATTTCGAAAATCCATCGAAAACTAAAAGAATCGCGGGCCCTCAAACTTTGCAATTTTGGGCCCATGTGCTTGATAACACATCTCCTCCGAAGATATCGAACATAGGATGTCATCTGATACGAAAATGCGTACGGACTGGAGACGGCACGCGGTGGGCCAAATTTTGCCAGTGTCGGTTCATTATTGTGGGTCTGGGGAGGGGTGGTCCGTGGTGCCGAATTTTAATTCTTCTCGGAATCAGATGAAACTTGGAATATAATATCTGCAACATCAGCCGATCTCGAAGCTGAACACAGATCGTAAATACGTTGGAAAATGGCGGAGATTTTGGCCGTACAAGTTTGAATTTGGGCCCATATGCTTTCCAATAATCAAAGTGTTATCCGTCTCCAAATCAGATGAAATTTATACTATGCAATCTATGTCAGCCGCAAATCACAAAACTGGAAACAACTTTAAAATCCGTTGGAAACTGACGAAGTTACGGGGCCTCAAACTTAGCAGTTTGTGCCAGGGGTTGATGTTTTCCCAATCCCGTCACCCAATTTCGAGGCAGGGGTGGGGTCACGTCCAAACACTTGAGATCAACCTACACATATTAGGACAACATATAATCACCATACTTCATATTTTCCGTCCATAAACTGCGATTCTTTCCACTCATGATTGATCCTATTATTATACTTCCATGGTGTAACCAAGGAAGTATATTGTTTTTCTACTGCGGCCGTTTTCTGTTTAATTGGAAATACTCAGAAACTAATGGGAGGAGGACCGCGAAATCTCTAGCGAATGAAGGCATCTAAGGTCTACTAAAAATAATGGTATCCGGATGTTGGTCCAATATCTTTTAACAGAGTTATGGCCCTTTTTCGATTATTTTTCATTATTATTATTATTATTATTATACTACAGTATTTTTCAACGCCCAAATCTCGGAATGTATTAGTACTAGAAAACACAAGTTTGGTAAGTATGTTGGGGTAAATGAGTTCTATGCCTTTGGCTCATAACGGATATTGTCCGCATTTACCCCGTGGAGTTATCTCCCTTTATATGAAAAAATGTCATTTTATTATCTCGGAAATTATAAGGAGCAGAGCATTGAAAATTGGACTGTATGCACATCTCGATATGCCCTACTGCCCACGGGCATCAGAACTTGTGTCCGCGCTTTCCCTGAGGAGTTACCGCCCATAGTTGGCAAACCTCTATTTGATTGTACTCTGTTGTCCTCTTGTATCATTCCAGATAACTGCATGTGGTTTTCATAGTCGTGTTGACCGTTGTCAGTTTAGTCAGAGAAGGAAATTTTGACAGGGTCGGACATATATTTTGACACTGGGGTGGGGGGCAAATTGTTTGCAAAATAAAATTTTGATTGACATTCATATATTTAAGTTTATGTATTTCCCGAACGAAAACAAACTCATACCGGAAAGGATTTTTGAAATCCGAGAAGAAATGCAAGAGTTACGGGCCCTCAAAGTTTGCAATTTGGGCCCATGTGCTTGATAACACATCTCCTCCGAATATGTCGAAGTTTGGATGTCAGCTGATACGCCAACGTGTGCGGACGGAAGAGGGCACGCGGTGGGCCAAATTTTGCCAGTGTCGGTTCATTATTGTGGGTCTGGGGAGGGGTGGTCCGTGGTACCAATTTTTAATTCTTCTCGGAATCAGATGAAACTTGGAATATAACATCTGCAACATCAGCCGATCTAGAAACTGGAAAAATTTCGAAAATCCATCGAAAACTAAAAGAATCGCGGGCCCTCAAACTTTGCAATTTTGGGCCCATGTGCTTGATAACACATCTCCTCCGAAGATATCGAACATAGGATGTCATCTGATACGAAAATGCGTACGGACTGGAGACGGCACGCGGTGGGCCAAATTTTGCCAGTGTCGGTTCATTATTGTGGGTCTGGGGAGGGGTGGTCCGTGGTGCCGAATTTTAATTCTTCTCGGAATCAGATGAAACTTGGAATATAATATCTGCAACATCAGCCGATCTCGAAGCTGAACACAGATCGTAAATACGTTGGAAAATGGCGGAGATTTTGGCCGTACAAGTTTGAATTTGGGCCCATATGCTTTCCAATAATCAAAGTGTTATCCGTCTCCAAATCAGATGAAATTTATACTATGCAATCTATGTCAGCCGCAAATCACAAAACTGGAAACAACTTTAAAATCCGTTGGAAACTGACGAAGTTACGGGGCCTCAAACTTAGCAGTTTGTGCCAGGGGTTGATGTTTTCCCAATCCCGTCACCCAATTTCGAGGCAGGGGTGGGGTCACGTCCAAACACTTGAGATCAACCTACACATATTAGGACAACATATAATCACCATACTTCATATTTTCCGTCCATAAACTGCGATTCTTTCCACTCATGATTGATCCTATTATTATACTTCCATGGTGTAACCAAGGAAGTATATTGTTTTTCTACTGCGGCCGTTTTCTGTTTAATTGGAAATACTCAGAAACTAATGGGAGGAGGACCGCGAAATCTCTAGCGAATGAAGGCATCTAAGGTCTACTAAAAATAATGGTATCCGGATGTTGGTCCAATATCTTTTAACAGAGTTATGGCCCTTTTTCGATTATTTTTCATTATTATTATACTTCCATGGTGTAACCAAGGAAGTATATTGTTTTTCTACTGCGGCCGTTTTCTGTTTAATTGGAAATACTCAGAAACTAATGGGAGGAGGACCGCGAAATCTCTAGCGAATGAAGGCATCTAAGGTCTACTAAAAATAATGGTATCCGGATGTTGGTCCAATATCTTTTAACAGAGTTATGGCCCTTTTTCGATTATTTTTCATTATTATTATTATTATACTACAGTATTTTTCAACGCCCAAATCTCGGAATGTATTAGTACTAGAAAACTCAAGTTTGGTAAGTATGTTGGGGTAAATGAGTTCTATGCCTTTGGCTCATAACGGATATTGTCCGCATTTACCCCGTAGAGTTATCTCCCTTTATATGAAAAAATGTCATTTTATTATCTCGGAAATTATAAGGAGCAGAGCATCGAAAATTGGACTGTATACACATCTCGATATGCCCTACTGCCCACGGGCATCAGAACTTGTGTCCGCGCTTTCCCTGAGGAGTTACCGCCCATAGTTGGCAAACCTCTATTTGATTGTACTCTGTTGTCCTCTTGTATCATTCCAGATAACTGCATGTGGTTTTCATAGTCGTGTTGACCGTTGTCAGTTTAGTCAGAGAAGGAAATTTTGACAGGGTCAGACATATATTTTGACACTGGGGTGGGGGGCAAATTGTTTGCAAAATAAAATTTTGATTGACATTCATATATTTAAGTTTATGTATTTCCCGAACGAAAACAAACTCATACCGGAAAGGATTTTTGAAATCCGAGAAGAAATGCAAGAGTTACGGGCCCTCAAAGTTTGCAATTTGGGCCCATGTGCTTGTCCTCACATCTCCTCCGAAGATATCGAACATAGGATATCATCTGATACGCCAACGTGTGCGGACGGAAGAGAGCACGCGGTGGGCCAAATTTTGCCAGTGTCTGTTCATTATTGTGGGTCTGGGGAGGGGTGGTCCGTGGTACCAATTTTTAATTCTTCTCGGAATCAGATGAAACTTGGAATATAACATCTGCAACATCAGCCGATCTAGAAACTGGAAGAATTTCGAAAATCCATCGAAAACTAAAAGAATCGCGGGCCCTCAAACTTTGCAATTTTGGGCCCATGTGCTTGATAACACATCTCCTCCGAAGATATCGAACATAGGATGTCATCTGATACGAAAATGCGTACGGACTGGAGACGGCACGCGGTGGGCCAAATTTTGCCAGTGTCGGTTCATTATTGTGGGTCTGGGGAGGGGTGGTCCGTGGTGCCGAATTTTAATTCTTCTCGGAATCAGATGAAACTTGGAATATAATATCTGCAACATCAGCCGATCTCGAAGCTGAAGACAGATCGTAAATACGTTGGAAAATGGCGGAGATTTTGGCCGTACAAGTTTGAATTTGGGCCCATATGCTTTCCAATAATCAAAGTGTTATCCGTCTCCAAATCAGATGAAATTTATACTATGCAATCTATGTCAGCCGCAAATCACAAAACTGGAAACAACTTTAAAATCCGTTGGAAACTGACGAAGTTACGGGGCCTCAAACTTAGCAGTTTGTGCCAGGGGTTGATGTTTTCCCAATCCCGTCACCCAATTTCGAGGCAGGGGTGGGGTCACGTCCAAACACTTGAGATCAACCTACACATATTAGGACAACATATAATCACCATACTTCATATTTTCCGTCCATAAACTGCGATTCTTTCCACTCATGATTGATCCTATTATTATACTTCCATGGTGTAACCAAGGAAGTATATTGTTTTTCTACTGCGGCCGTTTTCTGTTTAATTGGAAATACTCAGAAACTAATGGGAGGAGGACCGCGAAATCTCTAGCGAATGAAGGCATCTAAGGTCTACTAAAAATAATGGTATCCGGATGTTGGTCCAATATCTTTTAACAGAGTTATGGCCCTTTTTCGATTATTTTTCATTATTATTATACTTCCATGGTGTAACCAAGGAAGTATATTGTTTTTCTACTGCGGCCGTTTTCTGTTTAATTGGAAATACTCAGAAACTAATGGGAGGAGGACCGCGAAATCTCTAGCGAATGAAGGCATCTAAGGTCTACTAAAAATAATGGTATCCGGATGTTGGTCCAATATCTTTTAACAGAGTTATGGCCCTTTTTCGATTATTTTTCATTATTATTATTATTATACTACAGTATTTTTCAACGCCCAAATCTCGGAATGTATTAGTACTAGAAAACTCAAGTTTGGTAAGTATGTTGGGGTAAATGAGTTCTATGCCTTTGGCTCATAACGGATATTGTCCGCATTTACCCCGTAGAGTTATCTCCCTTTATATGAAAAAATGTCATTTTATTATCTCGGAAATTATAAGGAGCAGAGCATCGAAAATTGGACTGTATACACATCTCGATATGCCCTACTGCCCACGGGCATCAGAACTTGTGTCCGCGCTTTCCCTGAGGAGTTACCGCCCATAGTTGGCAAACCTCTATTTGATTGTACTCTGTTGTCCTCTTGTATCATTCCAGATAACTGCATGTGGTTTTCATAGTCGTGTTGACCGTTGTCAGTTTAGTCAGAGAAGGAAATTTTGACAGGGTCAGACATATATTTTGACACTGGGGTGGGGGGCAAATTGTTTGCAAAATAAAATTTTGATTGACATTCATATATTTAAGTTTATGTATTTCCCGAACGAAAACAAACTCATACCGGAAAGGATTTTTGAAATCCGAGAAGAAATGCAAGAGTTACGGGCCCTCAAAGTTTGCAATTTGGGCCCATGTGCTTGTCCTCACATCTCCTCCGAAGATATCGAACATAGGATATCATCTGATACGCCAACGTGTGCGGACGGAAGAGAGCACGCGGTGGGCCAAATTTTGCCAGTGTCTGTTCATTATTGTGGGTCTGGGGAGGGGTGGTCCGTGGTACCAATTTTTAATTCTTCTCGGAATCAGATGAAACTTGGAATATAACATCTGCAACATCAGCCGATCTAGAAACTGGAAGAATTTCGAAAATCCATCGAAAACTAAAAGAATCGCGGGCCCTCAAACTTTGCAATTTTGGGCCCATGTGCTTGATAACACATCTCCTCCGAAGATATCGAACATAGGATGTCATCTGATACGAAAATGCGTACGGACTGGAGACGGCACGCGGTGGGCCAAATTTTGCCAGTGTCGGTTCATTATTGTGGGTCTGGGGAGGGGTGGTCCGTGGTGCCGAATTTTAATTCTTCTCGGAATCAGATGAAACTTGGAATATAATATCTGCAACATCAGCCGATCTCGAAGCTGAAGACAGATCGTAAATACGTTGGAAAATGGCGGAGATTTTGGCCGTACAAGTTTGAATTTGGGCCCATATGCTTTCCAATAATCAAAGTGTTATCCGTCTCCAAATCAGATGAAATTTATACTATGCAATCTATGTCAGCCGCAAATCACAAAACTGGAAACAACTTTAAAATCCGTTGGAAACTGACGAAGTTACGGGGCCTCAAACTTAGCAGTTTGTGCCAGGGGTTGATGTTTTCCCAATCCCGTCACCCAATTTCGAGGCAGGGGTGGGGTCACGTCCAAACACTTGAGATCAACCTACACATATTAGGACAACATATAATCACCATACTTCATATTTTCCGTCCATAAACTGCGATTCTTTCCACTCATGATTGATCCTATTATTATACTTCCATGGTGTAACCAAGGAAGTATATTGTTTTTCTACTGCGGCCGTTTTCTGTTTAATTGGAAATACTCAGAAACTAATGGGAGGAGGACCGCGAAATCTCTAGCGAATGAAGGCATCTAAGGTCTACTAAAAATAATGGTATCCGGATGTTGGTCCAATATCTTTTAACAGAGTTATGGCCCTTTTTCGATTATTTTTCATTATTATTATTATTATACTACAGTATTTTTCAACGCCCAAATCTCGGAATGTATTAGTACTAGAAAACTCAAGTTTGGTAAGTATGTTGGGGTAAATGAGTTCTATGCCTTTGGCTCATAACGGATATTGTCCGCATTTACCCCGTAGAGTTATCTCCCTTTATATGAAAAAATGTCATTTTATTATCTCGGAAATTATAAGGAGCAGAGCATCGAAAATTGGACTGTATACACATCTCGATATGCCCTACTGCCCACGGGCATCAGAACTTGTGTCCGCGCTTTCCCTGAGGAGTTACCGCCCATAGTTGGCAAACCTCTATTTGATTGTACTCTGTTGTCCTCTTGTATCATTCCAGATAACTGCATGTGGTTTTCATAGTCGTGTTGACCGTTGTCAGTTTAGTCAGAGAAGGAAATTTTGACAGGGTCAGACATATATTTTGACACTGGGGTGGGGGGCAAATTGTTTGCAAAATAAAATTTTGATTGACATTCATATATTTAAGTTTATGTATTTCCCGAACGAAAACAAACTCATACCGGAAAGGATTTTTGAAATCCGAGAAGAAATGCAAGAGTTACGGGCCCTCAAAGTTTGCAATTTGGGCCCATGTGCTTGTCCTCACATCTCCTCCGAAGATATCGAACATAGGATATCATCTGATACGCCAACGTGTGCGGACGGAAGAGAGCACGCGGTGGGCCAAATTTTGCCAGTGTCTGTTCATTATTGTGGGTCTGGGGAGGGGTGGTCCGTGGTACCAATTTTTAATTCTTCTCGGAATCAGATGAAACTTGGAATATAACATCTGCAACATCAGCCGATCTAGAAACTGGAAGAATTTCGAAAATCCATCGAAAACTAAAAGAATCGCGGGCCCTCAAACTTTGCAATTTTGGGCCCATGTGCTTGATAACACATCTCCTCCGAAGATATCGAACATAGGATGTCATCTGATACGAAAATGCGTACGGACTGGAGACGGCACGCGGTGGGCCAAATTTTGCCAGTGTCGGTTCATTATTGTGGGTCTGGGGAGGGGTGGTCCGTGGTACCGAATTTTAATTCTTCTCGGAATCAGATGAAACTTGGAATATAATATCTGCAACATCAGCCGATCTCGAAGCTGAAGACAGATCGTAAATACGTTGGAAAATGGCGGAGATTTTGGCCGTACAAGTTTGAATTTGGGCCCATATGCTTTCCAATAATCAAAGTGTTATCCGTCTCCAAATCAGATGAAATTTATACTATGCAATCTATGTCAGCCGCAAATCACAAAACTGGAAACAACTTTAAAATCCGTTGGAAACTGACGAAGTTACGGGGCCTCAAACTTAGCAGTTTGTGCCAGGGGTTGATGTTTTCCCAATCCCGTCACCCAATTTCGAGGCAGGGGTGGGGTCACGTCCAAACACTTGAGATCAACCTACACATATTAGGACAACATATAATCACCATACTTCATATTTTCCGTCCATAAACTGCGATTCTTTCCACTCATGATTGATCCTATTATTATACTTCCATGGTGTAACCAAGGAAGTATATTGTTTTTCTACTGCGGCCGTTTTCTGTTTAATTGGAAATACTCAGAAACTAATGGGAGGAGGACCGCGAAATCTCTAGCGAATGAAGGCATCTAAGGTCTACTAAAAATAATGGTATCCGGATGTTGGTCCAATATCTTTTAACAGAGTTATGGCCCTTTTTCGATTATTTTTCATTATTATTATTATTATACTACAGTATTTTTCAACGCCCAAATCTCGGAATGTATTAGTACTAGAAAACTCAAGTTTGGTAAGTATGTTGGGGTAAATGAGTTCTATGCCTTTGGCTCATAACGGATATTGTCCGCATTTACCCCGTAGAGTTATCTCCCTTTATATGAAAAAATGTCATTTTATTATCTCGGAAATTATAAGGAGCAGAGCATCGAAAATTGGACTGTATACACATCTCGATATGCCCTACTGCCCACGGGCATCAGAACTTGTGTCCGCGCTTTCCCTGAGGAGTTACCGCCCATAGTTGGCAAACCTCTATTTGATTGTACTCTGTTGTCCTCTTGTATCATTCCAGATAACTGCATGTGGTTTTCATAGTCGTGTTGACCGTTGTCAGTTTAGTCAGAGAAGGAAATTTTGACAGGGTCAGACATATATTTTGACACTGGGGTGGGGGGCAAATTGTTTGCAAAATAAAATTTTGATTGACATTCATATATTTAAGTTTATGTATTTCCCGAACGAAAACAAACTCATACCGGAAAGGATTTTTGAAATCCGAGAAGAAATGCAAGAGTTACGGGCCCTCAAAGTTTGCAATTTGGGCCCATGTGCTTGTCCTCACATCTCCTCCGAAGATATCGAACATAGGATATCATCTGATACGCCAACGTGTGCGGACGGAAGAGAGCACGCGGTGGGCCAAATTTTGCCAGTGTCTGTTCATTATTGTGGGTCTGGGGAGGGGTGGTCCGTGGTACCAATTTTTAATTCTTCTCGGAATCAGATGAAACTTGGAATATAACATCTGCAACATCAGCCGATCTAGAAACTGGAAGAATTTCGAAAATCCATCGAAAACTAAAAGAATCGCGGGCCCTCAAACTTTGCAATTTTGGGCCCATGTGCTTGATAACACATCTCCTCCGAAGATATCGAACATAGGATGTCATCTGATACGAAAATGCGTACGGACTGGAGACGGCACGCGGTGGGCCAAATTTTGCCAGTGTCGGTTCATTATTGTGGGTCTGGGGAGGGGTGGTCCGTGGTGCCGAATTTTAATTCTTCTCGGAATCAGATGAAACTTGGAATATAATATCTGCAACATCAGCCGATCTCGAAGCTGAAGACAGATCGTAAATACGTTGGAAAATGGCGGAGATTTTGGCCGTACAAGTTTGAATTTGGGCCCATATGCTTTCCAATAATCAAAGTGTTATCCGTCTCCAAATCAGATGAAATTTATACTATGCAATCTATGTCAGCCGCAAATCACAAAACTGGAAACAACTTTAAAATCCGTTGGAAACTGACGAAGTTACGGGGCCTCAAACTTAGCAGTTTGTGCCAGGGGTTGATGTTTTCCCAATCCCGTCACCCAATTTCGAGGCAGGGGTGGGGTCACGTCCAAACACTTGAGATCAACCTACACATATTAGGACAACATATAATCACCATACTTCATATTTTCCGTCCATAAACTGCGATTCTTTCCACTCATGATTGATCCTATTATTATACTTCCATGGTGTAACCAAGGAAGTATATTGTTTTTCTACTGCGGCCGTTTTCTGTTTAATTGGAAATACTCAGAAACTAATGGGAGGAGGACCGCGAAATCTCTAGCGAATGAAGGCATCTAAGGTCTACTAAAAATAATGGTATCCGGATGTTGGTCCAATATCTTTTAACAGAGTTATGGCCCTTTTTCGATTATTTTTCATTATTATTATTATTATACTACAGTATTTTTCAACGCCCAAATCTCGGAATGTATTAGTACTAGAAAACTCAAGTTTGGTAAGTATGTTGGGGTAAATGAGTTCTATGCCTTTGGCTCATAACGGATATTGTCCGCATTTACCCCGTAGAGTTATCTCCCTTTATATGAAAAAATGTCATTTTATTATCTCGGAAATTATAAGGAGCAGAGCATCGAAAATTGGACTGTATACACATCTCGATATGCCCTACTGCCCACGGGCATCAGAACTTGTGTCCGCGCTTTCCCTGAGGAGTTACCGCCCATAGTTGGCAAACCTCTATTTGATTGTACTCTGTTGTCCTCTTGTATCATTCCAGATAACTGCATGTGGTTTTCATAGTCGTGTTGACCGTTGTCAGTTTAGTCAGAGAAGGAAATTTTGACAGGGTCAGACATATATTTTGACACTGGGGTGGGGGGCAAATTGTTTGCAAAATAAAATTTTGATTGACATTCATATATTTAAGTTTATGTATTTCCCGAACGAAAACAAACTCATACCGGAAAGGATTTTTGAAATCCGAGAAGAAATGCAAGAGTTACGGGCCCTCAAAGTTTGCAATTTGGGCCCATGTGCTTGTCCTCACATCTCCTCCGAAGATATCGAACATAGGATATCATCTGATACGCCAACGTGTGCGGACGGAAGAGAGCACGCGGTGGGCCAAATTTTGCCAGTGTCTGTTCATTATTGTGGGTCTGGGGAGGGGTGGTCCGTGGTACCAATTTTTAATTCTTCTCGGAATCAGATGAAACTTGGAATATAACATCTGCAACATCAGCCGATCTAGAAACTGGAAGAATTTCGAAAATCCATCGAAAACTAAAAGAATCGCGGGCCCTCAAACTTTGCAATTTTGGGCCCATGTGCTTGATAACACATCTCCTCCGAAGATATCGAACATAGGATGTCATCTGATACGAAAATGCGTACGGACTGGAGACGGCACGCGGTGGGCCAAATTTTGCCAGTGTCGGTTCATTATTGTGGGTCTGGGGAGGGGTGGTCCGTGGTGCCGAATTTTAATTCTTCTCGGAATCAGATGAAACTTGGAATATAATATCTGCAACATCAGCCGATCTCGAAGCTGAAGACAGATCGTAAATACGTTGGAAAATGGCGGAGATTTTGGCCGTACAAGTTTGAATTTGGGCCCATATGCTTTCCAATAATCAAAGTGTTATCCGTCTCCAAATCAGATGAAATTTATACTATGCAATCTATGTCAGCCGCAAATCACAAAACTGGAAACAACTTTAAAATCCGTTGGAAACTGACGAAGTTACGGGGCCTCAAACTTAGCAGTTTGTGCCAGGGGTTGATGTTTTCCCAATCCCGTCACCCAATTTCGAGGCAGGGGTGGGGTCACGTCCAAACACTTGAGATCAACCTACACATATTAGGACAACATATAATCACCATACTTCATATTTTCCGTCCATAAACTGCGATTCTTTCCACTCATGATTGATCCTATTATTATACTTCCATGGTGTAACCAAGGAAGTATATTGTTTTTCTACTGCGGCCGTTTTCTGTTTAATTGGAAATACTCAGAAACTAATGGGAGGAGGACCGCGAAATCTCTAGCGAATGAAGGCATCTAAGGTCTACTAAAAATAATGGTATCCGGATGTTGGTCCAATATCTTTTAACAGAGTTATGGCCCTTTTTCGATTATTTTTCATTATTATTATTATTATACTACAGTATTTTTCAACGCCCAAATCTCGGAATGTATTAGTACTAGAAAACTCAAGTTTGGTAAGTATGTTGGGGTAAATGAGTTCTATGCCTTTGGCTCATAACGGATATTGTCCGCATTTACCCCGTAGAGTTATCTCCCTTTATATGAAAAAATGTCATTTTATTATCTCGGAAATTATAAGGAGCAGAGCATCGAAAATTGGACTGTATACACATCTCGATATGCCCTACTGCCCACGGGCATCAGAACTTGTGTCCGCGCTTTCCCTGAGGAGTTACCGCCCATAGTTGGCAAACCTCTATTTGATTGTACTCTGTTGTCCTCTTGTATCATTCCAGATAACTGCATGTGGTTTTCATAGTCGTGTTGACCGTTGTCAGTTTAGTCAGAGAAGGAAATTTTGACAGGGTCAGACATATATTTTGACACTGGGGTGGGGGGCAAATTGTTTGCAAAATAAAATTTTGATTGACATTCATATATTTAAGTTTATGTATTTCCCGAACGAAAACAAACTCATACCGGAAAGGATTTTTGAAATCCGAGAAGAAATGCAAGAGTTACGGGCCCTCAAAGTTTGCAATTTGGGCCCATGTGCTTGTCCTCACATCTCCTCCGAAGATATCGAACATAGGATATCATCTGATACGCCAACGTGTGCGGACGGAAGAGAGCACGCGGTGGGCCAAATTTTGCCAGTGTCTGTTCATTATTGTGGGTCTGGGGAGGGGTGGTCCGTGGTACCAATTTTTAATTCTTCTCGGAATCAGATGAAACTTGGAATATAACATCTGCAACATCAGCCGATCTAGAAACTGGAAGAATTTCGAAAATCCATCGAAAACTAAAAGAATCGCGGGCCCTCAAACTTTGCAATTTTGGGCCCATGTGCTTGATAACACATCTCCTCCGAAGATATCGAACATAGGATGTCATCTGATACGAAAATGCGTACGGACTGGAGACGGCACGCGGTGGGCCAAATTTTGCCAGTGTCGGTTCATTATTGTGGGTCTGGGGAGGGGTGGTCCGTGGTGCCGAATTTTAATTCTTCTCGGAATCAGATGAAACTTGGAATATAATATCTGCAACATCAGCCGATCTCGAAGCTGAAGACAGATCGTAAATACGTTGGAAAATGGCGGAGATTTTGGCCGTACAAGTTTGAATTTGGGCCCATATGCTTTCCAATAATCAAAGTGTTATCCGTCTCCAAATCAGATGAAATTTATACTATGCAATCTATGTCAGCCGCAAATCACAAAACTGGAAACAACTTTAAAATCCGTTGGAAACTGACGAAGTTACGGGGCCTCAAACTTAGCAGTTTGTGCCAGGGGTTGATGTTTTCCCAATCCCGTCACCCAATTTCGAGGCAGGGGTGGGGTCACGTCCAAACACTTGAGATCAACCTACACATATTAGGACAACATATAATCACCATACTTCATATTTTCCGTCCATAAACTGCGATTCTTTCCACTCATGATTGATCCTATTATTATACTTCCATGGTGTAACCAAGGAAGTATATTGTTTTTCTACTGCGGCCGTTTTCTGTTTAATTGGAAATACTCAGAAACTAATGGGAGGAGGACCGCGAAATCTCTAGCAAATGAAGGCATCTAAGGTCTACTAAAAATAATGGTATCCGGATGTTGGTCCAATATCTTTTAACAGAGTTATGGCCCTTTTTCGATTATTTTTCATTATTATTATTATTATACTACAGTATTTTTCAACGCCCAAATCTCGGAATGTATTAGTACTAGAAAACTCAAGTTTGGTAAGTATGTTGGGGTAAATGAGTTCTATGCCTTTGGCTCATAACGGATATTGTCCGCATTTACCCCGTAGAGTTATCTCCCTTTATATGAAAAAATGTCATTTTATTATCTCGGAAATTATAAGGAGCAGAGCATCGAAAATTGGACTGTATACACATCTCGATATGCCCTACTGCCCACGGGCATCAGAACTTGTGTCCGCGCTTTCCCTGAGGAGTTACCGCCCATAGTTGGCAAACCTCTATTTGATTGTACTCTGTTGTCCTCTTGTATCATTCCAGATAACTGCATGTGGTTTTCATAGTCGTGTTGACCGTTGTCAGTTTAGTCAGAGAAGGAAATTTTGACAGGGTCAGACATATATTTTGACACTGGGGTGGGGGGCAAATTGTTTGCAAAATAAAATTTTGATTGACATTCATATATTTAAGTTTATGTATTTCCCGAACGAAAACAAACTCATACCGGAAAGGATTTTTGAAATCCGAGAAGAAATGCAAGAGTTACGGGCCCTCAAAGTTTGCAATTTGGGCCCATGTGCTTGTCCTCACATCTCCTCCGAAGATATCGAACATAGGATATCATCTGATACGCCAACGTGTGCGGACGGAAGAGAGCACGCGGTGGGCCAAATTTTGCCAGTGTCTGTTCATTATTGTGGGTCTGGGGAGGGGTGGTCCGTGGTACCAATTTTTAATTCTTCTCGGAATCAGATGAAACTTGGAATATAACATCTGCAACATCAGCCGATCTAGAAACTGGAAGAATTTCGAAAATCCATCGAAAACTAAAAGAATCGCGGGCCCTCAAACTTTGCAATTTTGGGCCCATGTGCTTGATAACACATCTCCTCCGAAGATATCGAACATAGGATGTCATCTGATACGAAAATGCGTACGGACTGGAGACGGCACGCGGTGGGCCAAATTTTGCCAGTGTCGGTTCATTATTGTGGGTCTGGGGAGGGGTGGTCCGTGGTGCCGAATTTTAATTCTTCTCGGAATCAGATGAAACTTGGAATATAATATCTGCAACATCAGCCGATCTCGAAGCTGAAGACAGATCGTAAATACGTTGGAAAATGGCGGAGATTTTGGCCGTACAAGTTTGAATTTGGGCCCATATGCTTTCCAATAATCAAAGTGTTATCCGTCTCCAAATCAGATGAAATTTATACTATGCAATCTATGTCAGCCGCAAATCACAAAACTGGAAACAACTTTAAAATCCGTTGGAAACTGACGAAGTTACGGGGCCTCAAACTTAGCAGTTTGTGCCAGGGGTTGATGTTTTCCCAATCCCGTCACCCAATTTCGAGGCAGGGGTGGGGTCACGTCCAAACACTTGAGATCAACCTACACATATTAGGACAACATATAATCACCATACTTCATATTTTCCGTCCATAAACTGCGATTCTTTCCACTCATGATTGATCCTATTATTATACTTCCATGGTGTAACCAAGGAAGTATATTGTTTTTCTACTGCGGCCGTTTTCTGTTTAATTGGAAATACTCAGAAACTAATGGGAGGAGGACCGCGAAATCTCTAGCGAATGAAGGCATCTAAGGTCTACTAAAAATAATGGTATCCGGATGTTGGTCCAATATCTTTTAACAGAGTTATGGCCCTTTTTCGATTATTTTTCATTATTATTATTATTATACTACAGTATTTTTCAACGCCCAAATCTCGGAATGTATTAGTACTAGAAAACTCAAGTTTGGTAAGTATGTTGGGGTAAATGAGTTCTATGCCTTTGGCTCATAACGGATATTGTCCGCATTTACCCCGTAGAGTTATCTCCCTTTATATGAAAAAATGTCATTTTATTATCTCGGAAATTATAAGGAGCAGAGCATCGAAAATTGGACTGTATACACATCTCGATATGCCCTACTGCCCACGGGCATCAGAACTTGTGTCCGCGCTTTCCCTGAGGAGTTACCGCCCATAGTTGGCAAACCTCTATTTGATTGTACTCTGTTGTCCTCTTGTATCATTCCAGATAACTGCATGTGGTTTTCATAGTCGTGTTGACCGTTGTCAGTTTAGTCAGAGAAGGAAATTTTGACAGGGTCAGACATATATTTTGACACTGGGGTGGGGGGCAAATTGTTTGCAAAATAAAATTTTGATTGACATTCATATATTTAAGTTTATGTATTTCCCGAACGAAAACAAACTCATACCGGAAAGGATTTTTGAAATCCGAGAAGAAATGCAAGAGTTACGGGCCCTCAAAGTTTGCAATTTGGGCCCATGTGCTTGTCCTCACATCTCCTCCGAAGATATCGAACATAGGATATCATCTGATACGCCAACGTGTGCGGACGGAAGAGAGCACGCGGTGGGCCAAATTTTGCCAGTGTCTGTTCATTATTGTGGGTCTGGGGAGGGGTGGTCCGTGGTACCAATTTTTAATTCTTCTCGGAATCAGATGAAACTTGGAATATAACATCTGCAACATCAGCCGATCTAGAAACTGGAAGAATTTCGAAAATCCATCGAAAACTAAAAGAATCGCGGGCCCTCAAACTTTGCAATTTTGGGCCCATGTGCTTGATAACACATCTCCTCCGAAGATATCGAACATAGGATGTCATCTGATACGAAAATGCGTACGGACTGGAGACGGCACGCGGTGGGCCAAATTTTGCCAGTGTCGGTTCATTATTGTGGGTCTGGGGAGGGGTGGTCCGTGGTGCCGAATTTTAATTCTTCTCGGAATCAGATGAAACTTGGAATATAATATCTGCAACATCAGCCGATCTCGAAGCTGAAGACAGATCGTAAATACGTTGGAAAATGGCGGAGATTTTGGCCGTACAAGTTTGAATTTGGGCCCATATGCTTTCCAATAATCAAAGTGTTATCCGTCTCCAAATCAGATGAAATTTATACTATGCAATCTATGTCAGCCGCAAATCACAAAACTGGAAACAACTTTAAAATCCGTTGGAAACTGACGAAGTTACGGGGCCTCAAACTTAGCAGTTTGTGCCAGGGGTTGATGTTTTCCCAATCCCGTCACCCAATTTCGAGGCAGGGGTGGGGTCACGTCCAAACACTTGAGATCAACCTACACATATTAGGACAACATATAATCACCATACTTCATATTTTCCGTCCATAAACTGCGATTCTTTCCACTCATGATTGATCCTATTATTATACTTCCATGGTGTAACCAAGGAAGTATATTGTTTTTCTACTGCGGCCGTTTTCTGTTTAATTGGAAATACTCAGAAACTAATGGGAGGAGGACCGCGAAATCTCTAGCGAATGAAGGCATCTAAGGTCTACTAAAAATAATGGTATCCGGATGTTGGTCCAATATCTTTTAACAGAGTTATGGCCCTTTTTCGATTATTTTTCATTATTATTATTATTATACTACAGTATTTTTCAACGCCCAAATCTCGGAATGTATTAGTACTAGAAAACTCAAGTTTGGTAAGTATGTTGGGGTAAATGAGTTCTATGCCTTTGGCTCATAACGGATATTGTCCGCATTTACCCCGTAGAGTTATCTCCCTTTATATGAAAAAATGTCATTTTATTATCTCGGAAATTATAAGGAGCAGAGCATCGAAAATTGGACTGTATACACATCTCGATATGCCCTACTGCCCACGGGCATCAGAACTTGTGTCCGCGCTTTCCCTGAGGAGTTACCGCCCATAGTTGGCAAACCTCTATTTGATTGTACTCTGTTGTCCTCTTGTATCATTCCAGATAACTGCATGTGGTTTTCATAGTCGTGTTGACCGTTGTCAGTTTAGTCAGAGAAGGAAATTTTGACAGGGTCAGACATATATTTTGACACTGGGGTGGGGGGCAAATTGTTTGCAAAATAAAATTTTGATTGACATTCATATATTTAAGTTTATGTATTTCCCGAACGAAAACAAACTCATACCGGAAAGGATTTTTGAAATCCGAGAAGAAATGCAAGAGTTACGGGCCCTCAAAGTTTGCAATTTGGGCCCATGTGCTTGTCCTCACATCTCCTCCGAAGATATCGAACATAGGATATCATCTGATACGCCAACGTGTGCGGACGGAAGAGAGCACGCGGTGGGCCAAATTTTGCCAGTGTCTGTTCATTATTGTGGGTCTGGGGAGGGGTGGTCCGTGGTACCAATTTTTAATTCTTCTCGGAATCAGATGAAACTTGGAATATAACATCTGCAACATCAGCCGATCTAGAAACTGGAAGAATTTCGAAAATCCATCGAAAACTAAAAGAATCGCGGGCCCTCAAACTTTGCAATTTTGGGCCCATGTGCTTGATAACACATCTCCTCCGAAGATATCGAACATAGGATGTCATCTGATACGAAAATGCGTACGGACTGGAGACGGCACGCGGTGGGCCAAATTTTGCCAGTGTCGGTTCATTATTGTGGGTCTGGGGAGGGGTGGTCCGTGGTGCCGAATTTTAATTCTTCTCGGAATCAGATGAAACTTGGAATATAATATCTGCAACATCAGCCGATCTCGAAGCTGAAGACAGATCGTAAATACGTTGGAAAATGGCGGAGATTTTGGCCGTACAAGTTTGAATTTGGGCCCATATGCTTTCCAATAATCAAAGTGTTATCCGTCTCCAAATCAGATGAAATTTATACTATGCAATCTATGTCAGCCGCAAATCACAAAACTGGAAACAACTTTAAAATCCGTTGGAAACTGACGAAGTTACGGGGCCTCAAACTTAGCAGTTTGTGCCAGGGGTTGATGTTTTCCCAATCCCGTCACCCAATTTCGAGGCAGGGGTGGGGTCACGTCCAAACACTTGAGATCAACCTACACATATTAGGACAACATATAATCACCATACTTCATATTTTCCGTCCATAAACTGCGATTCTTTCCACTCATGATTGATCCTATTATTATACTTCCATGGTGTAACCAAGGAAGTATATTGTTTTTCTACTGCGGCCGTTTTCTGTTTAATTGGAAATACTCAGAAACTAATGGGAGGAGGACCGCGAAATCTCTAGCGAATGAAGGCATCTAAGGTCTACTAAAAATAATGGTATCCGGATGTTGGTCCAATATCTTTTAACAGAGTTATGGCCCTTTTTCGATTATTTTTCATTATTATTATTATTATACTACAGTATTTTTCAACGCCCAAATCTCGGAATGTATTAGTACTAGAAAACTCAAGTTTGGTAAGTATGTTGGGGTAAATGAGTTCTATGCCTTTGGCTCATAACGGATATTGTCCGCATTTACCCCGTAGAGTTATCTCCCTTTATATGAAAAAATGTCATTTTATTATCTCGGAAATTATAAGGAGCAGAGCATCGAAAATTGGACTGTATACACATCTCGATATGCCCTACTGCCCACGGGCATCAGAACTTGTGTCCGCGCTTTCCCTGAGGAGTTACCGCCCATAGTTGGCAAACCTCTATTTGATTGTACTCTGTTGTCCTCTTGTATCATTCCAGATAACTGCATGTGGTTTTCATAGTCGTGTTGACCGTTGTCAGTTTAGTCAGAGAAGGAAATTTTGACAGGGTCAGACATATATTTTGACACTGGGGTGGGGGGCAAATTGTTTGCAAAATAAAATTTTGATTGACATTCATATATTTAAGTTTATGTATTTCCCGAACGAAAACAAACTCATACCGGAAAGGATTTTTGAAATCCGAGAAGAAATGCAAGAGTTACGGGCCCTCAAAGTTTGCAATTTGGGCCCATGTGCTTGTCCTCACATCTCCTCCGAAGATATCGAACATAGGATATCATCTGATACGCCAACGTGTGCGGACGGAAGAGAGCACGCGGTGGGCCAAATCGTGGTACCAATTTTTAATTCTTCTCGGAATCAGATGAAACTTGGAATATAACATCTGCAACATCAGCCGATCTAGAAACTGGACGAATTTCGAAAATCCATCGAAAACTAAAAGAATCGCGGGCCCTCAAACTTTGCAATTTTGGGCCCATGTGCTTGATAACACATCTCCTCCGAAGATATCGAACATAGGATGTCATCTGATACGAAAATGCGTACGGACTGGAGACGGCACGCGGTGGGCCAAATGTTGCCAGTGTCGGTTCATTATTGTGGGTCTGGGGAGGGGTGGTCCGTGGTGCCGAATTTTAATTCTTCTCGGAATCAGATGAAACTTGGAATATAATATCTGCAACATCAGCCGATCTCGAAGCTGAACACAGATCGTAAATACGTTGGAAAATGGCGGAGATCTTGGCCGTACAAGTTTGAATTTGGGCCCATATGCTTTCCAATAATCAAAGTGTTATCCGTATCCAAATCAGATGAAATTTATACTATGCAATCTATGTCAGCCGCAAATCACAAAACTGGAAACAACTTTAAAATCCGTTGGAAACTGACGAAGTTACGGGGCCTCAAACTTAGCAGTTTGTGCCAGGGGTTGATGTTTTCCCAATCCCGTCACCCAATTTCGAGGCAGGGGTGGGGTCACGTCCAAACACTTGAGATCAACCTACACATATTAGGACAACATATAATCACCATACTTCATATTTTCCGTCCATAAACTGCGATTCTTTCCACTCATGATTGATCCTATTATTATACTTCCATGGTGTAACCAAGGAAGTATATTGTTTTTCTACTGCGGCCGTTTTCTGTTTAATTGGAAATACTCAGAAACTAATGGGAGGAGGACCGCGAAATCTCTAGCGAATGAAGGCATCTAAGGTCTACTAAAAATAATGGTATCCGGATGTTGGTCCAATATCTTTTAACAGAGTTATGGCCCTTTTTCGATTATTTTTCATTATTATTATTATTATTATTATTATTATTATACTACAGTATTTTTCAACGCCCAAATCTCGGAATGTATTAGTACTAGAAAACTCAAGTTTGGTAAGTATGTTGGGGTAAATGAGTTCTATGCCTTTGGCTCATAACGGATATTGTCCGCATTTACCCCGTGGAGTTATCTCCCTTTATATGAAAAAATGTCATTTTATTATCTCGGAAATTATAAGGAGCAGAGCATCGAAAATTGGACTGTATACACATCTCGATATGCCCTACTGCCCACGGGCTTCAGAACTTGTGTCCGCGCTTTCCCTGAGGAGTTACCGCCCATAGTTGGCAAACCTC
The DNA here is from genome assembly GCA_032622095.1 of Siphonodentalium dalli. NCBI lineage: Eukaryota > Metazoa > Mollusca > Scaphopoda > Gadilida > Siphonodentaliidae > Siphonodentalium > Siphonodentalium dalli. The sequence goes on along the minus strand of CP136061.1, from coordinate 265,115,125 downwards.
TATTTGATTGTACTCTGTTGTCCTCTTGTATCATTCCAGATAACTGCATGTGGTTTTCATAATCGTGTTGACCGTTGTCAGTTTAGTCAGAGAAGGAAATTTTGACAGGGTCGGACATATATTTTGACACTGGGGTGGGGGGCAAATTGTTTGCAAAATAAAATTTTGATTGACATTCATATATTTAAGTTTATGTATTTCCCGAACGAAAACAAACTCATACCGGAAAGGATTTTTGAAATCCGAGAAGAAATGCAAGAGTTACGGGCCCTCAAAGTTTGCAATTTGGGCCCATGTGCTTGATAACACATCTCCTCCGAAGATGTCGAAGTTTGGATGTCAGCTGATACGCCAACGTGTGCGGACGGAAGAGGGCACGCGGTGGGCCAAATTTTGCCAGTGTCGGTTCATTATTGTGGGTCTGGGGAGGGGTGGTCCGTGGTACCAATTTTTAATTCTTCTCGGAATCAGATGAAACTTGGAATATAACATCTGCAACATCAGCCGATCTAGAAACTGGACGAATTTCGAAAATCCATCGAAAACTAAAAGAATCGCGGGCCCTCAAACTTTGCAATTTTGGGCCCATGTGCTTGATAACACATCTCCTCCGAAGATATCGAACATAGGATGTCATCTGATACGAAAATGCGTACGGACTGGAGACGGCACGCGGTGGGCCAAATGTTGCCAGTGTCGGTTCATTATTGTGGGTCTGGGGAGGGGTGGTCCGTGGTGCCGAATTTTAATTCTTCTCGGAATCAGATGAAACTTGGAATATAATATCTGCAACATCAGCCGATCTCGAAGCTGAACACAGATCGTAAATACGTTGGAAAATGGCGGAGATCTTGGCCGTACAAGTTTGAATTTGGGCCCATATGCTTTCCAATAATCAAAGTGTTATCCGTATCCAAATCAGATGAAATTTATACTATGCAATCTATGTCAGCCGCAAATCACAAAACTGGAAACAACTTTAAAATCCGTTGGAAACTGACGAAGTTACGGGGCCTCAAACTTAGCAGTTTGTGCCAGGGGTTGATGTTTTCCCAATCCCGTCACCCAATTTCGAGGCAGGGGTGGGGTCACGTCCAAACACTTGAGATCAACCTACACATATTAGGACAACATATAATCACCATACTTCATATTTTCCGTCCATAAACTGCGATTCTTTCCACTCATGATTGATCCTATTATTATACTTCCATGGTGTAACCAAGGAAGTATATTGTTTTTCTACTGCGGCCGTTTTCTGTTTAATTGGAAATACTCAGAAACTAATGGGAGGAGGACCGCGAAATCTCTAGCGAATGAAGGCATCTAAGGTCTACTAAAAATAATGGTATCCGGATGTTGGTCCAATATCTTTTAACAGAGTTATGGCCCTTTTTCGATTATTTTTCATTATTATTATTATTATTATTATTATTATTATACTACAGTATTTTTCAACGCCCAAATCTCGGAATGTATTAGTACTAGAAAACTCAAGTTTGGTAAGTATGTTGGGGTAAATGAGTTCTATGCCTTTGGCTCATAACGGATATTGTCCGCATTTACCCCGTGGAGTTATCTCCCTTTATATGAAAAAATGTCATTTTATTATCTCGGAAATTATAAGGAGCAGAGCATCGAAAATTGGACTGTATACACATCTCGATATGCCCTACTGCCCACGGGCTTCAGAACTTGTGTCCGCGCTTTCCCTGAGGAGTTACCGCCCATAGTTGGCAAACCTCTATTTGATTGTACTCTGTTGTCCTCTTGTATCATTCCAGATAACTGCATGTGGTTTTCATAATCGTGTTGACCGTTGTCAGTTTAGTCAGAGAAGGAAATTTTGACAGGGTCGGACATATATTTTGACACTGGGGTGGGGGGCAAATTGTTTGCAAAATAAAATTTTGATTGACATTCATATATTTAAGTTTATGTATTTCCCGAACGAAAACAAACTCATACCGGAAAGGATTTTTGAAATCCGAGAAGAAATGCAAGAGTTACGGGCCCTCAAAGTTTGCAATTTGGGCCCATGTGCTTGATAACACATCTCCTCCGAAGATGTCGAAGTTTGGATGTCAGCTGATACGCCAACGTGTGCGGACGGAAGAGGGCACGCGGTGGGCCAAATTTTGCCAGTGTCGGTTCATTATTGTGGGTCTGGGGAGGGGTGGTCCGTGGTACCAATTTTTAATTCTTCTCGGAATCAGATGAAACTTGGAATATAACATCTGCAACATCAGCCGATCTAGAAACTGGACGAATTTCGAAAATCCATCGAAAACTAAAAGAATCGCGGGCCCTCAAACTTTGCAATTTTGGGCCCATGTGCTTGATAACACATCTCCTCCGAAGATATCGAACATAGGATGTCATCTGATACGAAAATGCGTACGGACTGGAGACGGCACGCGGTGGGCCAAATGTTGCCAGTGTCGGTTCATTATTGTGGGTCTGGGGAGGGGTGGTCCGTGGTGCCGAATTTTAATTCTTCTCGGAATCAGATGAAACTTGGAATATAATATCTGCAACATCAGCCGATCTCGAAGCTGAACACAGATCGTAAATACGTTGGAAAATGGCGGAGATCTTGGCCGTACAAGTTTGAATTTGGGCCCATATGCTTTCCAATAATCAAAGTGTTATCCGTATCCAAATCAGATGAAATTTATACTATGCAATCTATGTCAGCCGCAAATCACAAAACTGGAAACAACTTTAAAATCCGTTGGAAACTGACGAAGTTACGGGGCCTCAAACTTAGCAGTTTGTGCCAGGGGTTGATGTTTTCCCAATCCCGTCACCCAATTTCGAGGCAGGGGTGGGGTCACGTCCAAACACTTGAGATCAACCTACACATATTAGGACAACATATAATCACCATACTTCATATTTTCCGTCCATAAACTGCGATTCTTTCCACTCATGATTGATCCTATTATTATACTTCCATGGTGTAACCAAGGAAGTATATTGTTTTTCTACTGCGGCCGTTTTCTGTTTAATTGGAAATACTCAGAAACTAATGGGAGGAGGACCGCGAAATCTCTAGCGAATGAAGGCATCTAAGGTCTACTAAAAATAATGGTATCCGGATGTTGGTCCAATATCTTTTAACAGAGTTATGGCCCTTTTTCGATTATTTTTCATTATTATTATTATTATTATTATTATTATTATACTACAGTATTTTTCAACGCCCAAATCTCGGAATGTATTAGTACTAGAAAACTCAAGTTTGGTAAGTATGTTGGGGTAAATGAGTTCTATGCCTTTGGCTCATAACGGATATTGTCCGCATTTACCCCGTGGAGTTATCTCCCTTTATATGAAAAAATGTCATTTTATTATCTCGGAAATTATAAGGAGCAGAGCATCGAAAATTGGACTGTATACACATCTCGATATGCCCTACTGCCCACGGGCTTCAGAACTTGTGTCCGCGCTTTCCCTGAGGAGTTACCGCCCATAGTTGGCAAACCTCTATTTGATTGTACTCTGTTGTCCTCTTGTATCATTCCAGATAACTGCATGTGGTTTTCATAATCGTGTTGACCGTTGTCAGTTTAGTCAGAGAAGGAAATTTTGACAGGGTCGGACATATATTTTGACACTGGGGTGGGGGGCAAATTGTTTGCAAAATAAAATTTTGATTGACATTCATATATTTAAGTTTATGTATTTCCCGAACGAAAACAAACTCATACCGGAAAGGATTTTTGAAATCCGAGAAGAAATGCAAGAGTTACGGGCCCTCAAAGTTTGCAATTTGGGCCCATGTGCTTGATAACACATCTCCTCCGAAGATTCAGATTATGCTACACGCGAAACGGAGATGACTTTTGGGAAATCCAGAGTCCAAAACGGATCCAAATCGACCTGTCCCAGAAAAGTCGTTCATTTTGTTTTCACTTTTTGAAAAAGGCTCCAATATTTCAACCAAAACTTTTGGACTTAGAACATTATTTTTTTCTCAGTCAAATGAAAAGAGCTCTTCAAAATAATTCCGCTTATATATATAATATATATTATCTATATATACGCCAAAAATTTGTCACTCCCCTCTCTCCTTCCTCCGGCTACCCCATCCTCCGTGGGATGGAACCTACCTCCGATTCGAATACACCCGTCTTGCCGCGGGCCAGTCTCATTCCTCTACCAGAGAACTGATAGAACGCCCGTCGAATTCCAACAATCATTTCCAGAGTGCTATATTGGTATGAGTTCATATCGGAGCCGTTATAAAGCAAATAACTTGGATTTTAATATAAACCCACCTATTCGTAAATTGTGTAGCCCATGGTGTGTGGTAAATTATCATTTTATCGTGTATAGTGTGTCATGAGCTATCTGCGTGCGTGCATTTCACTTTTGTATTTTCTTTCGCATCTTCAACGCACTGCATATCATATACAACCAAACAAAATACAAACATTACATTAATTTGATCACACAAGACTTCGTTATATGGTGTATATTTCTACTAACGTAATGACGACGTATAGCCAATTATTCCATTTGCGATAACAACGATAAACACATAGAAACATGCAAACATCATCAGTTTCGTAAGATCAATTTGTATATTGTTTATATTCTAGTTATTTATCGAATATAAAAAGCATCTTTACATTATCTTTAGTTTGGTATTATTCGTATTTGATGATTAAAATACACCAAAACATGTTAAAAATAAAAAATAAAAAAAGATAATTTGACGGGATTCGAACTCACGTCGCAATAAAACACAAACTGAATGTTTGACGCTCTCTCCACTCGGCTACGCACTGCGCTGTTAATTTATAAGAAAATATATTAGTATTAAATATGTAGGCATATAACTGTGTATATTTAAACTTTATATCCAAACTGATTGAAATCGAATATAAAAAGCATCTTTACATTATCTTTAGTTTGGTATTATTCGTATTTGATGATTAAAATACACCAAAACATGTTAAAAATAAAAAATAAAAAAAGATAATTTGACGGGATTCGAACTCACGTCGCAATAAAAACACAAACTGAAGGTTTGACGCTCTGACCACTCGACTACGCACTGCGCTATTAATTTATAAGAAAATATATTAGTATTAAATATATAGGCATATAACTGTGTATATTTAAACTTTATATCCAAACTGATTGAAATGCGTGACTATATATATATACCCCTTTCCGCTATACGGGGAACAGGAAAATGCACCTATTCTTCCCACCAAATCCAAAAGGGCTAATTAAAGAGCAAGGTAATGCCGTAGCAGGTACATTTGGATATTCTATTCACGCCCCCCCCCCCCAAATCTTGACCGCTATACTTCAAATTCAAACATCGAGAATTTTTTTTTTGACGAGTACATCTGATAGCTAGTGTTCACGCGCATCTAGAGCGCAATTTTCTAATTTTCAGATGGAACGGAACGGTTTACTCGTGACAACGCTATATATCATAAATATGTATACTTCTGTAGTCTATCACTAGCCGATTTTTAGCCCCAAATCCAAACGGGCCGATGTAGGAGCGAGTTTAATGCGGTGGTACATAAGCCGGTATACTGTAGGTATGACTCTAAAATTTGACCTCTCTAATATAAACGCAACCTGCTCAAGGGAGTGTTTGTGTCGGGTGGGTTCAGATTTGGAAAATTCCACCGAAGATCAAATGGGCAAAATTACTCCGAAAATCATATATTGAGATAAAAACTTTTCGATGAGTGGATGTGATAAGTAGTATATAAACGCAAGATTAGTACACTTTTTAATGATTTATATTGAACGGTTTAACCCTGGTAGCGTATAACGTTGTGATGGGTGATATATATTACTCAAATTCAAACCCTCTCTTCATGACGCAAATTCAAACGGACTTAGCAAGAAGCAAGGCAAATGCATGAATATGCTCACCGATATACTATATAGGTATGTCCGCTCTACTGTAAAAGTAACATATTGTCACGATTTGACCTGTCCAAAACACTCCCCGGACAAAAGTTTTCCTAGGTATAAAATTTCGTCGAAATCCGATCGTTTTACTCGATTTGACCTTGAACTTACCATTTCGAATGTCAATGTCAGGTCGGGGTCACGACTTGACCCGCCCAAAAGACTCCCCGGACAAAAGTACCCCTAGGTATCAAATTTCGTGGAAATCCGCATGTTTTACCCGATTTGACCTTCGATTGACCATTTTGAAGACCAAGGTCAGGTCGGGATGGGATGGGATGGGATGGAATACCATGGAAGTATATCTGATTCCATGGAATCTGACCTCTAGTTATTATTATTATTATACTACAGTATTTTTCAACGCCCAAATCTCGGAATGTATTAGTACTAGAAAACTCAAGTTTGGTAAGTATGTTGGGGTAAATGAGTTCTATGCCTTTGGCTCATAACGGATATTGTCCGCATTTACCCCGTAGAGTTATCTCCCTTTATATGAAAAAATGTCATTTTATTATCTCGGAAATTATAAGGAGCAGAGCATCGAAAATTGGACTGTATACACATCTCGATATGCCCTACTGCCCACGGGCATCAGAACTTGTGTCCGCGCTTTCCCTGAGGAGTTACCGCCCATAGTTGGCAAACCTCTATTTGATTGTACTCTGTTGTCCTCTTGTATCATTCCAGATAACTGCATGTGGTTTTCATAGTCGTGTTGACCGTTGTCAGTTTAGTCAGAGAAGGAAATTTTGACAGGGTCAGACATATATTTTGACACTGGGGTGGGGGGCAAATTGTTTGCAAAATAAAATTTTGATTGACATTCATATATTTAAGTTTATGTATTTCCCGAACGAAAACAAACTCATACCGGAAAGGATTTTTGAAATCCGAGAAGAAATGCAAGAGTTACGGGCCCTCAAAGTTTGCAATTTGGGCCCATGTGCTTGTCCTCACATCTCCTCCGAAGATATCGAACATAGGATATCATCTGATACGCCAACGTGTGCGGACGGAAGAGAGCACGCGGTGGGCCAAATTTTGCCAGTGTCTGTTCATTATTGTGGGTCTGGGGAGGGGTGGTCCGTGGTACCAATTTTTAATTCTTCTCGGAATCAGATGAAACTTGGAATATAACATCTGCAACATCAGCCGATCTAGAAACTGGAAGAATTTCGAAAATCCATCGAAAACTAAAAGAATCGCGGGCCCTCAAACTTTGCAATTTTGGGCCCATGTGCTTGATAACACATCTCCTCCGAAGATATCGAACATAGGATGTCATCTGATACGAAAATGCGTACGGACTGGAGACGGCACGCGGGGGGACAAAAATTTTGCCAGTGTCGGTTCATTATTGTGGGTCTGGGGAGGGGTGGTCCGTGGTGCCGAATTTTAATTCTTCTCGGAATCAGATGAAACTTGGAATATAATATCTGCAACATCAGCCGATCTCGAAGCTGAAGACAGATCGTAAATACGTTGGAAAATGGCGGAGATTTTGGCCGTACAAGTTTGAATTTGGGCCCATATGCTTTCCAATAATCAAAGTGTTATCCGTCTCCAAATCAGATGAAATTTATACTATGCAATCTATGTCAGCCGCAAATCACAAAACTGGAAACAACTTTAAAATCCGTTGGAAACTGACGAAGTTACGGGGCCTCAAACTTAGCAGTTTGTGCCAGGGGTTGATGTTTTCCCAATCCCGTCACCCAATTTCGAGGCAGGGGTGGGGTCACGTCCAAACACTTGAGATCAACCTACACATATTAGGACAACATATAATCACCATACTTCATATTTTCCGTCCATAAACTGCGATTCTTTCCACTCATGATTGATCCTATTATTATACTTCCATGGTGTAACCAAGGAAGTATATTGTTTTTCTACTGCGGCCGTTTTCTGTTTAATTGGAAATACTCAGAAACTAATGGGAGGAGGACCGCGAAATCTCTAGCGAATGAAGGCATCTAAGGTCTACTAAAAATAATGGTATCCGGATGTTGGTCCAATATCTTTTAACAGAGTTATGGCCCTTTTTCGATTATTTTTCATTATTATTATTATTATTATACTACAGTATTTTTCAACGCCCAAATCTCGGAATGTATTAGTACTAGAAAACTCAAGTTTGGTAAGTATGTTGGGGTAAATGAGTTCTATGCCTTTGGCTCATAACGGATATTGTCCGCATTTACCCCGTAGAGTTATCTCCCTTTATATGAAAAAATGTCATTTTATTATCTCGGAAATTATAAGGAGCAGAGCATCGAAAATTGGACTGTATACACATCTCGATATGCCCTACTGCCCACGGGCATCAGAACTTGTGTCCGCGCTTTCCCTGAGGAGTTACCGCCCATAGTTGGCAAACCTCTATTTGATTGTACTCTGTTGTCCTCTTGTATCATTCCAGATAACTGCATGTGGTTTTCATAGTCGTGTTGACCGTTGTCAGTTTAGTCAGAGAAGGAAATTTTGACAGGGTCAGACATATATTTTGACACTGGGGTGGGGGGCAAATTGTTTGCAAAATAAAATTTTGATTGACATTCATATATTTAAGTTTATGTATTTCCCGAACGAAAACAAACTCATACCGGAAAGGATTTTTGAAATCCGAGAAGAAATGCAAGAGTTACGGGCCCTCAAAGTTTGCAATTTGGGCCCATGTGCTTGTCCTCACATCTCCTCCGAAGATTCAGATTATGCTACACGCGAAACGGAGATGACTTTTGGGAAATCCAGAGTCCAAAACGGATCCAAATCGACCTGTCCCAGAAAAGTCGTTCATTTTGTTTTCACTTTTTGAAAAAGGCTCCAATATTTCAACCAAAACTTTTGGACTTAGAACATTATTTTTTTCTCAGTCAAGTGAAAAGAGCTCTTCAAAATAATTCCGCTTATATATATAATATATATTATCTATATATACGCCAAAAATTTGTCACTCCCCTCTCTCCTTCCTCCGGCTACCCCATCCTCCGTGGGATGGAACCTACCTCCGATTCGAATACACCCGTCTTGCCGCGGGCCAGTCTCATTCCTCTACCAGAGAACTGATAGAACGCCCGTCGAATTCCAACAATCATTTCCAGAGTGCTATATTGGTATGAGTTCATATCGGAGCCGTTATAAAGCAAATAACTTGGATTTTAATATAAACCCACCTATTCGTAAATTGTGTAGCCCATGGTGTGTGGTAAATTATCATTTTATCGTGTATAGTGTGTCATGAGCTATCTGCGTGCGTGCATTTCACTTTTGTATTTTCTTTCGCATCTTCAACGCACTGCATATCATATACAACCAAACAAAATACAAACATTACATTAATTTGATCACACAAGACTTCGTTATATGGTGTATATTTCTACTAACGTAATGACGACGTATAGCCAATTATTCCATTTGCGATAACAACGATAAACACATAGAAACATGCAAACATCATCAGTTTCGTAAGATCAATTTGTATATTGTTTATATTCTAGTTATTTATCGAATATAAAAAGCATCTTTACATTATCTTTAGTTTGGTATTATTCGTATTTGATGATTAAAATACACCAAAACATGTTAAAAATAAAAAATAAAAAAAGATAATTTGACGGGATTCGAACTCACGTCGCAATAAAACACAAACTGAATGTTTGACGCTCTCTCCACTCGGCTACGCACTGCGCTGTTAATTTATAAGAAAATATATTAGTATTAAATATGTAGGCATATAACTGTGTATATTTAAACTTTATATCCAAACTGATTGAAATCGAATATAAAAAGCATCTTTACATTATCTTTAGTTTGGTATTATTCGTATTTGATGATTAAAATACACCAAAACATGTTAAAAATAAAAAATAAAAAAAGATAATTTGACGGGATTCGAACTCACGTCGCAATAAAAACACAAACTGAAGGTTTGACGCTCTGACCACTCGACTACGCACTGCGCTATTAATTTATAAGAAAATATATTAGTATTAAATATATAGGCATATAACTGTGTATATTTAAACTTTATATCCAAACTGATTGAAATGCGTGACTATATATATATACCCCTTTCCGCTATACGGGGAACAGGAAAATGCACCTATTCTTCCCACCAAATCCAAAAGGGCTAATTAAAGACCAAGGTAATGCCGTAGCAGGTACATTTGGATATTCTATTCACGCCCCCCCCCCCCCCAAATCTTGACCGCTATACTTCAAATTCAAACATCGAGAATTTTTTTTTTGACGACTACATCTGATAGCTAGTGTTCACGCGCATCTAGAGCGCAATTTTCTAATTTTCAGATGGAACGGAACGGTTTACTCGTGACAACGCTATATATCATAAATATGTATACTTCTGTAGTCTATCACTAGCCGATTTTTAGCCCCAAATCCAAACGGGCCGATGTAGGAGCGAGTTTAATGCGGTGGTACATAAGCCGGTATACTGTAGGTATGACTCTAAAATTTGACCTCTCTAATATAAACGCAACCTGCTCAAGGGAGTGTTTGTGTCGGGTGGGTTCAGATTTGGAAAATTCCACCGAAGATCAAATGGGCAAAATTACTCCGAAAATCATATATTGAGATAAAAACTTTTCGATGAGTGGATGTGATAAGTAGTATATAAACGCAAGATTAGTACACTTTTTAATGATTTATATTGAACGGTTTAACCCTGGTAGCGTATAACGTTGTGACGGGTGATATATATTACTCAAATTCAAACCCTCTCTTCATGACGCAAATTCAAACGGACTTAGCAAGAAGCAAGGCAAATGCATGAATATGCTCACCGATATACTATATAGGTATGTCCGCTCTACTGTAAAAGTAACATATTGTCACGATTTGACCTGTCCAAAACACTCCCCGGACAAAAGTTTTCCTAGGTATAAAATTTCGTCGAAATCCGATCGTTTTACTCGATTTGACCTTGAACTTACCATTTCGAATGTCAATGTCAGGTCGGGGTCACGACTTGACCCGCCCAAAAGACTCCCCGGACAAAAGTACCCCTAGGTATCAAATTTCGTGGAAATCCGCATGTTTTACCCGATTTGACCTTCGATTGACCATTTTGAAGGCCAAGGTCAGGTCGGGATGGGATGGGATGGGATGGAATACCATGGAAGTATATCTGATTCCATGGAATCTGACCTCTAGTTATTATTATTATTATACTTGACACTTTTGTAATCACTATTACTCGAAAAGTACAAGAAGTAGGACACTAAAACTTGGTAAGTAGGTTGGGGTACATGAGTTCTATGCCTATGGCCCATAACGATTTTGTCCGCGCTTTCACCGAGGAGTTATCTCCCTTTATTTGAAAAAATGTCAGTTTATTATCTCGGAAATTATAAGAAGCAGAGCATCGAAAATTAGACCGTATGCACATCTCGATATGCACTACTGCCCACGGGCATAAAAACTTGTGTCCGCGCTTTCCCTGAAGAGTTACCGCCCATAGTTGGCAAACCTCTATTTTATTGTACTCTGTTGTCCTCCCGTATCATTCCAGATAACTGTATTTGGTTTTTGTAGTCGTGTTGACCGTTGTCAGCTTAGTCCGAAGAAGAAAATTTGACAGGGTTGGCCATATATTTTTACACTGGGGTGGGGGCAAAATTTTCGCAATTTTTTTTTTGTATTGACATTCATCTATTTAAGTATGTAGATTCCATGAACGAAAACAAACCCATACCGGAAAGGATTTTTGTAATCCGAGAAGAAATGCAAGAGTTACGGGCCCTCAAAGTTTGCAAGTGTCGGTCCCATGTGCTTGTGCTCACATCTCCTCCGAAGATATCGAACTTAGGATGTCATCTGATATCCCAGTGCGTGCGGTCCGAAGAGAGCACGCGATGTGCCAAATTTTGCCAGTGTCGGTTAAGTGTTGTGGATCAGGGGAGGGGCGGTCCGGGGTACCAATTTTTTATTCTTCTCCGAATCAGATGAAACTTGGAGTGTAACATCTACACCGCCAACCGATCTAGAAACTGAAACAATTTCGAAAATCCATTGAAAAATGACGGAGTTGCGGTCCTTCAAACAATGCAAATTTGGGCCCATGTGCCTGTGACCTCATCTCCTCCGAAGATCACAAACTTAGGATATCATCTGATATCGCAGTGCGCGCGGTCTGAAGAGGGCACTCGGTGTGCCAAATTTTGCAAGTGTCGGTTCAGTGTTGTGGGTCAGGGGAGGGGTGGTCCGAGGTACCAAAATTTAGTTCGTCTCCGAATCATATTAAACTTGGTATATAACATCTACCTTATACGTTGATCATAAAACTGAAAACAGATCGTAAATCCGTTAAAAAATGGCGGAGATTTGGGCCCTCAAACTTTAAATGTGGGCCCGTATTCTTTATAATAAACAAAATGTTATTCGTCTCTGAATGAGACAAAATTTATAACAAATAATCAATGTAACTAGCTGATCACAATACTCAAAACAATTTTAAAATCCATTGGAAAATAACGGAGTTACGGGCTCTCAAAATTCGCATTTTGGGCCGGGTTTGACTATTTCCCAATCCCGTCACCCAATTTCGAGGCAGGGGTGGGGTCACTTCCAAAGACTTGAGATCAACCCACACATGTTAAGGGAAAGATATAATCATCCTACTTCATATTTTCCGTCCCTTAACTGCGATTTATTGAGCTCATGATTTGGCCTATTATTATACTTCCATGGTGTAACCAAGGAAGTATATTGTTTTTCTACTGAGGTCGTTTTCCGTTTATTTCGAAATAATCAGAAACTGATTGCAGTAGGAACGCGAAATCTCTAGCGAATGTAGGCATCGAAGGTTTACTACATATAATGGTATCCGGATTTCCGCCCAATGTTTCTTGGCGGAGTTATGGCCCTTTTGCGATTATTTTTCATTGTTATTATTATTATACTTCCATGGTGTAACCAAGGAAGTATATTGTTTTTCTACTGCGGCCGTTTTCTGTTTAATTGGAAATACTGAGAAACTAATGGGAGGAGGACCGCGAAATCTCTAGCGAATGTAGGCATCTAAGGTCTACTAAAAATAATGCTATCCGGATGTTGGTCCAATATATTTTGACAGAGTTATGGCCCTTTTTCGATTATTTTTCATTATTATTATACTTCCATGGTGTAACCAAGGAAGTATATTGTTTTTCTACTGCGGCCGTTTTCTGTTTAATTGGAAATACTCAGAAACTAATGGGAGGAGGACCGCGAAATCTCTAGCGAATGTAGGCATCTAAGGTCTACTAAAAATAATGCTATCCGGATGTTGGTCCAATATATTTTGACAGAGTTATGGCCCTTTTTCGATTATTTTTCATTATTATTATTATTATTATTATTATTATTATACTGGACACTTTTGCAACCCTTATTACTCGAAAAGTACCAGGAGTAGCACACTAAAACTTGGTACGTATCTTGGGATCAAAGAGTTGTATGCCATCGTCGCATAACGAATATTGTCCGCGTTTTCCCCGAGGAGTTATCTCCCTTTATTTGAAAAAATGTCATTTTATTATCTCGGAAATTATAAGAAGCAGAGCATCGAAAATTAGACCGTATGCACATCTCGATATGCACTACTGCCCACGGGCATAAAAACTTGGGTCCGCCCTTTCCCTGAAGAGTTACCGCCCATAGTTGGCAAACCTCTATTTTATTGTACTCTGTTGTCCTCCCGTATCATTCCAGATAACTGTATTTGGTTTTTGTAGTCGTGTTGACCGTTGTCAGCTTAGTCCGAGGAAGAAAATTTGACAGGGTTGGACATATATTTTTACACTGGGGTGGGGGCAATATTTTCGCAATTTTTTTTTATTATTGACATTCATCTATTTAAGTATGTAGATTCCCTGAACGAAAACAAACCCATACCGGAAAGGATTTTTGTAATCCGAGAAGAAATGCAAGAGTTACGGGCCCTCAAAGTTTGCAAGTGTCGGTCCCATGTGCTTGTGACCCTATCTCCTCCGAAGATGTCGAACTTTGGATGTCGTCTGATATCCCAGTGCGTGCGGTCTGAAGAGAGCACGCGATGGGCCAAATTTTGCCAGTGTCGGTTCAGTGTTGTGGGTCAGGGGAGGGGTGGTCCGGGGTACCAATTTTGTATTCTTCTCCGAATCGGATGAAACTTGGAATATAACATCCATACCGCCAACCGATCTAGAAACTGAAAGAATTTCGAAAATCCATTGAAAAATGTCAGAGTTGTGGGACTTCAAACAATGCAAATTTGGCCCCATATGCTTGTGATCACATCTCCTCCGAAGATGTCAAACTTTGGATGTCAACTGATACGCCAATGCGTGCGGTCTGAAGAGAGCACGCGATGAGCCAAATTTTGCCAGTGTCGGTTCAGTGTTGTGGGTCAGGGGAGGGGTGGTCCGGGGTACCAAAATTTATTTCGTCTCCGAATCATATGAAACTTGATATATAACATATACCATACACGTTGATCATAAAACTGAAAACAGATTGTAAATCCGTTAAAAAATGGCGGAGATTTGGGCCCTCAAACTTTGAATGTGGGCCCGTATTCTTTCCAATAAACAAAATGTTATTCGTCTCTGAATCAGACAAAATTTATAACAAATAATCAATGTAAGTAGCTGATCACAATACTCAAAACAATTTTTAAATCCATTGGAAAATAACGGAGTTACGGGCTCTCAAAATTCGCATTTTTGGGCCGGGTTTGACTATTTCCCAATCCCGTCACCCAATTTCGAGGCAGGGGTGGGGTTACTCCCAAACACTTGAGATCAACCCACACATGTTAAGGGAAAGATATAATCATCCTAATTCATATTTTCCGTCCCTTAACTGCGATTTATTGAGCTCATGATTTGCCCTATTATTATACTTCCATGGTGTAACCAAGGAAGTATATTGTTTTTCTACTGCGGCCGTTTTCTGTTTAATTGGAAATACTCAGAAACTAATGGGAGGAGGACCGCGAAATCTCTAGCGAATGTAGGCATCTAAGGTCTACTAAAAATAATGCTATCCGGATGTTGGTCCAATATATTTTGACAGAGTTATGGCCCTTTTTCGATTATTTTTCATTATTATTATTATTATTATACTTCCATGGTGTAACCAAGGAAGTATATTGTTTTTCTACTGCGGCCGTTTTCTGTTTAATTGGAAATACTCAGAAACTAATGGGAGGAGGACCGCGAAATCTCTAGCGAATGTAGGCATCTAAGGTCTACTAAAAATAATGCTATCCGGATGTTGGTCCAATATATTTTGACAGAGTTATGGCCCTTTTTCGATTATTTTTCATTATTATTATTATTATTATTATTATACTGGACACTTTTGCAACCCTTATTACTCGAAAAGTACCAGGAGTAGCACACTAAAACTTGGTACGTATCTTGGGATCAAAGAGTTGTATGCCATCGTCGCATAACGAATATTGTCCACGTTTTCCCCGAGGAGTTATCTCCCTTTATTTGAAAAAATGTCATTTTATTATCTCGGAAATTATAAGAAGCAGAGCATCGAAAATTAGACCGTATGCACATCTCGATATGCACTACTGCCCACGGGCATAAAAACTTGGGTCCGCCCTTTCCCTGAAGAGTTACCGCCCATAGTTGGCAAACCTCTATTTTATTGTACTCTGTTGTCCTCCCGTATCATTCCAGATAACTGTATTTGGTTTTTGTAGTCGTGTTGACCGTTGTCAGCTTAGTCCGAGGAAGAAAATTTGACAGGGTTGGACATATATTTTTACACTGGGGTGGGGGCAATATTTTCGCAATTTTTTTTTATTATTGACATTCATCTATTTAAGTATGTAGATTCCCTGAACGAAAACAAACCCATACCGGAAAGGATTTTTGTAATCCGAGAAGAAATGCAAGAGTTACGGGCCCTCAAAGTTTGCAAGTGTCGGTCCCATGTGCTTGTGACCCTATCTCCTCCGAAGATGTCGAACTTTGGATGTCATCTGATATCCCAGTGCGTGCGGTCTGAAGAGAGCACGCGATGGGCCAAATTTTGCCAGTGTCGGTTCAGTGTTGTGGGTCAGGGGAGGGGTGGTCCGGGGTACCAATTTTGTATTCTTCTCCGAATCGGATGAAACTTGGAATATAACATCCATACCGCCAACCGATCTAGAAACTGAAAGAATTTCGAAAATCCATTGAAAAATGTCAGAGTTGTGGGCCTTCAAACAATGCAAATTTGGCCCCATATGCTTGTGATCACATCTCCTCCGAAGATGTCAAACTTTGGATGTCAACTGATACGCCAATGCGTGCGGTCTGAAGAGAGCACGCGATGAGCCAAATTTTGCCAGTGTCGGTTCGGTGTTGTGGGTCAGGGGAGGGGTGGTCCGGGGTACCCAAATTTATTTCGTCTCCGAATCATATGAAACTTGATATATAACATATACCATACACGTTGATCATAAAACTGAAAACAGATTGTAAATCCGTTAAAAAATGGCGGAGATTTGGGCCCTCAAACTTTGAATGTGGGCCCGTATTCTTTCCAATAAACAAAATGTTATTCGTCTCTGAATCAGACAAAATTTATAACAAATAATCAATGTAAGTAGCTGATCACAATACTCAAAACAATTTTTAAATCCATTGGAAAATAACGGAGTTACGGGCTCTCAAAATTCGCATTTTGGGCCGGGTTTGACTATTTCCCAATCCCGTCACCCAATTTCGAGGCAGGGGTGGGGTCACTCCCAAACACTTGAGATCAACCCACACATGTTAAGGGAAAGATATAATCATCCTAATTCATATTTTCCGTCCCTTAACTGCGATTTATTGAGCTCATGATTTGCCCTATTATTATACTTCCATGGTGTAACCAAGGAAGTATATTGTTTTTCTACTGCGGCCGTTTTCTGTTTAATTGGAAATACTCAGAAACTAATGGGAGGAGGACCGCGAAATCTCTAGCGAATGTAGGCATCTAAGGTCTACTAAAAATAATGCTATCCGGATGTTGGTCCAATATATTTTGACAGAGTTATGGCCCTTTTTCGATTATTTTTCATTATTATTATTATACTTCCATGGTGTAACCAAGGAAGTATATTGTTTTTCTACTGCGGCCGTTTTCTGTTTAATTGGAAATACTCAGAAACTAATGGGAGGAGGACCGCGAAATCTCTAGCGAATGTAGGCATCTAAGGTCTACTAAAAATAATGCTATCCGGATGTTGGTCCAATATATTTTGACAGAGTTATGGCCCTTTTTCGATTATTTTTCATTATTATTATTATACTTCCATGGTGTAACCAAGGAAGTATATTGTTTTTCTTCTGCGGCCGTTTTCTGTTTAATTGAAAATACTCAGAAACTAATGGGAGGAGGACCGCGAAATCTCTAGCGAATATAGGCATCTAAGGTCTACTAAAAATAATGGTATCCAGATGTTGGTCCAATATCTTTTGACAGAGTTATGGCCCTTTTTCGATTATTTTTCATTATTATTATTATTATTATACTTCCATGTTTTAACATGGAAGTATATTGTAATTCTTCTGGCTTTTTTTTTCTTTTTTTTTTTTTCTTATTATTCCGATAACACCCTTATATCTCGGGAACGGCTGAACCGATTCACCTGCGGTTTTTTTCTTCAGAATAAAACCTTGGAAGATCTCGGTAAATGGCCTATTGAGAATTTCGTCCGACCTTGACCTTCGGAGTTATCGCCATTTTGTTGATTTTTGGCGGTTTTTCGCGACACAAAAGTAACTTGCGAAATCGATGTTTGAATTCTTATATCGTCGAAACGGCTTGACCGATTGATTTGAAATTTGGCACCTGCATAGACATTGAGTATACGAAGTCGATGTACAAATAGGGAATTTCGTGTGACCTTGAACTTTGGAAACAACGCTCTCTATCTGTTTTATTGTTGTGCACATATCTCCTCCGAAACGGTTTGAGATATCGATTTCGGACTTTTTTCATTATTTGCGCCTGTATGTGTGTTCTAAAATACTGAAAAATTATAGGGTTCGCACTTCCGGTTTAAAAGTTCGCTACTGGTCGAAGGTTAAAACAACGCTCTTCATATGGAATCTAGAACGGCTTGAGATATTGAGTTGGGACTTTTTACATTATGTGCAGCAAACTCTGCGCTATCGAACGATATATATAGTTAACGGATATCACTTCCGGTTCGGGAGAGCGGACGTGTGGGTATGTATCTCAAAACTATTTTAGCGCATATTTTGATGACATTTGGAAGACGTCATCAGTAGATGCCACTGATTCCTATGCAACTCGAATTTTAAAAATCGGACATAAACTTCGAGAGTTATGGCTGTTTAAAAACCTGGTTTATTTCCGACCTTGACCTTCAGAGTTATCGATATTTTGTTGATTTTGTTTGATCTCTTATATCGTCGAAACGGCTTGACCGATTGATTTGAAATTTGGTACTTGCATAGCCATTGAGTATACGAAGTCGATGTACAAATAGGGAATTTCGTGTGACCTTGAACTTTGGAAACAACGCTCTCTATCTGTTTTATTGTTGTGCACATATCTCCTCCGAAACGGCTTGAGATATCGATATCGGACTTTTTCATTATTTGCGCCTGTATGTGTGTTCTAAAATACTGAAAAATTATAGGGTTCGCACTTCCGGTTTAAAAGTTCGCTACTGGTCGAAGGATAAAACAACGCTCTTTATAGAGAATCTAGAACGGCTTGAGATATTGAGTTGGGACTTTTTGCATGATGTGCAGCAAACTCTGCGCTCTTTAATTATATATATAGTTAATGGATTTCACTTCCGGTTCGGGGGAACGGGCGTGTGGGTATGTATCTCAAAACTATTTTGGTGCAGATTTTGATGAAATTTGGTGGACGTAATCTTTAGTTGACGCTGACCACTACTACGTTCAGATTTTTAAAATCCGACTTAAACTTCTCGAGTTATGGCTGCTTAAATACTGATTTTTATGGGGTTTTCGGACCCCTA
This sequence comes from Siphonodentalium dalli, assembly GCA_032622095.1. Taxonomy (NCBI): domain Eukaryota; kingdom Metazoa; phylum Mollusca; class Scaphopoda; order Gadilida; family Siphonodentaliidae; genus Siphonodentalium; species Siphonodentalium dalli. The sequence goes on along the minus strand of CP136061.1, from coordinate 265,096,182 downwards.
AAATGACTTGCAAAATTGCAAAATCGATGTTTGATTTCTTATACCGTCGAAAGGACATGGCCAATTGATTTGAAATTTTGTGCTCGCATAGCCATTGAGCATACGCAGTCGATGCACAAATAAGGAATTTTGTCTGACCTTGACCTTTGGAAACAACGCTCTTTATATGTTTTATTGTTTTTAACATATCTCCTCCTAAACGGCTTGAGATATCAGGTTCGGACTTTTTTCATTATTTGCGCATGTATATGTGTTTCAAACCACCAAAAAATGATATGGGTCGCCCTTCCTGTTTAAAAGTTGACCATGGGTCGAATAATTAAAAAACGCTCTTTCTACGAAATCCAGAACGGCTTGAGATATTGAGTTGGGACTTTTTGCGTTAAGTGCATCCAACTGTGCGATGTATACAGATATATATAGTTAACGGATTTCACTTCCGGTTCTGGAGAACGGGCGTTTTCCGTCATTGGTGAACATGGAAGTATCGAAATTGCTGTGCAATTACAGTTTCATTCTAGTTATTATTATTATTATACTGGACACTTTTGCAACCCTTATTACTCGAAAAGTACCAGGAGTAGCACACTAAATATTGGTACGTATTTTGGGGTCAAAGAGTTGTATGCCATCGTCGCATAAAGAATATTGTCCGCGTTTTCTCCGAGGAGTTATCTCCCTTTATCTGAAAAAATGTCATTTTATTATCTCGGAAATTATAAGAAGCAGAGCATCGAAAATTAGACCGTATGCACATCTCGATATGCACTACTGCCCACGGGCATAAAAACTTGGGTCCGCCCTTTCCCTGAAGAGTTACCGCCCATAGTTGGCAAACCTCTATTTTATTGTACTCTGTTGTCCTCCCGTATCATTCCAGATAACTGTATTTGGTTTTTGTAGTCGTGTTGACCGTTGTCAGCTTAGTCCGAGGAAGAAAATTTGACAGGGTTGGACATATATTTTTACACTGGGGTGGGGGCAATATTTTCGCAATTTTTTTTTATTATTGACATTCATCTATTTAAGTATGTAGATTCCCTGAACGACAACAAACCCATACCGGAAAGGATTTTTGTAATCCGAGAAGAAATGCAAGAGTTACGGGCCCTCAAAGTTTGCAAGTGTCGGTCCCATGTGCTTGTGACCCTATCTCCTCCGAAGATGTCGAACTTTGGATGTCGTCTGATATCCCAGTGCGTGCGGGCTGAAGAGAGCACGTGATGTGCCAAATTTTGCCAGTGTCGGTTCAGTGTTGTGGATCAGGGGAGGGGCGGTCCGGGGTACCAATTTTTTATTCTTCTCCGAATCAGATGAAACTTGGAGTGTAACATCTACACCGCCAACCGATCTAGAAACTGAAACAATTTCGAAAATCCATTGAAAAATGACGGAGTTGCGGTCCTTCAAACTATGCAAATTTGGGCCCATGTGCCTGTGACCTCATCTCCTCCGAAGATCTCGAACTTAGGATGTTATCTGATATCGCAGTGCGCGCGGTCTGAAGAGAGCACGCGATGTGCCAAATTTTGCAAGTGTCGGTTCAGTGCTGTGGGTCAGGGGAGGGGTGGTCCGAGGTACCAAAATTTAGTTCGTCTCCGAATCATATGAAACTTGGTATATAACATCTACCTTACACGTTGATCATAAAACTGAAAACAGATCGTAAATCCGTTAAAAAATGGCGGAGATTTAGGCCCTCAAACTTTGAATGTGGGCCCGTATTCTTTCCAATAAACAAAATGTTATTCGTCTCTGAATCAGACAAAATTTATAACAAATAATCAATGTAACTAGCTGATCACAATACTCAAAACAATTTTAAAATCCATCGGAAAATAACGGAGTTACGGGCTCTCAAAATTCGCATTTTGGGCCGGGTTTGACTATTTCCCAATCCCGTCACCCAATTTCGAGGCAGGGGTGGGGTCACTCCCAAACACTTGAGATCAACCCACACATGTTAAGGGAAAGATATAATCATCCTAATTCATATTTTCCGTCCCTTAACTGCGATTTATTGAGCTCATGATTTGCCCTATTATTATACTTCCATGGTGTAACCAAGGAAGTATATTGTTTTTCTACTGCGGCCGTTTTCTGTTTAATTGGAAATACTCAGAAACTAATGGGAGGAGGACCGCGAAATCTCTAGCGAATGTAGGCATCTAAGGTCTACTAAAAATAATGCTATCCGGATGTTGGTCCAATATATTTTGACAGAGTTATGGCCCTTTTTCGATTATTTTTCATTATTATTATTATACTTCCATGGTGTAACCAAGGAAGTATATTGTTTTTCTACTGCGGCCGTTTTCTGTTTAATTGGAAATACTCAGAAACTAATGGGAGGAGGACCGCGAAATCTCTAGCGAATGTAGGCATCTAAGGTCTACTAAAAATAATGCTATCCGGATGTTGGTCCAATATATTTTGACAGAGTTATGGCCCTTTTTCGATTATTTTTCATTATTATTATTATACTTCCATGGTGTAACCAAGGAAGTATATTGTTTTTCTACTGCGGCCGTTTTCTGTTTAATTGAAAATACTCAGAAACTAATGGGAGGAGGACCGCGAAATCTCTAGCGAATATAGGCATCTAAGGTCTACTAAAAATAATGGTATCCAGATGTTGGTCCAATATCTTTTGACAGAGTTATGGCCCTTTTTCGATTATTTTTCATTATTATTATTATTATTATACTTCCATGTTTTAACATGGAAGTATATTGTAATTCTTCTGGCTTTTTTTTTTTTTTTTTTTTTTCTTATTATTCCGATAACACCCTTATATCTCGGGAACGGCTGAACCGATTCATCTGCGGTTTTTTTCTTCAGAATAAAACCTTGGAAGATCTCGGTAAATGGCCTATTGAGAATTTCGTCCGACCTTGACCTTCGGAGTTATCGCCATTTTGTTGATTTTTGGCGGTTTTTCGCGACACAAAAGTAACTTGCGAAATCGATGTTTGAATTCTTATATCGTCGAAACGGCTTGACCGATTGATTTGAAATTTGGCACCTGCATAGACATTGAGTATACGAAGTCGATGTACAAATAGGGAATTTCGTGTGACCTTGAACTTTGGAAACAACGCTCTCTATCTGTTTTATTGTTGTGCACATATCTCCTCCGAAACGGTTTGAGATATCGATTTCGGACTTTTTTCATTATTTGCGCCTGTATGTGTGTTCTAAAATACTGAAAAATTATAGGGTTCGCACTTCCGGTTTAAAAGTTCGCTACTGGTCGAAGGTTAAAACAACGCTCTTCATATGGAATCTAGAACGGCTTGAGATATTGAGTTGGGACTTTTTACATTATGTGCAGCAAACTCTGCGCTATCGAACGATATATATAGTTAACGGATATCACTTCCGGTTCGGGAGAGCGGACGTGTGGGTATGTATCTCAAAACTATTTTAGCGCATATTTTGATGACATTTGGAAGACGTCATCAGTAGATGCCACTGATTCCTATGCAACTCGAATTTTAAAAATCGGACATAAACTTCGAGAGTTATGGCTGTTTAAAAACCTGGTTTATTTCCGACCTTGACCTTCAGAGTTATCGATATTTTGTTGATTTTGTTTGATCTCTTATATCGTCGAAACGGCTTGACCGATTGATTTGAAATTTGGTACTTGCATAGCCATTGAGTATACGAAGTCGATGTACAAATAGGGAATTTCGTGTGACCTTGAACTTTGGAAACAACGCTCTCTATCTGTTTTATTGTTGTGCACATATCTCCTCCGAAACGGCTTGAGATATCGATATCGGACTTTTTCATTATTTGCGCCTGTATGTGTGTTCTAAAATACTGAAAAATTATAGGGTTCGCACTTCCGGTTTAAAAGTTCGCTACTGGTCGAAGGATAAAACAACGCTCTTTATAGAGAATCTAGAACGGCTTGAGATATTGAGTTGGGACTTTTTGCATGATGTGCAGCAAACTCTGCGCTCTTTAATTATATATATAGTTAATGGATTTCACTTCCGGTTCGGGGGAACGGGCGTGTGGGTATGTATCTCAAAACTATTTTGGTGCAGATTTTGATGAAATTTGGTGGACGTAATCTTTAGTTGACGCTGACCACTACTACGTTCAGATTTTTAAAATCCGACTTAAACTTCTCGAGTTATGGCTGCTTAAATACTGATTTTTATGGGGTTTTCGGACCCCTAAAATGACTTGCAAAATTGCAAAATCGATGTTTGATTTCTTATACCGTCGAAAGGACATGGCCAATTGATTTGAAATTTTGTGCCCGCATAGCCATTGAGCATACGCAGTCGATGCACAAATAAGGAATTTTGTCTGACCTTGACCTTTGGAAACAACGCTCTTTATATGTTTTATTGTTTTTAACATATCTCCTCCTAAACGGCTTGAGATATCAGGTTCGGACTTTTTTCATTATTTGCGCATGTATATGTGTTTCAAACCACCAAAAAATGATATGGGTCGCCCTTCCTGTTTAAAAGTTGACCATGGGTCGAATAATTAAAAAACGCTCTTTCTACGAAATCCAGAACGGCTTGAGATATTGAGTTGGGACTTTTTGCGTTAAGTGCATCCAACTGTGCGATGTATACAGATATATATAGTTAACGGATTTCACTTCCGGTTCTGGAGAACGGGCGTTTTCCGTCATTGGTGAACATGGAAGTATCGAAATTGCTGTGCAATTACAGTTTCATTCTAGTTATTATTATTATTATACTGGACACTTTTGCAACCCTTATTACTCGAAAAGTACCAGGAGTAGCACACTAAATATTGGTACGTATTTTGGGGTCAAAGAGTTGTATGCCATCGTCGCATAAAGAATATTGTCCGCGTTTTCTCCGAGGAGTTATCTCCCTTTATCTGAAAAAATGTCATTTTATTATCTCGGAAATTATAAGAAGCAGAGCATCGAAAATTAGACCGTATGCACATCTCGATATGCACTACTGCCCACGGGCATAAAAACTTGGGTCCGCCCTTTCCCTGAAGAGTTACCGCCCATAGTTGGCAAACCTCTATTTTATTGTACTCTGTTGTCCTCCCGTATCATTCCAGATAACTGTATTTGGTTTTTGTAGTCGTGTTGACCGTTGTCAGCTTAGTCCGAGGAAGAAAATTTGACAGGGTTGGACATATATTTTTACACTGGGGTGGGGGCAATATTTTCGCAATTTTTTTTTATTATTGACATTCATCTATTTAAGTATGTAGATTCCCTGAACGACAACAAACCCATACCGGAAAGGATTTTTGTAATCCGAGAAGAAATGCAAGAGTTACGGGCCCTCAAAGTTTGCAAGTGTCGGTCCCATGTGCTTGTGACCCTATCTCCTCCGAAGATGTCGAACTTTGGATGTCGTCTGATATCCCAGTGCGTGCGGGCTGAAGAGAGCACGTGATGTGCCAAATTTTGCCAGTGTCGGTTCAGTGTTGTGGATCAGGGGAGGGGCGGTCCGGGGGTACCAATTTTTTATTCTTCTCCGAATCAGATGAAACTTGGAGTGTAACATCTACACCGCCAACCGATCTAGAAACTGAAACAATTTCGAAAATCCATTGAAAAATGACGGAGTTGCGGTCCTTCAAACTATGCAAATTTGGGCCCATGTGCCTGTGACCTCATCTCCTCCGAAGATCTCGAACTTAGGATGTTATCTGATATCGCAGTGCGCGCGGTCTGAAGAGAGCACGCGATGTGCCAAATTTTGCAAGTGTCGGTTCAGTGCTGTGGGTCAGGGGAGGGGTGGTCCGAGGTACCAAAATTTAGTTCGTCTCCGAATCATATGAAACTTGGTATATAACATCTACCTTACACGTTGATCATAAAACTGAAAACAGATCGTAAATCCGTTAAAAAATGGCGGAGATTTAGGCCCTCAAACTTTGAATGTGGGCCCGTATTCTTTCCAATAAACAAAATGTTATTCGTCTCTGAATCAGACAAAATTTATAACAAATAATCAATGTAACTAGCTGATCACAATACTCAAAACAATTTTAAAATCCATCGGAAAATAACGGAGTTACGGGCTCTCAAAATTCGCATTTTGGGCCGGGTTTGACTATTTCCCAATCCCGTCACCCAATTTCGAGGCAGGGGTGGGGTCACTTCCAAACACTTGAGATCAACCCACACATGTTAAGGGAAAGAGATAATCATCCTACTTCATATTTTACGTCCCTTAACTGCGATTTATTGAGCTCATGATTTGCCCTATTATTATACTTCCATGGTGTAACCAAGGAAGTATATTGTTTTTCTACTGCGGCCGTTTTCTGTTTAATTGAAAATACTCAGAAACTAATGGGAGGAGGACCGCGAAATCTCTAGCGAATATAGGCATCTAAGGTCTACTAAAAATAATGGTATCCAGATGTTGGTCCAATATCTTTTGACAGAGTTATGGCCCTTTTTCGATTATTTTTCATTATTATTATTATTATTATTATTATTATTATACTGGACACTTTTGCAACCCTTATTACTCGAAAAGTACCAGGAGTAGCACACTAAATATTGGTACGTATTTTGGGGTCAAAGAGTTGTATGCCATCGTCGCATAAAGAATATTGTCCGCGTTTTCTCCGAGGAGTTATCTCCCTTTATCTAAAAAAATGTCATTTTATTATCTCGGAAATTATAAGAAGCAGAGCATCGAAAATTAGACCGTATGCACATCTCGATATGCACTACTGCCCACGGGCATAAAAACTTGGGTCCGCCCTTTCCCTGAAGAGTTACCGCCCATAGTTGGCAAACCTCTATTTTATTGTACTCTGTTGTCCTCCCGTATCATTCCAGATAACTGTATTTGGTTTTTGTAGTCGTGTTGACCGTTGTCAGCTTAGTCCGAGGAAGAAAATTTGACAGGGTTGGACATATATTTTTACACTGGGGTGGGGGCAATATTTTCGCAATTTTTTTTTATTATTGACATTCATCTATTTAAGTATGTAGATTCCCTGAACGACAACAAACCCATACCGGAAAGGATTTTTGTAATCCGAGAAGAAATGCAAGAGTTACGGGCCCTCAAAGTTTGCAAGTGTCGGTCCCATGTGCTTGTGACCCTATCTCCTCCGAAGATGTCGAACTTTGGATGTCGTCTGATATCCCAGTGCGTGCGGGCTGAAGAGAGCACGTGATGTGCCAAATTTTGCCAGTGTCGGTTCAGTGTTGTGGATCAGGGGAGGGGCGGTCCGGGGTACCAATTTTTTATTCTTCTCCGAATCAGATGAAACTTGGAGTGTAACATCTACACCGCCAACCGATCTAGAAACTGAAACAATTTCGAAAATCCATTGAAAAATGACGGAGTTGCGGTCCTTCAAACTATGCAAATTTGGGCCCATGTGCCTGTGACCTCATCTCCTCCGAAGATCTCGAACTTAGGATGTTATCTGATATCGCAGTGCGCGCGGTCTGAAGAGAGCACGCGATGTGCCAAATTTTGCAAGTGTCGGTTCAGTGCTGTGGGTCAGGGGAGGGGTGGTCCGAGGTACCAAAATTTAGTTCGTCTCCGAATCATATGAAACTTGGTATATAACATCTACCTTACACGTTGATCATAAAACTGAAAACAGATCGTAAATCCGTTAAAAAATGGCGGAGATTTAGGCCCTCAAACTTTGAATGTGGGCCCGTATTCTTTCCAATAAACAAAATGTTATTCGTCTCTGAATCAGACAAAATTTATAACAAATAATCAATGTAACTAGCTGATCACAATACTCAAAACAATTTTAAAATCCATCGGAAAATAACGGAGTTACGGGCTCTCAAAATTCGCATTTTGGGCCGGGTTTGACTATTTCCCAATCCCGTCACCCAATTTCGAGGCAGGGGTGGGGTCACTTCCAAACACTTGAGATCAACCCACACATGTTAAGGGAAAGAGATAATCATCCTACTTCATATTTTACGTCCCTTAACTGCGATTTATTGAGCTCATGATTTGCCCTATTATTATACTTCCATGGTGTAACCAAGGAAGTATATTGTTTTTCTACTGCGGCCGTTTTCTGTTTAATTGAAAATACTCAGAAACTAATGGGAGGAGGACCGCGAAATCTCTAGCGAATATAGGCATCTAAGGTCTACTAAAAATAATGGTATCCAGATGTTGGTCCAATATCTTTTGACAGAGTTATGGCCCTTTTTCGATTATTTTTCATTATTATTATTATTATTATTATTATTATTATACTGGACACTTTTGCAACCCTTATTACTCGAAAAGTACCAGGAGTAGCACACTAAATATTGGTACGTATTTTGGGGTCAAAGAGTTGTATGCCATCGTCGCATAAAGAATATTGTCCGCGTTTTCTCCGAGGAGTTATCTCCCTTTATCTGAAAAAATGTCATTTTATTATCTCGGAAATTATAAGAAGCAGAGCATCGAAAATTAGACCGTATGCACATCTCGATATGCACTACTGCCCACGGGCATAAAAACTTGGGTCCGCCCTTTCCCTGAAGAGTTACCGCCCATAGTTGGCAAACCTCTATTTTATTGTACTCTGTTGTCCTCCCGTATCATTCCAGATAACTGTATTTGGTTTTTGTAGTCGTGTTGACCGTTGTCAGCTTAGTCCGAGGAAGAAAATTTGACAGGGTTGGACATATATTTTTACACTGGGGTGGGGGCAATATTTTCGCAATTTTTTTTTATTATTGACATTCATCTATTTAAGTATGTAGATTCCCTGAACGAAAACAAACCCATACCGGAAAGGATTTTTGTAATCCGAGAAGAAATGCAAGAGTTACGGGCCCTCAAAGTTTGCAAGTGTCGGTCCAGTAGTGTGGGTCAGGGGAGGGGTGGTCTGCGGTACCAATTTTTAATTCTTCTCCGAATCATATGAAATTTGGGATATAACAGAAATATGTCTATCCAAATGTAATTCGCGAACTATGAACGAATGTTGTACAAGCTCACATCTCATTCCCCAAACTATCCGTTACTTATTCATAAAAGTCATATTATGCTACACGCGAAACGGAGATAACTTTTGGGGAATCCAGAGTCCAAAACGGATCGAAATCGCCCTGTTCCAGAAAAGTCGTTCATTTTGTTTTCACTTTTTGAAAAAGGCTCCAATATTTCAACCAAAACTTTTGGACTTAGAACATTATTTTTTTCTCAGTCAAGTGAAAAGAGCTCTTCAAAATAATTCCGCTTATATATATAATATATATTATCTATATATACGCCAAAAATTTGTCACTCCCCTCTCTCCTTCCTCCGGCTACCCCACCCCCCGTGGGATGGAACCTACCTCCGATTCGAATACACCCGTCTTGCCGCGGACCAGTCTCAATCGTCTACCATAGAACTGATAGAACGCCCGTCGAATTCCAACAATCATTTCCAGAGTGGTATATTGGTATGAGTACATATCGGAGCCGTTATAAAGCAAATAACTTGGATTTTAATATAAACCCACCTATTCGTAAATTGTGTAGCCCATGGTGTGTGGTAAATTATCATTTTATCGTGTAGAGTGTGTCATGAGCTATCTGCGTGCGTGCATTTCACTTTTGTATTTTCTTTCGCATCTTCAACGCATTGCATATCATATACAACCAAACAAAATACAAACATTACATTAATTTGGTCAAACAAGCCTTCGTTATACGGTGTATATTTCTACTAACGTAATGACGACGTATAGCCAATTATTCCGTTTGCGATAACAACGATAAACACATAGAAACATGCAAACATCATCAGTTTCGTAAGATCAATTTGTATATTGTTATAAACCGTAGTATACTGCTGATAGACATTCAATTCTTTCCGTGAGTATATGTCTGCCGAATTGGAAATGACTCCTTTTATACTTTCGCAAACTAAAACACCACTGATAGTTTCGTACTCCGTCATTTAAGTCTTGTCAAAAAAGCAAACGTGAAACAACCGCTCATTATTCCTACCATAAAGGAATCTACTTATAGAGAACGCTCTTTTCTGTTCGATTACGTTCAAACTATTTGTGTGTTGTTGTTAATCACTCATTATATTCTTCGGACCGAACGTTCATTAAGCGCGCTTCATGTTATATATGCGAAAACCGACCCACGTGTTTATTGTTTTATATCCGATTCAATAACACATTTTACATTATCTTTAGTTTGGTATTATTCGTATTTGATGATTAAAATACACCAAAACATGTTAAAAATAAAAAATACAAAAAGATAATTTGACGGGATTCGAACTCACGTCGCAATAAAACACAAACTGAAGGTTTGACGCTCTCACCTCTGGGCTACGCACTGCGCTGTTAATTTATAAGAAAATATATTAGTATTAAATATATAGGCATATAACTGTGTATATTTAAACTTTATATTCAAATTGATTGAAATCGAATATAAAAAGCATCTTTACATTATCTTTAGTTTGGTATTATTCGTATTTGATGATTAAAATACACCAAAACATGTTAAAAATAAAAAATAAAAAAAGATAATTTGACGGGATTCGAACTCACGTCGCAATAAAACACAAACTGAGGGTTTGACGCTCTCACCACTGGTCTACGGACTGCGCTGTTAATTTATAAGAAAATATATTAGTATTAAATATATAGGCATATAACTGTGTATATTTAAACTGTATATCCAAACTGATTGAAATGCGTGACTATATATATATACCCCTTTCCGCTATACGGGGAACAGGAAAATGCACCTATTCTTCCCACCAAATCCAAAAGGGCTAATTAAAGAGCAAGGTAATGTAGCAGGTACATTTGGATATTCTATTCACGCCCCCCCCCCCCAAATCTTGACCGCTATACTTCAAATTCAAACATCGAGATAATTTTTTTTGACGAGTACATCTGATAGCTAGTGTTCACGCGCATCTAGAGCGCAATTTTCTAATTTTCAGATGGAACGGTTTACTCGTGACAACGCTATATATCATAAATATGTATACTTCTGTAGTCTATCACTAGCCGATTTTTAGCCCCAAATCCAAACGGGCCGATGTAGGAGCGAGTTTAATGCGGTGGTACATAAGCCGGTATACTGTAGGTATGACTCTAAAATTTGACCTCTCTAATATAAACGCAACCTGCTCAAGGGAGTGTTTGTGTCGGGTGGGTTCAGATTTAGAAAATTCCACCGAAGATCAAATGGGCAAAATTACTCCGAAAATCATATATTGAGATAAAAACTTTTCGATGAGTGGATGTGATAAGTAGTATATATACGCAAGATTAGTGCACTTTTTAATAATTTATATTGAACGGTTTAACCCTGGTAGCGTATAACGTTGTGACGGGTGATATATATTACTCAAATTCAAACCCTCTCTTCATGACGCAAATTCAAACGGACTTAGCAAGAAGCAAGGCAAATGCATGAATATGCTCACCGATATACTATATAGGTATGTCCGCTCTACTGTAAAAGTAACCTATTGTCACGATTTGACCTGTCCAAAACACTCCCCGGACAAAAGTTTTCCTAGGTATTAAATTTCGTCGAAATCCGATCGTTTTACTCGATTTGACCTTGAACTTACCATTTCGAATGTCAATGTCAGGTCGGGGTCACGACTTGACCCGCCCAAAAGACTCCCCGGACAAAAGTACCCCTAGGTATCAAATTTCGTGGAAATCCGCATGTTTTACCCGATTTGACCTTCGATTGACCATTTTGAAGGTCAGGTCGGGACGGGATGGGATGGGATGGAATACCATGGAAGTATATCTGATTCCATGGAATCTGACCTCTAGTTATTATTATTATTATACTGGACACTTTTGCAACCCTTATTACTCGAAAAGTACCAGGAGTAGCACACTAAAACTTGGTACGTATCTTGGGATCAAAGAGTTGTATGCCATCGTCGCATAACGAATATTGTCCGCGTTTTCCCCGAGGAGTTATCTCCCTTTATTTGAAAAAATGTCATTTTATTATCTCGGAAATTATAAGAAGCAGAGCATCGAAAATTAGACCGTATGCACATCTCGATATGCACTACTGCCCACGGGCATAAAAACTTCGGTCCGCCCTTTCCCTGAAGAGTTACCGCCCATAGTTGGCAAACCTCTATTTTATTGTACTCTGTTGTCCTCCCGTATCATTCCAGATAACTGTATTTGGTTTTTGTAGTCGTGTTGACCGTTGTCAGCTTAGTCCGAGGAAGAAAATTTGACAGGGTTGGACATATATTTTTACACTGGGGTGGGGGCAATATTTTCGCAATTTTTTTTTATTATTGACATTCATCTATTTAAGTATGTAGATTCCCTGAACGAAAACAAACCCATACCGGAAAGGATTTTTGTAATCCGAGAAGAAATGCAAGAGTTACGGGCCCTCAAAGTTTGCAAGTGTCGGTCCCATGTGCTTGTGACCCTATCTCCTCCGAAGATGTCGAACTTTGGATGTCGTCTGATATCCCAGTGCGTGCGGTCTGAAGAGAGCACGCGATGGGCCAAATTTTGCCAATGTCGGTTCAGTGTTGTGGGTCAGGGGAGGGGTGGTCCGGAATACCAATTTTGTATTCTTCTCAGAATCGGATGAAACTTGGAATATAACATCCATACCGCCAACCGATCTAGAAACTGAAAGAATTTCGAAAATCCATTGAAAAATGTCAGAGTTGTGGGCCTTCAAACAATGCAAATTTGGCCCCATATGCTTGTGATCACATCTCCTCCGAAGATGTCAAACTTTGGATGTCAACTGATACGCCAATGCGTGCGGTCTGAAGAGAGCACGCGATGAGCCAAATTTTGCCAGTGTCGGTTCAGTGTTGTGGGTCAGGAGAGGGGTGGTCCGGGGTACCAAAATTTATTTCGTCTCCGAATCATATGAAACTTGATATATAACATATACCATACACGTTGATCATAAAACTGAAAACAGATTGTAAATCCGTTAAAAAATGGCGGAGATTTGGGCCCTCAAACTTTGAATGTGGGCCCGTATTCTTTCCAATAAACAAAATGTTATTCGTCTCTGAATCAGACAAAATTTATAAAAAATAATCAATGTAAGTAGCTGATCACAATACTCAAAACAATTTTTAAATCCATTGGAAAATAACGGAGTTACGGGCTCTCAAAATTCGCATTTTGGGCCGGGTTTGACTATTTCCCAATCCCGTCACCCAATTTCGAGGCAGGGGTGGGGTCACTCCCAAACACTTGAGATCAACCCACACATGTTAAGGGAAAGATATAATCATCCTAATTCATATTTTCCGTCCCTTAACTGCGATTTATTGAGCTCATGATTTGCCCTATTATTATACTTCCATGGTGTAACCAAGGAAGTATATTGTTTTTCTACTGCGGCCGTTTTCTGTTTAATTGGAAATACTGAGAAACTAATGGGAGGAGGACCGCGAAATCTCTAGCGAATGTAGGCATCTAAGGTCTACTAAAAATAATGCTATCCGGATGTTGGTCCAATATATTTTGACAGAGTTATGGCCCTTTTTCGATTATTTTTCATTATTATTATACTTCCATGGTGTAACCAAGGAAGTATATTGTTTTTCTACTGCGGCCGTTTTCTGTTTAATTGGAAATACTCAGAAACTAATGGGAGGAGGACCGCGAAATCTCTAGCGAATGAAGGCATCTAAGGTCTACTAAAAATAATGGTATCCGGATGTTGGTCCAATATCTTTTAACAGAGTTATGGCCCTTTTTCGATTATTTTTCATTATTATTATTATTATACTACAGTATTTTTCAACGCCCAAATCTCGGAATGTATTAGTACTAGAAAACTCAAGTTTGGTAAGTATGTTGGGGTAAATGAGTTCTATGCCTTTGGCTCATAACGGATATTGTCCGCATTTACCCCGTAGAGTTATCTCCCTTTATATGAAAAAATGTCATTTTATTATCTCGGAAATTATAAGGAGCAGAGCATCGAAAATTGGACTGTATACACATCTCGATATGCCCTACTGCCCACGGGCATCAGAACTTGTGTCCGCGCTTTCCCTGAGGAGTTACCGCCCATAGTTGGCAAACCTCTATTTGATTGTACTCTGTTGTCCTCTTGTATCATTCCAGATAACTGCATGTGGTTTTCATAGTCGTGTTGACCGTTGTCAGTTTAGTCAGAGAAGGAAATTTTGACAGGGTCAGACATATATTTTGACACTGGGGTGGGGGGCAAATTGTTTGCAAAATAAAATTTTGATTGACATTCATATATTTAAGTTTATGTATTTCCCGAACGAAAACAAACTCATACCGGAAAGGATTTTTGAAATCCGAGAAGAAATGCAAGAGTTACGGGCCCTCAAAGTTTGCAATTTGGGCCCATGTGCTTGTCCTCACATCTCCTCCGAAGATATCGAACATAGGATATCATCTGATACGCCAACGTGTGCGGACGGAAGAGAGCACGCGGTGGGCCAAATTTTGCCAGTGTCTGTTCATTATTGTGGGTCTGGGGAGGGGTGGTCCGTGGTACCAATTTTTAATTCTTCTCGGAATCAGATGAAACTTGGAATATAACATCTGCAACATCAGCCGATCTAGAAACTGGAAGAATTTCGAAAATCCATCGAAAACTAAAAGAATCGCGGGCCCTCAAACTTTGCAATTTTGGGCCCATGTGCTTGATAACACATCTCCTCCGAAGATATCGAACATAGGATGTCATCTGATACGAAAATGCGTACGGACTGGAGACGGCACGCGGTGGGCCAAATTTTGCCAGTGTCGGTTCATTATTGTGGGTCTGGGGAGGGGTGGTCCGTGGTGCCGAATTTTAATTCTTCTCGGAATCAGATGAAACTTGGAATATAATATCTGCAACATCAGCCGATCTCGAAGCTGAAGACAGATCGTAAATACGTTGGAAAATGGCGGAGATTTTGGCCGTACAAGTTTGAATTTGGGCCCATATGCTTTCCAATAATCAAAGTGTTATCCGTCTCCAAATCAGATGAAATTTATACTATGCAATCTATGTCAGCCGCAAATCACAAAACTGGAAACAACTTTAAAATCCGTTGGAAACTGACGAAGTTACGGGGCCTCAAACTTAGCAGTTTGTGCCAGGGGTTGATGTTTTCCCAACCCCGTCACCCAATTTCGAGGCAGGGGTGGGGTCACGTCCAAACACTTGAGATCAACCTACACATATTAGGACAACATATAATCACCATACTTCATATTTTCCGTCCATAAACTGCGATTCTTTCCACTCATGATTGATCCTATTATTATACTTCCATGGTGTAACCAAGGAAGTATATTGTTTTTCTACTGCGGCCGTTTTCTGTTTAATTGGAAATACTCAGAAACTAATGAAAGGAGGACCGCGAAATCTCTAGCGAATGAAGGCATCTAAGGTCTACTAAAAATAATGGTATCCGGATGTTGGTCCAATATCTTTTAACAGAGTTATGGCCCTTTTTCGATTATTTTTCATTATTATTATTATTATACTACAGTATTTTTCAACGCCCAAATCTCGGAATGTATTAGTACTAGAAAACTCAAGTTTGGTAAGTATGTTGGGGTAAATGAGTTCTATGCCTTTGGCTCATAACGGATATTGTCCGCATTTACCCCGTAGAGTTATCTCCCTTTATATGAAAAAATGTCATTTTATTATCTCGGAAATTATAAGGAGCAGAGCATCGAAAATTGGACTGTATACACATCTCGATATGCCCTACTGCCCACGGGCATCAGAACTTGTGTCCGCGCTTTCCCTGAGGAGTTACCGCCCATAGTTGGCAAACCTCTATTTGATTGTACTCTGTTGTCCTCTTGTATCATTCCAGATAACTGCATGTGGTTTTCATAGTCGTGTTGACCGTTGTCAGTTTAGTCAGAGAAGGAAATTTTGACAGGGTCAGACATATATTTTGACACTGGGGTGGGGGGCAAATTGTTTGCAAAATAAAATTTTGATTGACATTCATATATTTAAGTTTATGTATTTCCCGAACGAAAACAAACTCATACCGGAAAGGATTTTTGAAATCCGAGAAGAAATGCAAGAGTTACGGGCCCTCAAAGTTTGCAATTTGGGCCCATGTGCTTGTCCTCACATCTCCTCCGAAGATATCGAACATAGGATATCATCTGATACGCCAACGTGTGCGGACGGAAGAGAGCACGCGGTGGGCCAAATTTTGCCAGTGTCTGTTCATTATTGTGGGTCTGGGGAGGGGTGGTCCGTGGTACCAATTTTTAATTCTTCTCGGAATCAGATGAAACTTGGAATATAACATCTGCAACATCAGCCGATCTAGAAACTGGAAGAATTTCGAAAATCCATCGAAAACTAAAAGAATCGCGGGCCCTCAAACTTTGCAATTTTGGGCCCATGTGCTTGATAACACATCTCCTCCGAAGATATCGAACATAGGATGTCATCTGATACGAAAATGCGTACGGACTGGAGACGGCACGCGGTGGGCCAAATTTTGCCAGTGTCGGTTCATTATTGTGGGTCTGGGGAGGGGTGGTCCGTGGTGCCGAATTTTAATTCTTCTCGGAATCAGATGAAACTTGGAATATAATATCTGCAACATCAGCCTATCTCGAAGCTGAAGACAGATCGTAAATACGTTGGAAAATGGCGGAGATTTTGGCCGTACAAGTTTGAATTTGGGCCCATATGCTTTCCAATAATCAAAGTGTTATCCGTCTCCAAATCAGATGAAATTTATACTATGCAATCTATGTCAGCCGCAAATCACAAAACTGGAAACAACTTTAAAATCCGTTGGAAACTGACGAAGTTACGGGGCCTCAAACTTAGCAGTTTGTGCCAGGGGTTGATGTTTTCCCAACCCCGTCACCCAATTTCGAGGCAGGGGTGGGGTCACGTCCAAACACTTGAGATCAACCTACACATATTAGGACAACATATAATCACCATACTTCATATTTTCCGTCCATAAACTGCGATTCTTTCCACTCATGATTGATCCTATTATTATACTTCCATGGTGTAACCAAGGAAGTATATTGTTTTTCTACTGCGGCCGTTTTCTGTTTAATTGGAAATACTCAGAAACTAATGGGAGGAGGACCGCGAAATCTCTAGCGAATGAAGGCATCTAAGGTCTACTAAAAATAATGGTATCCGGATGTTGGTCCAATATCTTTTAACAGAGTTATGGCCCTTTTTCGATTATTTTTCATTATTATTATTATTATACTACAGTATTTTTCAACGCCCAAATCTCGGAATGTATTAGTACTAGAAAACTCAAGTTTGGTAAGTATGTTGGGGTAAATGAGTTCTATGCCTTTGGCTCATAACGGATATTGTCCGCATTTACCCCGTAGAGTTATCTCCCTTTATATGAAAAAATGTCATTTTATTATCTCGGAAATTATAAGGAGCAGAGCATCGAAAATTGGACTGTATACACATCTCGATATGCCCTACTGCCCACGGGCATCAGAACTTGTGTCCGCGCTTTCCCTGAGGAGTTACCGCCCATAGTTGGCAAACCTCTATTTGATTGTACTCTGTTGTCCTCTTGTATCATTCCAGATAACTGCATGTGGTTTTCATAGTCGTGTTGACCGTTGTCAGTTTAGTCAGAGAAGGAAATTTTGACAGGGTCAGACATATATTTTGACACTGGGGTGGGGGGCAAATTGTTTGCAAAATAAAATTTTGATTGACATTCATATATTTAAGTTTATGTATTTCCCGAACGAAAACAAACTCATACCGGAAAGGATTTTTGAAATCCGAGAAGAAATGCAAGAGTTACGGGCCCTCAAAGTTTGCAATTTGGGCCCATGTGCTTGTCCTCACATCTCCTCCGAAGATATCGAACATAGGATATCATCTGATACGCCAACGTGTGCGGACGGAAGAGAGCACGCGGTGGGCCAAATTTTGCCAGTGTCTGTTCATTATTGTGGGTCTGGGGAGGGGTGGTCCGTGGTACCAATTTTTAATTCTTCTCGGAATCAGATGAAACTTGGAATATAACATCTGCAACATCAGCCGATCTAGAAACTGGAAGAATTTCGAAAATCCATCGAAAACTAAAAGAATCGCGGGCCCTCAAACTTTGCAATTTTGGGCCCATGTGCTTGATAACACATCTCCTCCGAAGATATCGAACATAGGATGTCATCTGATACGAAAATGCGTACGGACTGGAGACGGCACGCGGTGGGCCAAATTTTGCCAGTGTCGGTTCATTATTGTGGGTCTGGGGAGGGGTGGTCCGTGGTGCCGAATTTTAATTCTTCTCGGAATCAGATGAAACTTGGAATATAATATCTGCAACATCAGCCGATCTCGAAGCTGAAGACAGATCGTAAATACGTTGGAAAATGGCGGAGATTTTGGCCGTACAAGTTTGAATTTGGGCCCATATGCTTTCCAATAATCAAAGTGTTATCCGTCTCCAAATCAGATGAAATTTATACTATGCAATCTATGTCAGCCGCAAATCACAAAACTGGAAACAACTTTAAAATCCGTTGGAAACTGACGAAGTTACGGGGCCTCAAACTTAGCAGTTTGTGCCAGGGGTTGATGTTTTCCCAACCCCGTCACCCAATTTCGAGGCAGGGGTGGGGTCACGTCCAAACACTTGAGATCAACCTACACATATTAGGACAACATATAATCACCATACTTCATATTTTCCGTCCATAAACTGCGATTCTTTCCACTCATGATTGATCCTATTATTATACTTCCATGGTGTAACCAAGGAAGTATATTGTTTTTCTACTGCGGCCGTTTTCTGTTTAATTGGAAATACTCAGAAACTAATGGGAGGAGGACCGCGAAATCTCTAGCGAATGAAGGCATCTAAGGTCTACTAAAAATAATGGTATCCGGATGTTGGTCCAATATCTTTTAACAGAGTTATGGCCCTTTTTCGATTATTTTTCATTATTATTATTATTATACTACAGTATTTTTCAACGCCCAAATCTCGGAATGTATTAGTACTAGAAAACTCAAGTTTGGTAAGTATGTTGGGGTAAATGAGTTCTATGCCTTTGGCTCATAACGGATATTGTCCGCATTTACCCCGTAGAGTTATCTCCCTTTATATGAAAAAATGTCATTTTATTATCTCGGAAATTATAAGGAGCAGAGCATCGAAAATTGGACTGTATACACATCTCGATATGCCCTACTGCCCACGGGCATCAGAACTTGTGTCCGCGCTTTCCCTGAGGAGTTACCGCCCATAGTTGGCAAACCTCTATTTGATTGTACTCTGTTGTCCTCTTGTATCATTCCAGATAACTGCATGTGGTTTTCATAGTCGTGTTGACCGTTGTCAGTTTAGTCAGAGAAGGAAATTTTGACAGGGTCAGACATATATTTTGACACTGGGGTGGGGGGCAAATTGTTTGCAAAATAAAATTTTGATTGACATTCATATATTTAAGTTTATGTATTTCCCGAACGAAAACAAACTCATACCGGAAAGGATTTTTGAAATCCGAGAAGAAATGCAAGAGTTACGGGCCCTCAAAGTTTGCAATTTGGGCCCATGTGCTTGTCCTCACATCTCCTCCGAAGATATCGAACATAGGATATCATCTGATACGCCAACGTGTGCGGACGGAAGAGAGCACGCGGTGGGCCAAATTTTGCCAGTGTCTGTTCATTATTGTGGGTCTGGGGAGGGGTGGTCCGTGGTACCAATTTTTAATTCTTCTCGGAATCAGATGAAACTTGGAATATAACATCTGCAACATCAGCCGATCTAGAAACTGGAAGAATTTCGAAAATCCATCGAAAACTAAAAGAATCGCGGGCCCTCAAACTTTGCAATTTTGGGCCCATGTGCTTGATAACACATCTCCTCCGAAGATATCGAACATAGGATGTCATCTGATACGAAAATGCGTACGGACTGGAGACGGCACGCGGTGGGCCAAATTTTGCCAGTGTCGGTTCATTATTGTGGGTCTGGGGAGGGGTGGTCCGTGGTGCCGAATTTTAATTCTTCTCGGAATCAGATGAAACTTGGAATATAATATCTGCAACATCAGCCGATCTCGAAGCTGAAGACAGATCGTAAATACGTTGGAAAATGGCGGAGATTTTGGCCGTACAAGTTTGAATTTGGGCCCATATGCTTTCCAATAATCAAAGTGTTATCCGTCTCCAAATCAGATGAAATTTATACTATGCAATCTATGTCAGCCGCAAATCACAAAACTGGAAACAACTTTAAAATCCGTTGGAAACTGACGAAGTTACGGGGCCTCAAACTTAGCAGTTTGTGCCAGGGGTTGATGTTTTCCCAACCCCGTCACCCAATTTCGAGGCAGGGGTGGGGTCACGTCCAAACACTTGAGATCAACCTACACATATTAGGACAACATATAATCACCATACTTCATATTTTCCGTCCATAAACTGCGATTCTTTCCACTCATGATTGATCCTATTATTATACTTCCATGGTGTAACCAAGGAAGTATATTGTTTTTCTACTGCGGCCGTTTTCTGTTTAATTGGAAATACTCAGAAACTAATGGGAGGAGGACCGCGAAATCTCTAGCGAATGAAGGCATCTAAGGTCTACTAAAAATAATGGTATCCGGATGTTGGTCCAATATCTTTTAACAGAGTTATGGCCCTTTTTCGATTATTTTTCATTATTATTATTATTATACTACAGTATTTTTCAACGCCCAAATCTCGGAATGTATTAGTACTAGAAAACTCAAGTTTGGTAAGTATGTTGGGGTAAATGAGTTCTATGCCTTTGGCTCATAACGGATATTGTCCGCATTTACCCCGTAGAGTTATCTCCCTTTATATGAAAAAATGTCATTTTATTATCTCGGAAATTATAAGGAGCAGAGCATCGAAAATTGGACTGTATACACATCTCGATATGCCCTACTGCCCACGGGCATCAGAACTTGTGTCCGCGCTTTCCCTGAGGAGTTACCGCCCATAGTTGGCAAACCTCTATTTGATTGTACTCTGTTGTCCTCTTGTATCATTCCAGATAACTGCATGTGGTTTTCATAGTCGTGTTGACCGTTGTCAGTTTAGTCAGAGAAGGAAATTTTGACAGGGTCAGACATATATTTTGACACTGGGGTGGGGGGCAAATTGTTTGCAAAATAAAATTTTGATTGACATTCATATATTTAAGTTTATGTATTTCCCGAACGAAAACAAACTCATACCGGAAAGGATTTTTGAAATCCGAGAAGAAATGCAAGAGTTACGGGCCCTCAAAGTTTGCAATTTGGGCCCATGTGCTTGTCCTCACATCTCCTCCGAAGATATCGAACATAGGATATCATCTGATACGCCAACGTGTGCGGACGGAAGAGAGCACGCGGTGGGCCAAATTTTGCCAGTGTCTGTTCATTATTGTGGGTCTGGGGAGGGGTGGTCCGTGGTACCAATTTTTAATTCTTCTCGGAATCAGATGAAACTTGGAATATAACATCTGCAACATCAGCCGATCTAGAAACTGGAAGAATTTCGAAAATCCATCGAAAACTAAAAGAATCGCGGGCCCTCAAACTTTGCAATTTTGGGCCCATGTGCTTGATAACACATCTCCTCCGAAGATATCGAACATAGGATGTCATCTGATACGAAAATGCGTACGGACTGGAGACGGCACGCGGTGGGCCAAATTTTGCCAGTGTCGGTTCATTATTGTGGGTCTGGGGAGGGGTGGTCCGTGGTGCCGAATTTTAATTCTTCTCGGAATCAGATGAAACTTGGAATATAATATCTGCAACATCAGCCGATCTCGAAGCTGAAGACAGATCGTAAATACGTTGGAAAATGGCGGAGATTTTGGCCGTACAAGTTTGAATTTGGGCCCATATGCTTTCCAATAATCAAAGTGTTATCCGTCTCCAAATCAGATGAAATTTATACTATGCAATCTATGTCAGCCGCAAATCACAAAACTGGAAACAACTTTAAAATCCGTTGGAAACTGACGAAGTTACGGGGCCTCAAACTTAGCAGTTTGTGCCAGGGGTTGATGTTTTCCCAACCCCGTCACCCAATTTCGAGGCAGGGGTGGGGTCACGTCCAAACACTTGAGATCAACCTACACATATTAGGACAACATATAATCACCATACTTCATATTTTCCGTCCATAAACTGCGATTCTTTCCACTCATGATTGATCCTATTATTATACTTCCATGGTGTAACCAAGGAAGTATATTGTTTTTCTACTGCGGCCGTTTTCTGTTTAATTGGAAATACTCAGAAACTAATGGGAGGAGGACCGCGAAATCTCTAGCGAATGAAGGCATCTAAGGTCTACTAAAAATAATGGTATCCGGATGTTGGTCCAATATCTTTTAACAGAGTTATGGCCCTTTTTCGATTATTTTTCATTATTATTATTATTATACTACAGTATTTTTCAACGCCCAAATCTCGGAATGTATTAGTACTAGAAAACTCAAGTTTGGTAAGTATGTTGGGGTAAATGAGTTCTATGCCTTTGGCTCATAACGGATATTGTCCGCATTTACCCCGTAGAGTTATCTCCCTTTATATGAAAAAATGTCATTTTATTATCTCGGAAATTATAAGGAGCAGAGCATCGAAAATTGGACTGTATACACATCTCGATATGCCCTACTGCCCACGGGCATCAGAACTTGTGTCCGCGCTTTCCCTGAGGAGTTACCGCCCATAGTTGGCAAACCTCTATTTGATTGTACTCTGTTGTCCTCTTGTATCATTCCAGATAACTGCATGTGGTTTTCATAGTCGTGTTGACCGTTGTCAGTTTAGTCAGAGAAGGAAATTTTGACAGGGTCAGACATATATTTTGACACTGGGGTGGGGGGCAAATTGTTTGCAAAATAAAATTTTGATTGACATTCATATATTTAAGTTTATGTATTTCCCGAACGAAAACAAACTCATACCGGAAAGGATTTTTGAAATCCGAGAAGAAATGCAAGAGTTACGGGCCCTCAAAGTTTGCAATTTGGGCCCATGTGCTTGTCCTCACATCTCCTCCGAAGATATCGAACATAGGATATCATCTGATACGCCAACGTGTGCGGACGGAAGAGAGCACGCGGTGGGCCAAATTTTGCCAGTGTCTGTTCATTATTGTGGGTCTGGGGAGGGGTGGTCCGTGGTACCAATTTTTAATTCTTCTCGGAATCAGATGAAACTTGGAATATAACATCTGCAACATCAGCCGATCTAGAAACTGGAAGAATTTCGAAAATCCATCGAAAACTAAAAGAATCGCGGGCCCTCAAACTTTGCAATTTTGGGCCCATGTGCTTGATAACACATCTCCTCCGAAGATATCGAACATAGGATGTCATCTGATACGAAAATGCGTACGGACTGGAGACGGCACGCGGTGGGCCAAATTTTGCCAGTGTCGGTTCATTATTGTGGGTCTGGGGAGGGGTGGTCCGTGGTGCCGAATTTTAATTCTTCTCGGAATCAGATGAAACTTGGAATATAATATCTGCAACATCAGCCGATCTCGAAGCTGAAGACAGATCGTAAATACGTTGGAAAATGGCGGAGATTTTGGCCGTACAAGTTTGAATTTGGGCCCATATGCTTTCCAATAATCAAAGTGTTATCCGTCTCCAAATCAGATGAAATTTATACTATGCAATCTATGTCAGCCGCAAATCACAAAACTGGAAACAACTTTAAAATCCGTTGGAAACTGACGAAGTTACGGGGCCTCAAACTTAGCAGTTTGTGCCAGGGGTTGATGTTTTCCCAACCCCGTCACCCAATTTCGAGGCAGGGGTGGGGTCACGTCCAAACACTTGAGATCAACCTACACATATTAGGACAACATATAATCACCATACTTCATATTTTCCGTCCATAAACTGCGATTCTTTCCACTCATGATTGATCCTATTATTATACTTCCATGGTGTAACCAAGGAAGTATATTGTTTTTCTACTGCGGCCGTTTTCTGTTTAATTGGAAATACTCAGAAACTAATGGGAGGAGGACCGCGAAATCTCTAGCGAATGAAGGCATCTAAGGTCTACTAAAAATAATGGTATCCGGATGTTGGTCCAATATCTTTTAACAGAGTTATGGCCCTTTTTCGATTATTTTTCATTATTATTATTATTATACTACAGTATTTTTCAACGCCCAAATCTCGGAATGTATTAGTACTAGAAAACTCAAGTTTGGTAAGTATGTTGGGGTAAATGAGTTCTATGCCTTTGGCTCATAACGGATATTGTCCGCATTTACCCCGTAGAGTTATCTCCCTTTATATGAAAAAATGTCATTTTATTATCTCGGAAATTATAAGGAGCAGAGCATCGAAAATTGGACTGTATACACATCTCGATATGCCCTACTGCCCACGGGCATCAGAACTTGTGTCCGCGCTTTCCCTGAGGAGTTACCGCCCATAGTTGGCAAACCTCTATTTGATTGTACTCTGTTGTCCTCTTGTATCATTCCAGATAACTGCATGTGGTTTTCATAGTCGTGTTGACCGTTGTCAGTTTAGTCAGAGAAGGAAATTTTGACAGGGTCAGACATATATTTTGACACTGGGGTGGGGGGCAAATTGTTTGCAAAATAAAATTTTGATTGACATTCATATATTTAAGTTTATGTATTTCCCGAACGAAAACAAACTCATACCGGAAAGGATTTTTGAAATCCGAGAAGAAATGCAAGAGTTACGGGCCCTCAAAGTTTGCAATTTGGGCCCATGTGCTTGTCCTCACATCTCCTCCGAAGATATCGAACATAGGATATCATCTGATACGCCAACGTGTGCGGACGGAAGAGAGCACGCGGTGGGCCAAATTTTGCCAGTGTCTGTTCATTATTGTGGGTCTGGGGAGGGGTGGTCCGTGGTACCAATTTTTAATTCTTCTCGGAATCAGATGAAACTTGGAATATAACATCTGCAACATCAGCCGATCTAGAAACTGGAAGAATTTCGAAAATCCATCGAAAACTAAAAGAATCGCGGGCCCTCAAACTTTGCAATTTTGGGCCCATGTGCTTGATAACACATCTCCTCCGAAGATATCGAACATAGGATGTCATCTGATACGAAAATGCGTACGGACTGGAGACGGCACGCGGTGGGCCAAATTTTGCCAGTGTCGGTTCATTATTGTGGGTCTGGGGAGGGGTGGTCCGTGGTGCCGAATTTTAATTCTTCTCGGAATCAGATGAAACTTGGAATATAACATCTGCAACATCAGCCGATCTAGAAACTGGAAGAATTTCGAAAATCCATCGAAAACTAAAAGAATCGCGGGCCCTCAAACTTTGCAATTTTGGGCCCATGTGCTTGATAACACATCTCCTCCGAAGATATCGAACATAGGATGTCATCTGATACGAAAATGCGTACGGACTGGAGACGGCACGCGGTGGGCCAAATTTTGCCAGTGTCGGTTCATTATTGTGGGTCTGGGGAGGGGTGGTCCGTGGTGCCGAATTTTAATTCTTCTCGGAATCAGATGAAACTTGGAATATAATATCTGCAACATCAGCCGATCTCGAAGCTGAAGACAGATCGTAAATACGTTGGAAAATGGCGGAGATTTTGGCCGTACAAGTTTGAATTTGGGCCCATATGCTTTCCAATAATCAAAGTGTTATCCGTCTCCAAATCAGATGAAATTTATACTATGCAATCTATGTCAGCCGCAAATCACAAAACTGGAAACAACTTTAAAATCCGTTGGAAACTGACGAAGTTACGGGGCCTCAAACTTAGCAGTTTGTGCCAGGGGTTGATGTTTTCCCAACCCCGTCACCCAATTTCGAGGCAGGGGTGGGGTCACGTCCAAACACTTGAGATCAACCTACACATATTAGGACAACATATAATCACCATACTTCATATTTTCCGTCCATAAACTGCGATTCTTTCCACTCATGATTGATCCTATTATTATACTTCCATGGTGTAACCAAGGAAGTATATTGTTTTTCTACTGCGGCCGTTTTCTGTTTAATTGGAAATACTCAGAAACTAATGGGAGGAGGACCGCGAAATCTCTAGCGAATGAAGGCATCTAAGGTCTACTAAAAATAATGGTATCCGGATGTTGGTCCAATATCTTTTAACAGAGTTATGGCCCTTTTTCGATTATTTTTCATTATTATTATTATTATACTACAGTATTTTTCAACGCCCAAATCTCGGAATGTATTAGTACTAGAAAACTCAAGTTTGGTAAGTATGTTGGGGTAAATGAGTTCTATGCCTTTGGCTCATAACGGATATTGTCCGCATTTACCCCGTAGAGTTATCTCCCTTTATATGAAAAAATGTCATTTTATTATCTCGGAAATTATAAGGAGCAGAGCATCGAAAATTGGACTGTATACACATCTCGATATGCCCTACTGCCCACGGGCATCAGAACTTGTGTCCGCGCTTTCCCTGAGGAGTTACCGCCCATAGTTGGCAAACCTCTATTTGATTGTACTCTGTTGTCCTCTTGTATCATTCCAGATAACTGCATGTGGTTTTCATAGTCGTGTTGACCGTTGTCAGTTTAGTCAGAGAAGGAAATTTTGACAGGGTCAGACATATATTTTGACACTGGGGTGGGGGGCAAATTGTTTGCAAAATAAAATTTTGATTGACATTCATATATTTAAGTTTATGTATTTCCCGAACGAAAACAAACTCATACCGGAAAGGATTTTTGAAATCCGAGAAGAAATGCAAGAGTTACGGGCCCTCAAAGTTTGCAATTTGGGCCCATGTGCTTGTCCTCACATCTCCTCCGAAGATATCGAACATAGGATATCATCTGATACGCCAACGTGTGCGGACGGAAGAGAGCACGCGGTGGGCCAAATTTTGCCAGTGTCTGTTCATTATTGTGGGTCTGGGGAGGGGTGGTCCGTGGTACCAATTTTTAATTCTTCTCGGAATCAGATGAAACTTGGAATATAACATCTGCAACATCAGCCGATCTAGAAACTGGAAGAATTTCGAAAATCCATCGAAAACTAAAAGAATCGCGGGCCCTCAAACTTTGCAATTTTGGGCCCATGTGCTTGATAACACATCTCCTCCGAAGATATCGAACATAGGATGTCATCTGATACGAAAATGCGTACGGACTGGAGACGGCACGCGGTGGGCCAAATTTTGCCAGTGTTGGTTCATTATTGTGGGTCTGGGGAGGGGTGGTCCGTGGTGCCGAATTTTAATTCTTCTCGGAATCAGATGAAACTTGGAATATAACATCTGCAACATCAGCCGATCTAGAAACTGGAAGAATTTCGAAAATCCATCGAAAACTAAAAGAATCGCGGGCCCTCAAACTTTGCAATTTTGGGCCCATGTGCTTGATAACACATCTCCTCCGAAGATATCGAACATAGGATGTCATCTGATACGAAAATGCGTACGGACTGGAGACGGCACGCGGTGGGCCAAATTTTGCCAGTGTCGGTTCATTATTGTGGGTCTGGGGAGGGGTGGTCCGTGGTGCCGAATTTTAATTCTTCTCGGAATCAGATGAAACTTGGAATATAATATCTGCAACATCAGCCGATCTCGAAGCTGAAGACAGATCGTAAATACGTTGGAAAATGGCGGAGATTTTGGCCGTACAAGTTTGAATTTGGGCCCATATGCTTTCCAATAATCAAAGTGTTATCCGTCTCCAAATCAGATGAAATTTATACTATGCAATCTATGTCAGCCGCAAATCACAAAACTGGAAACAACTTTAAAATCCGTTGGAAACTGACGAAGTTACGGGGCCTCAAACTTAGCAGTTTGTGCCAGGGGTTGATGTTTTCCCAACCCCGTCACCCAATTTCGAGGCAGGGGTGGGGTCACGTCCAAACACTTGAGATCAACCTACACATATTAGGACAACATATAATCACCATACTTCATATTTTCCGTCCATAAACTGCGATTCTTTCCACTCATGATTGATCCTATTATTATACTTCCATGGTGTAACCAAGGAAGTATATTGTTTTTCTACTGCGGCCGTTTTCTGTTTAATTGGAAATACTCAGAAACTAATGGGAGGAGGACCGCGAAATCTCTAGCGAATGAAGGCATCTAAGGTCTACTAAAAATAATGGTATCCGGATGTTGGTCCAATATCTTTTAACAGAGTTATGGCCCTTTTTCGATTATTTTTCATTATTATTATTATTATACTACAGTATTTTTCAACGCCCAAATCTCGGAATGTATTAGTACTAGAAAACTCAAGTTTGGTAAGTATGTTGGGGTAAATGAGTTCTATGCCTTTGGCTCATAACGGATATTGTCCGCATTTACCCCGTAGAGTTATCTCCCTTTATATGAAAAAATGTCATTTTATTATCTCGGAAATTATAAGGAGCAGAGCATCGAAAATTGGACTGTATACACATCTCGATATGCCCTACTGCCCACGGGCATCAGAACTTGTGTCCGCGCTTTCCCTGAGGAGTTACCGCCCATAGTTGGCAAACCTCTATTTGATTGTACTCTGTTGTCCTCTTGTATCATTCCAGATAACTGCATGTGGTTTTCATAGTCGTGTTGACCGTTGTCAGTTTAGTCAGAGAAGGAAATTTTGACAGGGTCAGACATATATTTTGACACTGGGGTGGGGGGCAAATTGTTTGCAAAATAAAATTTTGATTGACATTCATATATTTAAGTTTATGTATTTCCCGAACGAAAACAAACTCATACCGGAAAGGATTTTTGAAATCCGAGAAGAAATGCAAGAGTTACGGGCCCTCAAAGTTTGCAATTTGGGCCCATGTGCTTGTCCTCACATCTCCTCCGAAGATATCGAACATAGGATATCATCTGATACGCCAACGTGTGCGGACGGAAGAGAGCACGCGGTGGGCCAAATTTTGCCAGTGTCTGTTCATTATTGTGGGTCTGGGGAGGGGTGGTCCGTGGTACCAATTTTTAATTCTTCTCGGAATCAGATGAAACTTGGAATATAACATCTGCAACATCAGCCGATCTAGAAACTGGAAGAATTTCGAAAATCCATCGAAAACTAAAAGAATCGCGGGCCCTCAAACTTTGCAATTTTGGGCCCATGTGCTTGATAACACATCTCCTCCGAAGATATCGAACATAGGATGTCATCTGATACGAAAATGCGTACGGACTGGAGACGGCACGCGGTGGGCCAAATTTTGCCAGTGTCGGTTCATTATTGTGGGTCTGGGGAGGGGTGGTCCGTGGTGCCGAATTTTAATTCTTCTCGGAATCAGATGAAACTTGGAATATAACATCTGCAACATCAGCCGATCTAGAAACTGGAAGAATTTCGAAAATCCATCGAAAACTAAAAGAATCGCGGGCCCTCAAACTTTGCAATTTTGGGCCCATGTGCTTGATAACACATCTCCTCCGAAGATATCGAACATAGGATGTCATCTGATACGAAAATGCGTACGGACTGGAGACGGCACGCGGTGGGCCAAATTTTGCCAGTGTCGGTTCATTATTGTGGGTCTGGGGAGGGGTGGTCCGTGGTGCCGAATTTTAATTCTTCTCGGAATCAGATGAAACTTGGAATATAATATCTGCAACATCAGCCGATCTCGAAGCTGAAGACAGATCGTAAATACGTTGGAAAATGGCGGAGATTTTGGCCGTACAAGTTTGAATTTGGGCCCATATGCTTTCCAATAATCAAAGTGTTATCCGTCTCCAAATCAGATGAAATTTATACTATGCAATCTATGTTAGCCGCAAATCACAAAACTGGAAACAACTTTAAAATCCGTTGGAAACTGACGAAGTTACGGGGCCTCAAACTTAGCAGTTTGTGCCAGGGGTTGATGTTTTCCCAACCCCGTCACCCAATTTCGAGGCAGGGGTGGGGTCACATCCAAACACTTGAGATCAACCTACACATATTAGGACAACATATAATCACCATACTTCATATTTTCCGTCCATAAACTGCGATTCTTTCCACTCATGATTGATCCTATTATTATACTTCCATGGTGTAACCAAGGAAGTATATTGTTTTTCTACTGCGGCCGTTTTCTGTTTAATTGGAAATACTCAGAAACTAATGGGAGGAGGACCGCGAAATCTCTAGCGAATGAAGGCATCTAAGGTCTACTAAAAATAATGGTATCCGGATGTTGGTCCAATATCTTTTAACAGAGTTATGGCCCTTTTTCGATTATTTTTCATTATTATTATTATTATACTACAGTATTTTTCAACGCCCAAATCTCGGAATGTATTAGTACTAGAAAACTCAAGTTTGGTAAGTATGTTGGGGTAAATGAGTTCTATGCCTTTGGCTCATAACGGATATTGTCCGCATTTACCCCGTAGAGTTATCTCCCTTTATATGAACAAATGTCATTTTATTATCTCGGAAATTATAAGGAGCAGAGCATCGAAAATTGGACTGTATACACATCTCGATATGCCCTACTGCCCACGGGCATCAGAACTTGTGTCCGCGCTTTCCCTGAGGAGTTACCGCCCATAGTTGGCAAACCTCTATTTGATTGTACTCTGTTGTCCTCTTGTATCATTCCAGATAACTGCATGTGGTTTTCATAGTCGTGTTGACCGTTGTCAGTTTAGTCAGAGAAGGAAATTTTGACAGGGTCAGACATATATTTTGACACTGGGGTGGGGGGCAAATTGTTTGCAAAATAAAATTTTGATTGACATTCATATATTTAAGTTTATGTATTTCCCGAACGAAAACAAACTCATACCGGAAAGGATTTTTGAAATCCGAGAAGAAATGCAAGAGTTACGGGCCCTCAAAGTTTGCAATTTGGGCCCATGTGCTTGTCCTCACATCTCCTCCGAAGATATCGAACATAGGATATCATCTGATACGCCAACGTGTGCGGACGGAAGAGAGCACGCGGTGGGCCAAATTTTGCCAGTGTCTGTTCATTATTGTGGGTCTGGGGAGGGGTGGTCCGTGGTACCAATTTTTAATTCTTCTCGGAATCAGATGAAACTTGGAATATAACATCTGCAACATCAGCCGATCTAGAAACTGGAAGAATTTCGAAAATCCATCGAAAACTAAAAGAATCGCGGGCCCTCAAACTTTGCAATTTTGGGCCCATGTGCTTGATAACACATCTCCTCCGAAGATATCGAACATAGGATGTCATCTGATACGAAAATGCGTACGGACTGGAGACGGCACGCGGTGGGCCAAATTTTGCCAGTGTCGGTTCATTATTGTGGGTCTGGGGAGGGGTGGTCCGTGGTGCCGAATTTTAATTCTTCTCGGAATCAGATGAAACTTGGAATATAATATCTGCAACATCAGCCGATCTCGAAGCTGAAGACAGATCGTAAATACGTTGGAAAATGGCGGAGATTTTGGCCGTACAAGTTTGAATTTGGGCCCATATGCTTTCCAATAATCAAAGTGTTATCCGTCTCCAAATCAGATGAAATTTATACTATGCAATCTATGTCAGCCGCAAATCACAAAACTGGAAACAACTTTAAAATCCGTTGGAAACTGACGAAGTTACGGGGCCTCAAACTTAGCAGTTTGTGCCAGGGGTTGATGTTTTCCCAACCCCGTCACCCAATTTCGAGGCAGGGGTGGGGTCACGTCCAAACACTTGAGATCAACCTACACATATTAGGACAACATATAATCACCATACTTCATATTTTCCGTCCATAAACTGCGATTCTTTCCACTCATGATTGATCCTATTATTATACTTCCATGGTGTAACCAAGGAAGTATATTGTTTTTCTACTGCGGCCGTTTTCTGTTTAATTGGAAATACTCAGAAACTAATGGGAGGAGGACCGCGAAATCTCTAGCGAATGAAGGCATCTAAGGTCTACTAAAAATAATGGTATCCGGATGTTGGTCCAATATCTTTTAACAGAGTTATGGCCCTTTTTCGATTATTTTTCATTATTATTATTATTATACTACAGTATTTTTCAACGCCCAAATCTCGGAATGTATTAGTACTAGAAAACTCAAGTTTGGTAAGTATGTTGGGGTAAATGAGTTCTATGCCTTTGGCTCATAACGGATATTGTCCGCGTTTTCCCCGAGGAGTTATCTCCCTTTATTTGAAAAAATGTCATTTTATTATCTCGGAAATTATAAGAAGCAGAGCATCGAAAATTAGACCGTATGCACATCTCGATATGCACTACTGCCCACGGGCATAAAAACTTCGGTCCGCCCTTTCCCTGAAGAGTTACCGCCCATAGTTGGCAAACCTCTATTTTATTGTACTCTGTTGTCCTCCCGTATCATTCCAGATAACTGTATTTGGTTTTTGTAGTCGTGTTGACCGTTGTCAGCTTAGTCCGAGGAAGAAAATTTGACAGGGTTGGACATATATTTTTACACTGGGGTGGGGGCAATATTTTCGCAATTTTTTTTTATTATTGACATTCATCTATTTAAGTATGTAGATTCCCTGAACGAAAACAAACCCATACCGGAAAGGATTTTTGTAATCCGAGAAGAAATGCAAGAGTTACGGGCCCTCAAAGTTTGCAAGTGTCGGTCCCATGTGCTTGTGACCCTATCTCCTCCGAAGATGTCGAACTTTGGATGTCGTCTGATATCCCAGTGCGTGCGGTCTGAAGAGAGCACGCGATGGGCCAAATTTTGCCAATGTCGGTTCAGTGTTGTGGGTCAGGGGAGGGGTGGTCCGGGGTACCAATTTTGTATTCTTCTCAGAATCGGATGAAACTTGGAATATAACATCCATACCGCCAATCGATCTAGAAACTGAAAGAATTTCGAAAATCCATTGAAAAATGTCAGAGTTGTGGGCCTTCAAACAATGCAAATTTGGCCCCATATGCTTGTGATCACATCTCCTCCGAAGATGTCAAACTTTGGATGTCAACTGATACGCCAATGCGTGCGGTCTGAAGAGAGCACGCGATGAGCCAAATTTTGCCAGTGTCGGTTCAGTGTTGTGGGTCAGGAGAGGGGTGGTCCGGGGTACCAAAATTTATTTCGTCTCCGAATCATATGAAACTTGATATATAACATATACCATACACGTTGATCATAAAACTGAAAACAGATTGTAAATCCGTTAAAAAATGGCGGAGATTTGGGCCCTCAAACTTTGAATGTGGGCCCGTATTCTTTCCAATAAACAAAATGTTATTCGTCTCTGAATCAGACAAAATTTATAAAAAATAATCAATGTAAGTAGCTGATCACAATACTCAAAACAATTTTTAAATCCATTGGAAAATAACGGAGTTACGGGCTCTCAAAATTCGCATTTTGGGCCGGGTTTGACTATTTCCCAATCCCGTCACCCAATTTCGAGGCAGGGGTGGGGTCACTCCCAAACACTTGAGATCAACCCACACATGTTAAGGGAAAGATATAATCATCCTAATTCATATTTTCCGTCCCTTAACTGCGATTTATTGAGCTCATGATTTGCCCTATTATTATACTTCCATGGTGTAACCAAGGAAGTATATTGTTTTTCTACTGCGGCCGTTTTCTGTTTAATTGGAAATACTGAGAAACTAATGGGAGGAGGACCGCGAAATCTCTAGCGAATGTAGGCATCTAAGGTCTACTAAAAATAATGCTATCCGGATGTTGGTCCAATATATTTTGACAGAGTTATGGCCCTTTTTCGATTATTTTTCATTATTATTATACTTCCATATTTTAATATGGAAGTATATTGTTATTCAATTTTTTATTTTTCACTATTATTATTATTATTTATTATTCTTAATATATTTTGAAACCCTTATATCTCAGAAAGTTTAAAAGTTAAAGCATTGAAATTTGGTAGGTATATGCACCATGCCAAGATGCATGGTAATGGAGCATTTAGGTTTGTCCCCTAACTTGCTTACCAGAGTTATGGCCCTTAAACCAAAATTTTGGAAAAAGTTTGTGCGCAGATTTTCTCCTGTAAGAAGTCAAGCAGCTGAATTCGGTTCTCGTAATCGTGTTAACTAAGGAAAGGGCACGAATCGGGGAAATTTTCACCAAGGTCCGAAAACAATTTGTTGACCCGGGGAGGGGTGCAAAATTTGTCAATTTTGTTCTTGTCACCGATTCCAACCATTTTTACTGTCGGGTATCTATACGATGTACTGATGCTACTCGTGAAAGAATTTTGTAAATCGGGTGAGAAATGACCAAGTTATAACACATCGAAAAATGTACTAATAAAGTCCATGTGTAGAAAGTGCTTGTGTCCCGATCTTCTCCTAGACGAAGCGCAACAGCTGGATTTGCTCTATGTGAGCGTCTTAAACATAGACAGAAGACCAAACCAGGACATTTTGACAATGTCAAAAATTACACAAATGACCACTGGCGATATATTTCAACATCCATTCATGTTGGCGCACTGTATTAAGTGTTGTATTGGCTAATGGGTAATCACTCAAAATAAAGTCGGCTGTCTGTCTTGCCGACCGGTCGTGATTATGCGGTTTTATCACGATGCGGCTTAAAAATGACATATTTTGAGTCCAAAAACGGTCGAAATTCATTAGTTTTAGAATAGTAGTTCGTTTTGTTTTCACTTTTTTTAAAACCCCCATTTTTTACAAAAATAATTCTCGACTTTGACATTTGAGAATTAACAGAACTGTGGTGTCCGGCGTATAGTGTTAAAACACTTCTCAGCATGGACCACGTTTTCATAAAGCACAATCCGTCTTATGCGCGGACTTTCGCTTGCAGTTCTCAATTCAATTGAAACTATTTTCTATCCGTTCACGCGCCCGTAAACCATTTTAATATATGATATATTCAAATTGAATGAATGGGAGTCAGCGTGTCCCGTCCGACGCCCCAACCTTGCCACCCCTTAGTCGCTAATTTTGGTATCATAATTTCGGAACGTGACACTTTGCGGTTTGGTATTGGTTCACCATCTGACATAGTGCATACTTTTGTTGAATTCAGATCTGACCATTTAAAAATTGTCTCTTTATCATCTGTATGTGTCACGAGTGAAAATATATGACTTTATTGTCCGACTGTTAAGACCGCCGATTGCATATTTCGCATTAATTGGACGAGACGTAATGTAAAGTCTTATAACTTACGAATAGGCGACAACGTCGACGTCGTACATTCGTTCGCTACTCGGAAAATATACAATAAATGCCTTAAAGCGCCGACTAATTCACCACCTGCGGGTATACAAGAATATGAATCACACCAAAATTAAGCGAATTGCATATGGAATGTGCAGGTATAAGCTGCCATGCATATATCATTTCCAGAATGCTACCATTTCATGACAATCTATTTGTTAAAATACGGCACCTTAAACTGTTGGGAACATCGCGATATAGGCAAGCGAGCAAAGAGAGTTTAATGTCATCATACCATACGCTATTTCGCTGTTCCGAAATGGGTGGTCGATCAATGTAGCATAATTACATTGAACGACATATATAAGTATGTTTTTGTGTGAATAACGATTGTTAACTTGGTATCATGAACTTATGCATGACTGTGAAGACTTGCAATAACATATTAAATGGTAAAATACGCGCATTCATATCCGTATATTCTCAAAAATATCCGTCTATTTTACAAGCTCGACATGCTATATTTGTTTATGGTATACCAGGGGGGGGGGGTGAAAACAAAAATTCCGGCACGTATGCCGGGGTGGGTGGGTGATCAAATCCACCAACAAGCAATTTTTTCCGCAACTAAAAAAAATTATTTCCTGCTTGTTTTTTAGTGTTTTAGCAACTGTAAACTGACTGCAGGCAGTTATCGTGTTGTATTTTGTTGCAAATTTTTAAATCCAAGATGGCCGCTGGCAGCCATGTTTTTTTGGCCGAATGACCTCAAAAGGACTCATTCCTATTTACATGTCCATGTCAACATCCATGATAAATAGTATGCACAGAAATTCGTATACAGCTGTTTACAGTGAATTCCCCCCCGCAAATCTCTGTTTTAGTGTTAAAGGGGGGGGGGTGGGTGTCAAAAAATGGTCGGAAAAAACTGCCGAAAACGGAAAAAAAAATTGCGAAGGGGGTGGGTGGGTACAAAAAATGATCGAAAGGGAAAAAATGCCATACGTGCCTGAAATTTTTGTCCGACCCCCCCCCTGGGTATACTACCGTTTCAACACATCGGCTATTTATCATTTTGCTGGTGAGAAGGCGTATGTTCAGTTTGGTGCTATTTATGTACACAGAAAAGGCACCATTACTCGGGAAAGCAACATACCGAAATGCATATAGATGTACGCGAATCATGTTACGTTCTCACACAATGCAGCTTTCCCAAATCCGCGCTCTTTAAAATAGAATTGGCTGCATGACTGGCCTACTTCTGATGGCACAGTGTGTTGCGCACCTGTCCGATTAAGTCGCTTTGAACCAAAAATGTATACAAAATTCGCACAAGCTGTGGAAAAGTTCGCGATCTTGGACAGTCAGTACAATCGGTTGGACAGTCAGTACAATCGGTATAAACGTTTGTAATGACATAACGTGTCTTGACAGCATTACCTGTTATGCTATTTTGATATGTTTCTAAATTATATTTAATGCTTGATTCCTGATACACATATATAGTGACATTTCAGTGATCTTTCTAGAGCGTTCCCGAGCATGATAGAACTTCAAATAAAACATATTCGCCTTTGTCCCATTCTGGTGATTTGGGCTCGTTTTTAGCATGTTACTAATTTTATAATAAGGCGTAATCAAGACATGTGTTATCAGTTGTGTGAGTGATTGCCATTCGCGCATAATTATTTCATAAATAAATATATCCGCTGCACGTAGATATAACCGTCACTTATAGTACTGGCCGTTGAAATCACTGACCCGACAAACTGATAAACCAAGACTTAACACTTGGCAAATTACAGATCGGCATTGATTTAAAACTTCGCACTTCATTGTGGACAGACTATAACTATCCGTATATTTCACGAGAATATACCATCCCATAGCAGTTATAATTTTTAACATCTCAAGTCTTTAATTTGGAATATAGGCACAAGAGATAGACACATGTGTGCATGTGGAACCCGTGCATGTTCTTTATTCCCGTTGCCAATTAAATATATATATTGTACACATGTGGGTATGTATACTAATAAAACCGAACTGTGTGTGTGTTCATTTGTTTGTCGGTCTGACCTGCTATTGGTGCCCAACCGGTTGGATCATGACAAACTAAAATTGGAACACACGGTGAATTGTCACGTGGAGTGTCATGGGATAGGTGCATCTGACGTCGTGTGATTTAATTTGGAATTCATGAATAATTTAATAACATGCTTACATCTATATCTACAGTATGCCCTAAGTAATCGACTCCTTAAACATGGAAGAATTATGGGTAATATTTCAGGATTTAGCGGGAAATATAGCCTGCTGACATTCATCCGAAAGCTCTCCTGAATCCCGAAAAGTTACCCATAATTCTGCTGTGTTTAAGGGGTCGATTACATAGGGCATTACTGTATATCTGCGAATTTATGTCTGTCTGCCTGTGTCTGTCTTCTACAGAAATTACAGGAGACCATCTAGATGATACCAAAGGGTCTACTAGGGGTCACTTTTACGAGAAATATAATTTCAAAAGTAGCCTCATTCTTAATCTTTTATTTTTGCGAACTGATGTGTTTATGATAAACATGTATCATAATATAAGGTCTGAAGTATGCATGGGTGTAACTAAATAAATACTTCAATAGTTGTGGAACGGATTAATCGAGATAAACAAAATTACGATCGAAAAGGTGAGCCACTACTTATATTCCATGACTTTTTAAAGTTATAGATATAGTTAGAATTATTGTGGTTATGGTTACGGCTAGAGCATGATTATGCTTATAAAAACATTTAGTATTGGGACATGGTACGGGTTGCCGATAGGTATGGTTATGTTAAGATTTGGGTTATGGGAAAGGTAATGATTGAGAGGGGATTTGGATTGGAATATATATGATAATTATATGGAAGTATCAAACTTCCAATAGGAAGTTTAAAAATTCTAGTTATTATTATTATTATACTGGACACTTTTGCAACCCTTATTACTCGAAAAGTACCAGGAGTAGCACACTAAAACTTGGTACGTATCTTGGGATCAAAGAGTTGTATGCCATCGTCGCATAACGAATATTGTCCGCGTTTTCCCCGAGGAGTTATCTCCCTTTATTTGAAAAAATGTCATTTTATTATCTCGGAAATTATAAGAAGCAGAGCATCGAAAATTAGACCGTATGCACATCTCGATATGCACTACTGCCCAAGGGCATAAAAACTTCGGTCCGCCCTTTCCCTGAAGAGTTACCGCCCATAGTTGGCAAACCTCTATTTTATTGTACTCTGTTGTCCTCCCGTATCATTCCAGATAACTGTATTTGGTTTTTGTAGTCGTGTTGACCGTTGTCAGCTTAGTCCGAGGAAGAAAATTTGACAGGGTTGGACATATATTTTTACACTGGGGTGGGGGCAATATTTTCGCAATTTTTTTTTATTATTGACATTCATCTATTTAAGTATGTAGATTCCCTGAACGAAAACAAACCCATACCGGAAAGGATTTTTGTAATCCGAGAAGAAATGCAAGAGTTACGGGCCCTCAAAGTTTGCAAGTTTCGGTCCCATGTGCTTGTGACCCTATCTCCTCCGAAGATGTCGAACTTTGGATGTCGTCTGATATCCCAGTGCGTGCGGTCTGAAGAGAGCACGCGATGGGCCAAATTTTGCCAATGTCGGTTCAGTGTTGTGGGTCAGGGGAGGGGTGGTCCGGGGTACCAATTTTGTATTCTTCTCAGAATCGGATGAAACTTGGAATATAACATCCATACCGCCAACCGATCTAGAAACTGAAAGAATTTCGAAAATCCATTGAAAAATGTCAGAGTTGTGGGCCTTCAAACAATGCAAATTTGGCCCCATATGCTTGTGATCACATCTCCTCCGAAGATGTCAAACTTTGGATGTCAACTGATACGCCAATGCGTGCGGTCTGAAGAGAGCACGCGATGAGCCAAATTTTGCCAGTGTCGGTTCAGTGTTGTGGGTCAGAAGAGTCCGGGGTACCAAAATTTATTTCGTCTCCGAATCATATGAAACTTGATATATAACATATACCATACACGTTGATCATAAAACTGAAAACAGATTGTAAATCCGTTAAAAAATGGCGGAGATTTGGGCCCTCAAACTTTGAATGTGGGCCCGTATTCTTTCCAATAAACAAAATGTTATTCGTCTCTGAATCAGACAAAATTTATAAAAAATAATCAATGTAAGTAGCTGATCACAATACTCAAAACAATTTTTAAATCCATTGGAAAATAACGGAGTTACGGGCTCTCAAAATTCGCATTTTGGGCCGGGTTTGACTATTTCCCAATCCCGTCACCCAATTTCGAGGCAGGGGTGGGGTCACTCCCAAACACTTGAGATCAACCCACACATGTTAAGGGAAAGATATAATCATCCTAATTCATATTTTCCGTCCCTTAACTGCGATTTATTGAGCTCATGATTTGCCCTATTATTATACTTCCATGGTGTAACCAAGGAAGTATATTGTTTTTCTACTGCGGCCGTTTTCTGTTTAATTGGAAATACTGAGAAACTAATGGGAGGAGGACCGCGAAATCTCTAGCGAATGTAGGCATCTAAGGTCTACTAAAAATAATGCTATCCGGATGTTGGTCCAATATATTTTGACAGAGTTATGGCCCTTTTTCGATTATTATACTTCCATGGTGTAACCAAGGAAGTATATTGTTTTTCTACTGAGGTCGTTTTCCGTTTATTTCGAAATAATCAGAAACTGATTGCAGTAGGAACGCGAAATCTCTAGCGAATGTAGGCATCGAAGGTTTACTACATATAATGGTATCCGGATTTCCGCCCAATGTTTCTTGGCGGAGTTATGGCCCTTTTGCGATTATTTTTCATTGTTATTATTATTATTATTATTATTATACTTGACACTTTTGTAATCACTATTACTCGAAAAGTACAAGAAGTAGGACACTAAAACTTGGTAAGTAGGTTGGGGTACATGAGTTCTATGCCTATGGCCCATAACGATTTTGTCCGCGCTTTCACCGAGGAGTTATCTCCCTTTATTTGAAAAAATGTCAGTTTATTATCTCGGAAATTATAAGAAGCAGAGCATCGAAAATTAGACCGTATGCACATCTCGATATGCACTACTGCCCACGGGCATAAAAACTTGTGTCCGCGCTTTCCCTGAAGAGTTACCGCCCATAGTTGGCAAACCTCTATTTTATTGTACTCTGTTGTCCTCCCGTATCATTCCAGATAACTGTATTTGGTTTTTGTAGTCGTGTTGACCGTTGTCAGCTTAGTCCGAAGAAGAAAATTTGACAGGGTTGGCCATATATTTTTACACTGGGGTGGGGGCAAAATTTTCGCAATTTTTTTTTTGTATTGACATTCATCTATTTAAGTATGTAGATTCCATGAACGAAAACAAACCCATACCGGAAAGGATTTTTGTAATCCGAGAAGAAATGCAAGAGTTACGGGCCCTCAAAGTTTGCAAGTGTCGGTCCCATGTGCTTGTGCTCACATCTCCTCCGAAGATATCGAACTTAGGATGTCATCTGATATCCCAGTGCGTGCGGTCCGAAGAGAGCACGCGATATGCCAAATTTTGCCAGTGTCGGTTAAGTGTTGTGGATCAGGGGAGGGGCGGTCCGGGGTACCAATTTTTTATTCTTCTCCGAATCAGATGAAACTTGGAGTGTAACATCTACACCGCCAACCGATCTAGAAACTGAAACAATTTCGAAAATCCATTGAAAAATGACGGAGTTGCGGTCCTTCAAACAATGCAAATTTGGGCCCATGTGCCTGTGACCTCATCTCCTCCGAAGATCACAAACTTAGGATATCATCTGATATCGCAGTGCGCGCGGTCTGAAGAGGGCACTCGGTGTGCCAAATTTTGCAAGTGTCGGTTCAGTGTTGTGGGTCAGGGGAGGGGTGGTCCGAGGTACCAAAATTTAGTTCGTCTCCGAATCATATTAAACTTGGTATATAACATCTACCTTATACGTTGATCATAAAACTGAAAACAGATCGTAAATCCGTTAAAAAATGGCGGAGATTTGGGCCCTCAAACTTTAAATGTGGGCCCGTATTCTTTATAATAAACAAAATGTTATTCGTCTCTGAATGAGACAAAATTTATAACAAATAATCAATGTAACTAGCTGATCACAATACTCAAAACAATTTTAAAATCCATTGGAAAATAACGGAGTTACGGGCTCTCAAAATTCGCATTTTGGGCCGGGTTTGACTATTTCCCAATCCCGTCACCCAATTTCGAGGCAGGGGTGGGGTCACTTCCAAAGACTTGAGATCAACCCACACATGTTAAGGGAAAGATATAATCATCCTACTTCATATTTTCCGTCCCTTAACTGCGATTTATTGAGCTCATGATTTGGCCTATTATTATACTTCCATGGTGTAACCAAGGAAGTATATTGTTTTTCTACTGAGGTCGTTTTCCGTTTATTTCGAAATAATCAGAAACTGATTGCAGTAGGAACGCGAAATCTCTAGCGAATGTAGGCATCGAAGGTTTACTACATATAATGGTATCCGGATTTCCGCCCAATGTTTCTTGGCGGAGTTATGGCCCTTTTGCGATTATTTTTCATTGTTATTATTATTATTATTATTATTATACTTGACACTTTTGTAATCACTATTACTCGAAAAGTACAAGAAGTAGGACACTAAAACTTGGTAAGTAGGTTGGGGTACATGAGTTCTATGCCTATGGCCCATAACGATTTTG
Organism: Siphonodentalium dalli; assembly: GCA_032622095.1. Classification (NCBI taxonomy): domain Eukaryota; kingdom Metazoa; phylum Mollusca; class Scaphopoda; order Gadilida; family Siphonodentaliidae; genus Siphonodentalium; species Siphonodentalium dalli. Next base: position 265,054,386 of record CP136061.1, on the reverse strand, counting down.
TCCGCGCTTTCACCGAGGAGTTATCTCCCTTTATTTGAAAAAATGTCAGTTTATTATCTCGGAAATTATAAGAAGCAGAGCATCGAAAATTAGACCGTATGCACATCTCGATATGCACTACTGCCCACGGGCATAAAAACTTGTGTCCGCGCTTTCCCTGAAGAGTTACCGCCCATAGTTGGCAAACCTCTATTTTATTGTACTCTGTTGTCCTCCCGTATCATTCCAGATAACTGTATTTGGTTTTTGTAGTCGTGTTGACCGTTGTCAGCTTAGTCCGAAGAAGAAAATTTGACAGGGTTGGCCATATATTTTTACACTGGGGTGGGGGCAAAATTTTCGCAATTTTTTTTTTGTATTGACATTCATCTATTTAAGTATGTAGATTCCATGAACGAAAACAAACCCATACCGGAAAGGATTTTTGTAATCCGAGAAGAAATGCAAGAGTTACGGGCCCTCAAAGTTTGCAAGTGTCGGTCCCATGTGCTTGTGCTCACATCTCCTCCGAAGATATCGAACTTAGGATGTCATCTGATATCCCAGTGCGTGCGGTCCGAAGAGAGCACGCGATGTGCCAAATTTTGCCAGTGTCGGTTAAGTGTTGTGGATCAGGGGAGGGGCGGTCCGGGGTACCAATTTTTTATTCTTCTCCGAATCAGATGAAACTTGGAGTGTAACATCTACACCGCCAACCGATCTAGAAACTGAAACAATTTCGAAAATCCATTGAAAAATGACGGAGTTGCGGTCCTTCAAACAATGCAAATTTGGGCCCATGTGCCTGTGACCTCATCTCCTCCGAAGATCACAAACTTAGGATATCATCTGATATCGCAGTGCGCGCGGTCTGAAGAGGGCACTCGGTGTGCCAAATTTTGCAAGTGTCGGTTCAGTGTTGTGGGTCAGGGGAGGGGTGGTCCGAGGTACCAAAATTTAGTTCGTCTCCGAATCATATTAAACTTGGTATATAACATCTACCTTATACGTTGATCATAAAACTGAAAACAGATCGTAAATCCGTTAAAAAATGGCGGAGATTTGGGCCCTCAAACTTTAAATGTGGGCCCGTATTCTTTATAATAAACAAAATGTTATTCGTCTCTGAATGAGACAAAATTTATAACAAATAATCAATGTAACTAGCTGATCACAATACTCAAAACAATTTTAAAATCCATTGGAAAATAACGGAGTTACGGGCTCTCAAAATTCGCATTTTGGGCCGGGTTTGACTATTTCCCAATCCCGTCACCCAATTTCGAGGCAGGGGTGGGGTCACTTCCAAAGACTTGAGATCAACCCACACATGTTAAGGGAAAGATATAATCATCCTACTTCATATTTTCCGTCCCTTAACTGCGATTTATTGAGCTCATGATTTGGCCTATTATTATACTTCCATGGTGTAACCAAGGAAGTATATTGTTTTTCTACTGAGGTCGTTTTCCGTTTATTTCGAAATAATCAGAAACTGATTGCAGTAGGAACGCGAAATCTCTAGCGAATGTAGGCATCGAAGGTTTACTACATATAATGGTATCCGGATTTCCGCCCAATGTTTCTTGGCGGAGTTATGGCCCTTTTGCGATTATTTTTCATTGTTATTATTATTATTATTATTATTATACTTGACACTTTTGTAATCACTATTACTCGAAAAGTACAAGAAGTAGGACACTAAAACTTGGTAAGTAGGTTGGGGTACATGAGTTCTATGCCTATGGCCCATAACGATTTTGTCCGCGCTTTCACCGAGGAGTTATCTCCCTTTATTTGAAAAAATGTCAGTTTATTATCTCGGAAATTATAAGAAGCAGAGCATCGAAAATTAGACCGTATGCACATCTCGATATGCACTACTGCCCACGGGCATAAAAACTTGTGTCCGCGCTTTCCCTGAAGAGTTACCGCCCATAGTTGGCAAACCTCTATTTTATTGTACTCTGTTGTCCTCCCGTATCATTCCAGATAACTGTATTTGGTTTTTGTAGTCGTGTTGACCGTTGTCAGCTTAGTCCGAAGAAGAAAATTTGACAGGGTTGGCCATATATTTTTACACTGGGGTGGGGGCAAAATTTTCGCAATTTTTTTTTTGTATTGACATTCATCTATTTAAGTATGTAGATTCCATGAACGAAAACAAACCCATACCGGAAAGGATTTTTGTAATCCGAGAAGAAATGCAAGAGTTACGGGCCCTCAAAGTTTGCAAGTGTCGGTCCCATGTGCTTGTGCTCACATCTCCTCCGAAGATATCGAACTTAGGATGTCATCTGATATCCCAGTGCGTGCGGTCCGAAGAGAGCACGCGATGTGCCAAATTTTGCCAGTGTCGGTTAAGTGTTGTGGATCAGGGGAGGGGCGGTCCGGGGTACCAATTTTTTATTCTTCTCCGAATCAGATGAAACTTGGAGTGTAACATCTACACCGCCAACCGATCTAGAAACTGAAACAATTTCGAAAATCCATTGAAAAATGACGGAGTTGCGGTCCTTCAAACAATGCAAATTTGGGCCCATGTGCCTGTGACCTCATCTCCTCCGAAGATCACAAACTTAGGATATCATCTGATATCGCAGTGCGCGCGGTCTGAAGAGGGCACTCGGTGTGTCAAATTTTGCAAGTGTCGGTTCAGTGTTGTGGGTCAGGGGAGGGGTGGTCCGAGGTACCAAAATTTAGTTCGTCTCCGAATCATATTAAACTTGGTATATAACATCTACCTTATACGTTGATCATAAAACTGAAAACAGATCGTAAATCCGTTAAAAAATGGCGGAGATTTGGGCCCTCAAACTTTAAATGTGGGCCCGTATTCTTTATAATAAACAAAATGTTATTCGTCTCTGAATGAGACAAAATTTATAACAAATAATCAATGTAACTAGCTGATCACAATACTCAAAACAATTTTAAAATCCATTGGAAAATAACGGAGTTACGGGCTCTCAAAATTCGCATTTTGGGCCGGGTTTGACTATTTCCCAATCCCGTCACCCAATTTCGAGGCAGGGGTGGGGTCACTTCCAAAGACTTGAGATCAACCCACACATGTTAAGGGAAAGATATAATCATCCTACTTCATATTTTCCGTCCCTTAACTGCGATTTATTGAGCTCATGATTTGGCCTATTATTATACTTCCATGGTGTAACCAAGGAAGTATATTGTTTTTCTACTGAGGTCGTTTTCCGTTTATTTCGAAATAATCAGAAACTGATTGCAGTAGGAACGCGAAATCTCTAGCGAATGTAGGCATCGAAGGTTTACTACATATAATGGTATCCGGATTTCCGCCCAATGTTTCTTGGCGGAGTTATGGCCCTTTTGCGATTATTTTTCATTGTTATTATTATTATTATTATTATTATACTTGACACTTTTGTAATCACTATTACTCGAAAAGTACAAGAAGTAGGACACTAAAACTTGGTAAGTAGGTTGGGGTACATGAGTTCTATGCCTATGGCCCATAACGATTTTGTCCGCGCTTTCACCGAGGAGTTATCTCCCTTTATTTGAAAAAATGTCAGTTTATTATCTCGGAAATTATAAGAAGCAGAGCATCGAAAATTAGACCGTATGCACATCTCGATATGCACTACTGCCCACGGGCATAAAAACTTGTGTCCGCGCTTTCCCTGAAGAGTTACCGCCCATAGTTGGCAAACCTCTATTTTATTGTACTCTGTTGTCCTCCCGTATCATTCCAGATAACTGTATTTGGTTTTTGTAGTCGTGTTGACCGTTGTCAGCTTAGTCCGAAGAAGAAAATTTGACAGGGTTGGCCATATATTTTTACACTGGGGTGGGGGCAAAATTTTCGCAATTTTTTTTTTGTATTGACATTCATCTATTTAAGTATGTAGATTCCATGAACGAAAACAAACCCATACCGGAAAGGATTTTTGTAATCCGAGAAGAAATGCAAGAGTTACGGGCCCTCAAAGTTTGCAAGTGTCGGTCCCATGTGCTTGTGCTCACATCTCCTCCGAAGATATCGAACTTAGGATGTCATCTGATATCCCAGTGCGTGCGGTCCGAAGAGAGCACGCGATGTGCCAAATTTTGCCAGTGTCGGTTAAGTGTTGTGGATCAGGGGAGGGGCGGTCCGGGGTACCAATTTTTTATTCTTCTCCGAATCAGATGAAACTTGGAGTGTAACATCTACACCGCCAACCGATCTAGAAACTGAAACAATTTCGAAAATCCATTGAAAAATGACGGAGTTGCGGTCCTTCAAACAATGCAAATTTGGGCCCATGTGCCTGTGACCTCATCTCCTCCGAAGATCACAAACTTAGGATATCATCTGATATCGCAGTGCGCGCGGTCTGAAGAGGGCACTCGGTGTGCCAAATTTTGCAAGTGTCGGTTCAGTGTTGTGGGTCAGGGGAGGGGTGGTCCGAGGTACCAAAATTTAGTTCGTCTCCGAATCATATTAAACTTGGTATATAACATCTACCTTATACGTTGATCATAAAACTGAAAACAGATCGTAAATCCGTTAAAAAATGGCGGAGATTTGGGCCCTCAAACTTTAAATGTGGGCCCGTATTCTTTATAATAAACAAAATGTTATTCGTCTCTGAATGAGACAAAATTTATAACAAATAATCAATGTAACTAGCTGATCACAATACTCAAAACAATTTTAAAATCCATTGGAAAATAACGGAGTTACGGGCTCTCAAAATTCGCATTTTGGGCCGGGTTTGACTATTTCCCAATCCCGTCACCCAATTTCGAGGCAGGGGTGGGGTCACTTCCAAAGACTTGAGATCAACCCACACATGTTAAGGGAAAGATATAATCATCCTACTTCATATTTTCCGTCCCTTAACTGCGATTTATTGAGCTCATGATTTGGCCTATTATTATACTTCCATGGTGTAACCAAGGAAGTATATTGTTTTTCTACTGAGGTCGTTTTCCGTTTATTTCGAAATAATCAGAAACTGATTGCAGTAGGAACGCGAAATCTCTAGCGAATGTAGGCATCGAAGGTTTACTACATATAATGGTATCCGGATTTCCGCCCAATGTTTCTTGGCGGAGTTATGGCCCTTTTGCGATTATTTTTCATTGTTATTATTATTATTATTATTATTATACTTGACACTTTTGTAATCACTATTACTCGAAAAGTACAAGAAGTAGGACACTAAAACTTGGTAAGTAGGTTGGGGTACATGAGTTCTATGCCTATGGCCCATAACGATTTTGTCCGCGCTTTCACCGAGGAGTTATCTCCCTTTATTTGAAAAAATGTCAGTTTATTATCTCGGAAATTATAAGAAGCAGAGCATCGAAAATTAGACCGTATGCACATCTCGATATGCACTACTGCCCACGGGCATAAAAACTTGTGTCCGCGCTTTCCCTGAAGAGTTACCGCCCATAGTTGGCAAACCTCTATTTTATTGTACTCTGTTGTCCTCCCGTATCATTCCAGATAACTGTATTTGGTTTTTGTAGTCGTGTTGACCGTTGTCAGCTTAGTCCGAAGAAGAAAATTTGACAGGGTTGGCCATATATTTTTACACTGGGGTGGGGGCAAAATTTTCGCAATTTTTTTTTTGTATTGACATTCATCTATTTAAGTATGTAGATTCCATGAACGAAAACAAACCCATACCGGAAAGGATTTTTGTAATCCGAGAAGAAATGCAAGAGTTACGGGCCCTCAAAGTTTGCAAGTGTCGGTCCCATGTGCTTGTGCTCACATCTCCTCCGAAGATATCGAACTTAGGATGTCATCTGATATCCCAGTGCGTGCGGTCCGAAGAGAGCACGCGATGTGCCAAATTTTGCCAGTGTCGGTTAAGTGTTGTGGATCAGGGGAGGGGCGGTCCGGGGTACCAATTTTTTATTCTTCTCCGAATCAGATGAAACTTGGAGTGTAACATCTACACCGCCAACCGATCTAGAAACTGAAACAATTTCGAAAATCCATTGAAAAATGACGGAGTTGCGGTCCTTCAAACAATGCAAATTTGGGCCCATGTGCCTGTGACCTCATCTCCTCCGAAGATCACAAACTTAGGATATCATCTGATATCGCAGTGCGCGCGGTCTGAAGAGGGCACTCGGTGTGCCAAATTTTGCAAGTGTCGGTTCAGTGTTGTGGGTCAGGGGAGGGGTGGTCCGAGGTACCAAAATTTAGTTCGTCTCCGAATCATATTAAACTTGGTATATAACATCTACCTTATACGTTGATCATAAAACTGAAAACAGATCGTAAATCCGTTAAAAAATGGCGGAGATTTGGGCCCTCAAACTTTAAATGTGGGCCCGTATTCTTTATAATAAACAAAATGTTATTCGTCTCTGAATGAGACAAAATTTATAACAAATAATCAATGTAACTAGCTGATCACAATACTCAAAACAATTTTAAAATCCATTGGAAAATAACGGAGTTACGGGCTCTCAAAATTCGCATTTTGGGCCGGGTTTGACTATTTCCCAATCCCGTCACCCAATTTCGAGGCAGGGGTGGGGTCACTTCCAAAGACTTGAGATCAACCCACACATGTTAAGGGAAAGATATAATCATCCTACTTCATATTTTCCGTCCCTTAACTGCGATTTATTGAGCTCATGATTTGGCCTATTATTATACTTCCATGGTGTAACCAAGGAAGTATATTGTTTTTCTACTGAGGTCGTTTTCCGTTTATTTCGAAATAATCAGAAACTGATTGCAGTAGGAACGCGAAATCTCTAGCGAATGTAGGCATCGAAGGTTTACTACATATAATGGTATCCGGATTTCCGCCCAATGTTTCTTGGCGGAGTTATGGCCCTTTTGCGATTATTTTTCATTGTTATTATTATTATTATTATTATTATACTTGACACTTTTGTAATCACTATTACTCGAAAAGTACAAGAAGTAGGACACTAAAACTTGGTAAGTAGGTTGGGGTACATGAGTTCTATGCCTATGGCCCATAACGATTTTGTCCGCGCTTTCACCGAGGAGTTATCTCCCTTTATTTGAAAAAATGTCAGTTTATTATCTCGGAAATTATAAGAAGCAGAGCATCGAAAATTAGACCGTATGCACATCTCGATATGCACTACTGCCCACGGGCATAAAAACTTGTGTCCGCGCTTTCCCTGAAGAGTTACCGCCCATAGTTGGCAAACCTCTATTTTATTGTACTCTGTTGTCCTCCCGTATCATTCCAGATAACTGTATTTGGTTTTTGTAGTCGTGTTGACCGTTGTCAGCTTAGTCCGAAGAAGAAAATTTGACAGGGTTGGCCATATATTTTTACACTGGGGTGGGGGCAAAATTTTCGCAATTTTTTTTTTGTATTGACATTCATCTATTTAAGTATGTAGATTCCATGAACGAAAACAAACCCATACCGGAAAGGATTTTTGTAATCCGAGAAGAAATGCAAGAGTTACGGGCCCTCAAAGTTTGCAAGTGTCGGTCCAGTATTGTGGGTCAGGGGAGGGGTGGTCTGCGGTACCAATTTTTAATTCTTCTCCGAATCATATGAAATTTGGGATATAACAGAAATATGTCTATCCAAATGTAATTCGCGAACTATGAACGAATGTTGTACAAGCTCACATCTCATTCCCCAAACTATCCGTTACTTATTCATAAAAGTCATATTATGCTACACGCGAAACGGAGATAACTTTTGGGAAATCCAGAGTCCAAAACGGATCCAAATCGACCTGTCCCAGAAAAGTCGTTCATTTTGTTTTCACTTTTTGAAAAAGGCTCCAATATTTCAACCAAAACTTTTGGACTTAGAACATTATTTTTTTCTCAGTCAAGTGAAAAGAGCTCTTCAAAATAATTCCGCTTATATATATCATATATATTATCTATATATACGCCAAAAATTTGTCACTCCCCTCTCTCCTTCCTCCGGCTACCCCATCCTCCGTGGGATGGAACCTACCTCCGATTCGAATACACCCCGTCATGCCGCGGGCCAGTCTCATTCCTCTACCAGAGAACTGATAGAACGCCCGTCGAATTCCAACAATCATTTCCAGAGTGTTATATTGGTATGAGTTCATATCGGAGCCGTTATAAAGCAAATAACTTGGATTTTAATATAAACCCACCTATTCGTAAATTGTGTAGCCCATGGTGTGTGGTAAATTATCATTTTATCGTGTATAGTGTGTCATGAGCTATCTGCGTGCGTACATTTCACTTTTGTATTTTCTTTCGCATCTTCAACGCACTGCATATCATATACAACCAAACAAAATACAAACATTACATTAATTTGATCACACAAGACTTCGTTATATGGTGTATATTTCTACTAACGTAATGACGACGTATAGCCAATTATTCCATTTGCGATAACAACGATAAACACATAGAAACATGCAAACATCATCAGTTTCGTAAGATCAATTTGTATATTGTTTATATTCTAGTTATTTATCGAATATAAAAAGCATCTTTACATTATCTTTAGTTTGGTATTATTCGTATTTGATGATTAAAATACACCAAAACATGTTAAAAATAAAAAATAAAAAAAGATAATTTGACGGGATTCGAACTCACGTCGCAATAAAACACAAACTGAATGTTTGACGCTCTCTCCACTCGGCTACGCACTGCGCTGTTAATTTAAAAGAAAATATATTAGTATTAAATATGTAGGCATATAACTGTGTATATTTAAACTTTATATCCAAACTGATTGAAATCGAATATAAAAAGCATCTTTACATTATCTTTAGTTTGGTATTATTCGTATTTGATGATTAAAATACACCAAAACATGTTAAAAATAAAAAATAAAAAAAGATAATTTGACGGGATTCGAACTCACGTCGCAATAAAAACACAAACTGAAGGTTTGACGCTCTGACCACTCGACTACGCACTGCGCTATTAATTTATAAGAAAATATATTAGTATTAAATATATAGGCATATAACTGTGTATATTTAAACTTTATATCCAAACTGATTGAAATGCGTGACTATATATATATACCCCTTTCCGCTATACGGGGAACAGGAAAATGCACCTATTATTCCCACCAAATCCAAAAGGGCTAATTAAAGAGCAAGGTAATGCCGTAGCAGGTACATTTGGATATTCTATTCACGCCCCCCCCCCCCAAATCTTGACCGCTATACTTCAAATTCAAACATCGAGAATTTTTTTTTTGACGAGTACATCTGATAGCTAGTGTTCACGCGCATCTAGAGCGCAATTTTCTAATTTTCAGATGGAACGGAACGGTTTACTCGTGACAACGCTATATATCATAAATATGTATACTTCTGTAGTCTATCACTAGCCGATTTTTAGCCCCAAATCCAAACGGGCCGATGTAGGAGCGAGTTTAATGCGGTGGTACATAAGCCGGTATACTGTAGGTATGACTCTAAAATTTGACCTCTCTAATATAAACGCAACCTGCTCAAGGGAGTGTTTGTGTCGGGTGGGTTCAGATTTGGAAAATTCCACCGAAGATCAAATGGGCAAAATTACTCCGAAAATCATATATTGAGATAAAAACTTTTCGATGAGTGGATGTGATAAGTAGTATATAAACGCAAGATTAGTACACTTTTTAATGATTTATATTGAACGGTTTAACCCTGGTAGCGTATAACGTTGTGACGGGTGATATATATTACTCAAATTCAAACCCTCTCTTCATGACGCAAATTCAAACGGACTTAGCAAGAAGCAAGGCAAATGCATGAATATGCTCACCGATATACTATATAGGTATGTCCGCTCTACTGTAAAAGTAACATATTGTCACGATTTGACCTGTCCAAAACACTCCCCGGACAAAAGTTTTCCTAGGTATACAATTTCGTCGAAATCCGATCGTTTTACTCGATTTGACCTTGAACTTACCATTTCGAATGTCAATGTCAGGTCGGGGTCACGACTTGACCCGCCCAAAAGACTCCCCGGACAAAAGTACCCCTAGGTATCATATTTCGTGGAAATCCGCATGTTTTACCCGATTTGACCTTCGATTGACCATTTTGAAGACCAAGGTCAGGTCGGGATGGGATGGGATGGGATGGAATACCATGGAAGTATATCTGATTCCATGGAATCTGACCTCTAGTTAGTACAGTGGTTTGATGTTATGTGGCACGCAAATGGTTAAGCAATGTACCCGTGTGGTAGGAGCGAAAAATAATATTAAGGACAATATGGTATATATAGGTCTAGTTTGCATAGAGCATATATTTAGTTTTCAATTAGTTTCAAAAGAACAAAGCGGAAAACGACATTTTAGATTTGTTTTGGCGACAAGGAAATATTTGAACGAACAATTCTGATACCAGCCGGGCAAAGCAAACATTGTCATCAGGATCGAACTGATAAAATCATTCAGGCATTTCTTTAACCCTTTACCCAACAAACCGGCCAAAACCGGCCAAATAAAGCTTCAACAGCCTAAAATATCTTCGGTCTGTCTAAATAGAACCATACAAATATGGATATCATTGGAACCGGCTCCTTGACCACATTGTGATAGTTACAGTTATGCCCTGTGCCAATGCATTCTCTTATATATGCGAGTCGACCATAGGTCGCCTCGCATATATAAGAGAATGCATTGGCCTAAAAAAAATCTTTTTTTAACACTTTTTACCATTTTTTCTTACATTCTTTAACAATTTTATAATTTTGAATGTGTTAAGCCAATGCATTCTCTTATATATGCGAGGCGACCTATGGTCGACTCGCATATATAAGAGAATGCATTGGCACAGGGCCCTTCTGTTGGGTAAAGGGTTAATCACTTTGTTATAAATGTAAGCTGGAATTTCTTTCCTCGGACACGTTTGGTAAATTAGAAGCTCCTGGTTATGGTTGGTAACATTAAAGGGATAATGTACACTAAATCCGGCCATTAAAGGGGTACTGTACAATAAATCCGGCCATTAAAGGGATAATGTACACTAAATCCGGCCATTAAAGGGGTACTGTACACTAAATCCGGCCATTAAAGGTATAATGTACACTAAATCCGGCCATTAAAGGGGTACTGTACACTAAATCCGGCCATTAAAGGGGTAATGTACACTAAATCCGGCCATTAAAGGGGTATTGTACACTAAATCCGGCCATTTATGTGACCATCTCCTGTTATACTCAACATAATATATGCAATATATGAATGAATTTGAGACATTAAAGGGATAATGTACACTAAATCCGGCCATTTATGGGACCGTTTCCTGTTATACTCAACAGATTATATGCAATACATGAATGAATTTGAGACATTAAAGGGGTATTGTACACTAAATCCGGCCATTAAAGGGGTAATGTACACACAATCCAGCCATTTATGGGACCGTCTCCTGCTATACTCAACATAATATATGCAATACATGAATGAATTTGAGACATTAAAGGGATAATGTACACTAAATCCGGCCATTTATGGGACCGTCTCCTGTTATACGCAACGTAATATATGCAATACATGAGTGAATTTGAGACATTAAAGGGGTACTGTACATTAAATCCGGCCATTTATGGGACCGTCTCCTGTTATACTCAACATAATATATGCAAAACATGAATGAATTTGAGACATTAAAGGGGTACTGTACACTAAATCCGGCCATTTATGGGACCGTCTCCTGCTATACTCAACATAATATATGCAATACATGAATGAATTTGAGACATTAAAGGGATAATGTACACTAAATCCGGCCATTTATGGGACCGTCTCCTGTTATACTCAACATAATATATGCAAAACATGAATGAATTTGAGACATTAAAGGAGTATTGTACACTAAATCCGGCCATTAAAGGGGTATTGTACACTAAATCCGGCCATTAAAGGGGTATTGTACACTAAATCCGGCCATTAAAGGGGTATTGTACACTAAATCCGGCCAATAATGGGGTACTGTACACTAAATCCGGCCATTAAAGGGGTATTGTACACTAAATCCGGCCATTAAATGGGTATTGTACAATAAATCCGGCCATTAAAGGGGTATTGTACACTAAATCCGGCCATTAAAGGGATAATGTACACTAAATCCGGCCATTAAAGGGGTATTGTACACTAAATCCGGCCATTAAAGGGATAATGTACACTAAATCCGGCCATTAAAGGGGTATTGTACACTAAATCCGGCCATTAAAGGGATAATGTACACTAAATCCGGCCATTAAAGGGGTATTGAACACTAAATTCGGCCATTAAAGGGGTAATGTACACTAAATCCGGCCATTAAAGGGGTATTGTACACTAAATCCGGCCATTTATGTGACCGTCTCCTGTTATACTCAACATAATATATGCAATACATGAATGAATTTGAGACATTAAAGGGGTAATGTACACTAAATCCGGCCATTAAAGGGATAATGTACACTAAATCCGGCCATTAAAGGGGTATTGTACATTAAATCCGGCCATTTATGGGACCGTCTCCTGTTATACTCAACATAATATATGCAATACATGAATTAATTTGAGACATTAAAGGGGTAATGAACACTAAATCCGGCCATTAAAGGGGTATTGTACACTAAATCCGGCCATTAAAGGGATAATGTACACTCAATTCGGCCATTAAAGGGGTAATGCACACTAAATCCGGCCATTTATGTAACCATCTCCTGTTATACTCAACAGAATATATGCAATACATGAATGAATTTGAGACATTAAATGGGTATTGTACACTAAATCCGGCTATTAAAGGGGTAATGCACACTAAATTCGGCCATTAAAGGGATAATGTACACTAAATCGTGCCATTTATGTGACCGTCTCCTGTTATACTCAACATAATATATGCAAAACGTGAATGAATTTGAGACATTAAAGGGGTAGTGTACACTAAATCCGGCCATTAAAGGGATAATGTACACTAAATCCGGCCATTAAAGGGGTATTGTACACTAAATCCGGCCATTAAAGGGGTATTGTACACCAAATCCGGCCATTAATGGGGTACTGTACACTAAATCCGGCCATTAAAGGGGTAGTGTACACTAAATCCGGCCATTAATGGGATAATGTACACTAAATCCGGCCATTAAAGGGGTATTGTACACTAAATCCGGCCATTAAAGGGGTAATGTACACTAAATCCGGCCATTAAAGGGATAATGTACACTAAATCCGACCATTAAAGGGGTATTGTACACTAAATCCGGCCATTAAAGGAGTATTGTACACTAAATCCGGCCATTAAAGGGGTAATGTACACTAAATCCGGCCATTAAAGGGGTATTGTACACTAAATCCGGCCATTAAAGGAGTATTGTACACTAAATCCGGCCATTAAAGGGATAATGTACACTAAATCCGACCATTAAAGGGGTATTGTACACTAAATCCGGCCATTAAAGGGGTAATGTACACTAAATCCGGCCATTAAAGGGGTATTGTACATTAAATCCGGCCATTTATGGGACCGTCTCCTGTTATACTCAACATAATATATGCAATACATGAATGACTTTGAGACATTAAAGGGGTATTGTACATTAAATCGTGCCATTTATGTGACCGTCTCCTGTTATACTCAACAGAATATATGCAATACATGAATGACTTTGAGACATTAAAGGGGTACTGTACACTAAATCCGGCCATTTATGGGACCGTCTCCTGTTATACTCAACATAATATATGCAATACATGAATGAAATTGAGACATTAAAGGGGTATTGTACACTAAATCCGCCATTTATGGGACCGTCTCCTGTCATACTCAACATAATATATGCAATACATGAATGAAATTGAGACATTAAAGGGGTAATGTACACTGAATCCGGACATTAAAGGGGTATTGTACATTAAATCCGGCCATTAAAGGGGTAATGTACACTAAATCCGGCCATTAAAGGGGTAATGTACACTAAATCCGCCATTTATGGGACCGTCTCCTGTCATACTCAACATAATATATGCAAAACATGAATGAATTTGAGACATTAAAGGGGTAATGTACACTGAATCCGGACATTAAAGGGGTATTGTACATTAAATCCGGCCATTTATGGGACCGTCTCCTGTTATACTCAACAGAATATATGCAATACATGAATGAATTTGAGACATTAAAGGGGTATTGTACACTAAATCCGGCTATTAAAGCGGTAATGTACACTAAATTCGGCCATTAAAGGGGTAATGCACACTAAATCCGGCCATTAAAGGGATAATGTACACTAAATCGTGCCATTTGTGTGACCGTCTCCTGTTATACTCAACAGAATATATGCAATACATGAATTAATTTGAGACATTAAAGGGGTAATGTACACTAAATCCGGCCGTTTATGTGACCATCTCCTGTTATACTCAACAAAATATATGCAACAAATGAATGAATTTGAGCCATGTGTTAGTGCTAAATACACTCATGTGTCCTATGAATGATGCAAACAACATGGTAATTTTAATGATAATGAGTTTATGACTCGAGTCATAAACTCATTATCATTATAGTTTCCGTGCTTGTGTCATATTTACAAAAGCATTTTTCTCCGTTTCTTTGACGCAAATCACAAGTTTACTAATATGACTGATTAAAAAAACACAAACATTCATTTTCATTTTGCGAAATAATAAAACGTAAACGTGCAATATCATCTGTAACATGGTCCGTCTTTTTTTCCACGAAAAGTGTGATCGAAACACCAGATTTTCTACAACAAACATGATAAATGTTTAATTCTGATTACAATTGTGTATAGTTATTGTAACATATATATATATATATATATATATGAAACCTTGAAATATTATATAACTAGCTGAAACAGGCTTCATCTGTGAGCCTTTATTCGACGTCGGAGGGGCCTGCGGGGACTACTTCGCGCATATGACAGACATATCCTATTCTTATGCTACTTAAATATATCCTCGTGCAGATTGGTTCATATTGGTTCATATTGGACCATAGTGGACTTATACCCATTATTCCGTTGAATAGCGCGGCCACAATGAAAACACATATATAAAGAGCGTACATCTGGTGCTGCGACATATCCTCGTGTAAATAGCTTCATATTGGACCTTAATATATTCACACAGGTTCATATTTGACTTATTTTATTCTGAAATAGGCTTATGTAAAAACAAAAATAAAATTATTTAATAATTTTTTTTTTAATCAACATTTTGAAAAACTAACGCCGTTATAACTTCCACCAGGATACCCCGAGTCACCATTCCAAAAATGGTTGACATCGAACCAGCAGGCTGGAAGAAACATCCGGACAGACAGACAGACAGACAGACAGACAGATCCTACTCAAAGCGTAAAGCCCTGTCACACTCCACTGCGATCAGGTCGGCGCTTGCATTACGATGAAAAGGTATCAAAGCGCCCACCTAAACGCACTAAGGTCTCCAAGAACAGATTGGTGACGCAGTGGACACTGGCTACGACGGGAGAAGGTCCACGTGGTCGCCCATATGCGCCAGAGCGCCGCGCTTGTTTTGTGCATGCACAAAACAAGTGCAGAGGCTCGGCGTTTTGACCAAGGCGTAGTACTCTCGCCGTGACAGCGCAAAGCAAAGCGCAAAGCGAGCGACGTGAGCGTCGTGTGGACGTAGCAATAGTGCATATTAGCTACTCGTGGTCGCAGCAACAAACCAATATTGTCCTTTGCGACTGCAGTAAGCTTAATCAGACTCTCACTATGTGCCTTCCCAGTCCTTATTACGCCATTGCGACTCTCTCCCAAACTTATTGCGCTCTTTCTGCGCTGTCATGAGGCGTTATAGACTGGTTCCCGCCCATAAAACGTTCACACTGTGCTGCCACTGCGACTGTGGCGCTCGCTATACGCCCAAGCGTTATAAATGTCGTTCTTCCGGAGTTTACAGAAGGTTTACAGTACGATCCCACTTTGAAATGCGATCTGCTCATGTCACACTCCGCTGCGATCACGCTGGCGCTTGCGTTGAGTTGAAAAATGATCAAAATACGAGCAACACACAGGATAAGCGCGGAAAAGTGCCAGAAATTGTCAAACTGTTAAAACAAGCTATGTTCCTATCCCGCTTATCGCGTTTTCATGGCGCTCTTTGTACGACCCATTGCGTTCCTGCTTTGTCAAGTCTCACGCTTTCACGCGCTCTCACTGTGCTTCCGTTAAGCTATACATGTCCTTAGTGCGTCCAAGTTGCTGCCATTGTGTCGCTTGTACGTTCTCAATAAGTTTGCGCGGAGAGTATAAATAGCGCCTCCTGCGTGCTCCAGTCATAGTCAGATTTTCGGTTGTGGGAATATACCCTACAATCCACAGTAGACTAGTTGTCCATGTTCCAATTATACATGTATATGTTCCGGATATATAGTCATAATTTAAATTGAGCATATGTTTCGATTCAATTTTCCACTATAGTATGATAGTGATAACACTGAATTTCGTCAGGGCTAAATAGATCGGCTTCTATATGCCTTTTTTATTTTTGTATGGTATGACCTATGGAGGCCGACAGCACCATTCCCGTAGTTGTTTATGCCTGTTTACATGTAGCACATGTGTATACGGAACACATTGGATTCCATTTAGGCGCCACTTCACGTGCACTATTCTTATTGCGTATTCCATGTTATATTATGTGCCACATTCGCGACGAAATACATGTACATCGGATTCCAGTTTAAATTTGCATATTATATGCAAACTCCGATGGTGTGGGCGAGCAGCTCGCATTTCAAAGTGGGATCGTACTGTAAACCTGCTGCAAACGTTGTAAGAACGCCATTTGTCACGCTTGGACATATAGCGAGAGCCATATTTGCAGTGGCAACATCGTGTGGACGTTCTATGATCGGGAACCAGTCCACAATACCACGTGGCAGCGCAATAAGAGCGCAATAAGGTCGGGAGAGAGACGAAAGAGATGATTTCTTGCTGCGACCACGAGTAGCTTGTATGCATCCTTGCTACGTCAACGGTACTCGCACGTCGCTCGCTTTTCGTTACCACGGCGACAGTACTGCGCCCTGGTCAGAACGCCGAACATCTGCGCTTGTTTTGTGCATGCACAAAACAAGCGCGGCGCCCTGGCGCTCAGGGGCGATCATGGTGACCCTCTCCCGTCCTAGCCAGTGTCAACTGCGTCACAAATCGGTTCTTGGATACCTTAATGCGTTTAGCTTGGCGCTTTGATAATTTTTCAGCGCAATGCAAGAGTGTGATAGTGGTCTAATCGGACAACTAGTCTATTGCGGTTTGTTGGGTATATTCCCCACAACCTAAAAACTGACTATGACTGGAGCACGCAGGAGGCGCTATTTATACTCTACGCGTCCACGCAGAGAACGTTTTGCAAACTTATTGAGAACGTACTAGCAACACAATAACAGCGGCTGTAGCGCACCAAGGACTAGAGAAAGCACAGCGAGAGCGTGAGACTTGACAAAGTAGGAACGCAATAGGAGCATACTTTGTGTTAAAAGTTTGACAATTTTGGACAGTTTTCCGCGCTCCTCCTCCTCCTCATATGTTGGTACCTTTTCAGCGCAATGCAAGCGCCGGCCTGAGTGTGACAGGGGTTTAACTACATGATATCCATTTGTACATATTGTATATATACCGATATATGTATGTAAATTATGCTAATCTTCAGATCAAAGATCAAAGATCAAAGATCCAGATCAAATAGATTCACTTTGGTAGAGAACGTGGGTTTTGATTTGATAACCCAGGAAGTCATGTTTTAGGGAAGTGTCCAAAATTGCTTTAATATTATCGCTTCCTGAAAAATAAACGAATACTTGCATGCTCTAGCCTTTCGATGAATCCATTTAAGAAATTGATATTGATTTTCTTGCGTTCCATAGAGTATGGATGCAAATTGGTTTGACATTTTGTGTGGAACGCGAAAGCATCCATATGCCCTATATGGAACGCAAGCAAATCAACATCCATTTCTTAGATTTACACTCAACCGAGTCAACTGTCAGATTAAAAGAGCATTAAGAGCCCACGTTCAACGTTATTCTCGTGGGTCGATGCAAGTTGCGTCTACACAAAACTGAATGCAAGTTGAGGGTCTGCCGCGACGTCGGTAGAGGGGTAATGTTGAGGGTCTGCCGCGACGTCGGTAGAGGGGTAATGCTGGGGGTCTGCCGCGACGTCGGTAGATTGGTAATGTTGGGGGTCTGCCGCGACGTCGGTAGAGGGGTAATGTTGGGGGGGCTGCGCGCGACGTCGGTAGAGCGGTAATGTTGGGGGTCTGTGCGCGACGTCGGTATAGGGGTAATGTTGGGGGTCTGTGCGCGACGTCGGTAGAGGGGTAATGTTGGGGGTCTGCCGCGACGTCGGTAGAGGGGTAATGTTGTGGGGCTGCGCACGACGTCGGTAGATGGGTAATGTTTGGGTCTGCGCGCGACGTCGGTAGAGGGGTACTGTTGGGGGTCTGCGCGCGACGTCGGTAGAGGGGTAATGTTGGGGGTCTGCCGCGACGTCGGTAGAGGGGTAATGTTGGGGGTCTGTGCGCGACGTCGGTAGAGGGGTAATGTTGGGGGTATGTGCGTGTCGTCGGTAGAGGGGTAATGTTGGGGGTCTGCGCGCGACGTTGGTAGAGGGGTAATGTTGGGGGGCTGCGCGCGACGTCGGTAGATGGGTAATGTTGGGGTTCTGCCGCGACGTCGGTAGAGAGATAATGTCTCAAGAGGTCTACTCGTCCTTGACCTCGTTTAACGGTATACTTATTGGGCGCGCATCTATAATCTCAAATCGACTCCACCCACCCCGCATGTGAAATTTGACATATATGAAGATGTTCCACACACTTTGTTGTTTTAAAAACCACTCGAAAGAGATCCGTCAATTAGTTGAATATAACGTGACTGACAATTCTGGGGTGAAGGTCGAGTATAGCTCCTGCAACATTACCCCTCTACCCGCGACGTCATGTGACGTAATTTCGATCAACCAGCCTCCTGAATTCATGCAATCTCTACCAGTGCGCACCAGTCATACTTCCTTTCTGACTCTGTCACCGGCTGGCTACCAGATTGTTGTTTCTATATTTAGCGCGGCGTTTTCCAGCAAAAATGGCGAAAACCGATCGCCCGAAAGTCAAATTTTCTATGTGCTTTGAGAAAAATTCCCGCACTAAAAACTTAATTACAGGATCAGCGGTAGTTTTGTTGAAGCAATTGAATTGCAGAAAATCAGAACTCTTGTGTTTGACTTGCCACGCGTGTTGTCGTGACAGTGTCGTCCATGTGCGTTTATACTTTTGTGTTGGTAAAATAATCGGAGAACCAAATCACACCGTTTCAAAATATAGTTCTTTGCTTCTGGTGGGACTTTCTAAACTTAAGGTACGAAATTACACAAATTTCAATCGATATTTTGTGTGTTTATCAGGGGCAGCATGTTGATCTAATCACTTAATATATATATATCTCAATATCGCGCAAGTCCACTAAATGTGGGTAAATTAAATGTCGCCGGTAGCAGCGGTCTTATCGATTCAACAAGGGAGGTAAATCCTGCATGGAGTTTGGCATTCATATTCCACAACGCAAATGGTTGTGTGAGTGTAAATATAAATTTGAGGATGTAGCTTCAATTTTGGATGATTAATTTCTGATTTATTTTCAATGTTAAAATTAGAGATATCGGCGCCACTGTATGGGTACGGTACGTTCATTCAGTACGTTCATACAGTATCAAATTTTCCAGGCATTCATTTGAAGGCATATCGGTATAGGAAGCTGCGGTGTGACAAAAACCAAATGCAAAACATTTTTTTAAAAGGCATCTGCACCACAGCTAACAAAATGAGAAGTAAAAGCTATACATATATAGTTCCACTAGTAACGATATATCGAAAATTGCTTGTGAATAGCATGCAATTAGATCACAAGAATCAATCATACAAGTGTTTTAAGGCAATGTGTTAGTAGCATCGTTACATGTGTAATTACCGAAATTGTACTTCTCATGTCGTTAGCTTTGGTAAATATTCATTTTATATGCATGTTGGCGTTCTTGTTCAATGGGGTTTTCTGTGCGATAATGCCTGAAAACACTGCTGTGCAAACTTGCCAGTGTATGAACGTACCTTAATTGATAGACCATGTGTGTGTTTATTGATTTATATGCACGAGTGTAATTATACAGTGAATGCATGTCCATATTGGAACAAACAACGCTCTTCTATACAATTGTGCAAAGAAAATTACAAAATATTGTTCTTCATTTGAATAAGGCTAAATTATTTATATCAGGCAAACAAGTGTCGCTGTTAAATCAATTACACGTTGTGGAGACCAGTTTTTCTAGTGCATACGTGGCTTGTAATCACTGTAGGCCATAATATCAGTATCTAAGAAATGGATATTGATTACAATAGTGGTATTTAAATTTTCCTTGAAAAGCACAGTCCCTCTATTAGCAGATGCAAGGCGGGGATATATCTAATTGATATTGGTCGACCTCTGCACCACCCCCCCCCCCCCAGGACTCAACTTCACCCCACTAATTTTCTTTATTAATGTCTCCTCTAATTGTTTTCGGCCGCAGAGACTCCAGACAAGATGGCGTCCATCATGGCGGCCATTTTTTGTATATGCACCAGGTCGCTTTGATCGCCGTTATAGTAAAGATGGTATCACATACGGTCTTGTTTTCCGCTCCATTCGTTATGCTAATATACGACCCTTACAAATTAGCCGAACATCCGACACCAGAATGCAATATGGCGGCCAAGATGGCCGCCGACATGTGAAAATATGCTATTTTTCTGACGTTTCACAACCTTTCGTTTGTCTCTGTGTGAAAATATTGGCATCTTGGCGTGATGTTATACATTTATCGTATAGAAGAGTCATTGGCGAATACATGGGGACCCTAATATACATTCATTGTGGGATATTTTTGTCCGATATCACGTTTTCCCAAATGCCGGTATAATACGTCAAAGTCGAATCGAATCAATGAATGTTATTGCTATCATAACAACAGCCATGCATATATATGTGCAGGAGATACTCGAGCTAGGATTCCTCTTATACCTGAGTTGAGGAATATTCGCCCAAATCCAAGATGGCTGCCAAAATGGCCACCAGAAATTAAAAAATCGCCGAAAATCGCTGATTTGAACATCTGTGAGCATTATTGCCATGACAGCTCCACACCTGCTTACTATTGTGAGTTGGAAACACTTAGGCGAAGAACTTTCCTTGTACCATATCCAAATAAAAGTCCCCCAAATCCAAAATGGCGCCCACAATGGCGGACAGATTTGGAAAAATCACCGAAATTCCCTCATATTCACACATTGGGCATTATTGTCGAGACAACTCCACCCATGCTTACAGTTGAGTTGGAAATACTGAGTTTAAGTAATTACCATACATCTCATGCAAGAAATGGTTGTCCAAATCGATGATGGCGCCAAAATGGCGACCGAAATTTGAAAACACGCCTACATTCCTTTACTTTCTTACGATGGGCGTTATTGTTTCGCGATTTCTAACCACCATCACATGTTGATATGGAATATAGATATGAAGTATTCATTAGGGTTTGGCAATTGATACTCAAGTCAATATGGCGGTCAAACTGGCGGCCATAAATTGAAAAGAATCCGATATTATCACATACTAATTTCAACTTTTTGTCATAATATCGATCTGTATAGACGAAACGGTATATAATATAAGCCATATATTAGTTCCAACGTAAGTCGTAGCCTTTTGGAAGGATGGAAACCCACAATCGCGGTGTGACATTGAAAAAATCCATTCTCCACTAAGGGCCCATACTGGCGTAACCGTATATAGGTGCACCGAATAGTCATATTATGACTTCCAAGAATCAAAACAACAGTACTTGAGTTTATTCTGATTTGCCACATTCAGCATTATCTAGACCAGTTTCCGTCTCTTCGTCAGATTAATCTATCTCGCTCACAACAACAGTTTTCTACACTTCTTTGTAGAAGGGTCCCACTAATCGGAATGTTTGAAACAATACACATGCCGGTGTCCAGCTCACGTGTTTGTTTCGAAAGCTTGGAATTCTTATTCTTATTCTTGGCGAGCTTCATCCGTGGTATATATAGCTTATGGTATAATTCAGATGCTACATATGTGGTATGGGCGTCATCTTGTGCGATACACTAGAAAGGTTTTCGGTCGATGTGTATACTAGCTTTCAGAAGGACCTATCTATCTGCGTATTGCCAGCTTTGGTGACCTACTGGGATAACAACATGTACACCTGGTGTAATAGCCACTTCTCAATATATGGTTCGTCAATTGACATACTCATCTAAAGCACTGACGTACCCGGACAACTTCTGTATATTGCTTCGAATGTTGAAAGCCTGACATTTGACGGATGCCTTTCTGACCATAATGCATAATATACCCAAACTTCTTGAACATGATCCTAAGAACAATATTGTTGGCGTCCAGCAATCGTCTCACCGAAAAGACCCAAGCAGATGATAACAATACACACGGTGCTAGTTTGTGGGAATGGGTCATGACAGTGGAAATGAAATTGGACCATGACTTCACCGCCCCTTATTTTGGTATGTTTTAGATTCAGACAGGATCGCCTGTGTGGCTTTGCTTTCCTTGTATGGTAAGACTGTATGTTCCCACCCGCTTGGAAGCCGTTCTTAATCAACTGGACCAGGCGTGTGCATTGGCTACTACTGTATAAGCCCCACCAAGACTGGGGTGTAGTCTTAAAGACGATACCTTTGAAAGTTGGTTGATATGTCATATCCACGCTTGATGGTGGTCGGCATGGTTCAAGAAAGTACAAATGCCATCAACAAAAGGGTGAAATGTTCAACGCGAAGAACATCCAGAGGAATGTTACGTTGATGAGCTCTTGCATTCAGTTCAACATACTTTGGTACACCAAATGATTTATTGGTAACATCACCATTGCGACCATTTTCCTGCATGAGACATTACCCACTATATTCTAATGTTATATATATAAAGCTATATGATCATAACGGTCGCGTTCCCCAACGTTCACAGACATTGCCATCGAGACTATAAATTGTTCTTTAAATACACAGTGAAATAAATGCACCACAGTTCCTGAGATTTTCTTGAATAATACCGCCCACATACTGACACTAACCCTGAGAGAGGATAACAAAAACGCATACATTCATGCTATAAAGACATTATCCTTTAGTCCATCCGACTGTTTTGAGGGAGGCTAGCATAGTATTATCAAGACAAAATTGTACGTCTGGTCAAGTTTAATCAGAACGGCTTCGAAATGGATGTGGAAATACAATCTTACCACACCAAAAATAAAACCCGACACGCATGACATTCTATATCTTAAACATGCACCAGGTGTAGGGGTGGTGTATACCGTGGCCCATTTCGTTACCACTATCATGGCGCATGTCCACAAACTAGCACAGCGAGTATTGTTCTTCTATGCTGGGAGATATTCGACGAGACAACTGCTGGACGTCACACAGTTTGCTTCGGATCATGGTCAAGAAGTGTGGGTAGACGGTACACTATGGTCTTCTCCTTAGCCGATAGACATCTGTCCAATGGAATGATACAGCTAGCAACCGTCGAAACACTGTCGAAGTTGTCCACGTATGCCAATGCGTTCGCTGAGTTTGTGAGTTGACGAACCATCTATTGAGAAGTGACTAGCTAACTGGTTCGCCAGGTGTATATGTCGTTATCCCATGGGGTATGATACACATACATAGATATGACATTCTGTAAGCTTGTATACGCATCGACCATATGCCTTCCTAGTTCAAGATGACGCACAAATTCCATATTTAGCAAATATTTAAAATCGTAATCTAGACACCGGAAAATGAATTGTTTGAAACGTTATGAGTAGAGGGACCCTTCTCCCAGGAAGTGGTGAATACTTTGTCGGTGTGAGCGACCTAGATATATCAGACAAAGAAATGGAAGCTGGTCCAGATAATTATGGACGTGACGTGGTAAATAAGAATCTGTTATCAGGTAATTGTTCTGATTTGACTATTCGGCGCACCTACGGTTACGGCCATTATCGGCGCTAAGTGGAGAATGGATTTCGAAATGCCACATCGCGATATTAATTGTGGGTTTTCATCTTTCCAGAAGGATACGAGCTATCATATGCGTTTTGATACGTTTAAGTTGAACTAGTAGATGGTTTATGTACAGTTTCGTCAATACATACCGATATTATGACAAAAAGTTGAAATTAGTATGTGAAAATATCGATTTCTTTTCAATTTCTGGCCGCCAATTTAGCCGCGAACTTGACTGTGAGTATCAATTGCCAAACCCTAATGAATACTTCATATAAATATTCCATATCAACATGTAATGGTGGGTAGATATCGCGAAAAAATAACGCCCATCGTAAGAAAGTAAAGGAATGTAGGCTTGTTTTCAAATTTCGGTCGCCATTTTGGCCGCCATCTTGGTTTTGGAAAACCATTTCTTGCATGAGATGTAAGGTAATTACTTCACCTCAGTATTTCCAACTCAACTGTAAGCATGGGTGGCGTTGTCTCGACAATAATGCCCAATGATGTGAATATGAGGGAATTTCGGTGATTTTTCCAAATCTGTCCGCCATTGTGGGCGCCATTTTTGATTTGTGGGACTTTTATTTGGATTTCGGCGAATTTTTATTTCTGGTGGCCATTTTGGCCGTCATCTTGGATTTGGATGAATATTCCTCAACTCAGGTATAAGAGGAATCCTAGCTCGAGCATCTCCTGCACATATATATAATGCATGGGTGTTGTTATGATAGCAATAACATTACATCGCGTTATTAGTGTCGATTCGGCTTTGACCTATTATACCGGCATTTGGGAAAACGTGATATCGGACAAAAATATCCCACAATAAATGTATATTATGGTCCCCATGTGTTCGCCAATGACTCTTCTATACGATAAATTATAACATCACGCCAAGATGCCAATATTGTCCCACAGAGACAAACGAAATGTGGTGAAACGTCAGAAAAATAGCATATTTTCACATTTCGGCGGCCATCTTGGCCGCCATATTGGATTCTGTTGTCGGATTTTTGGCTAATTTGTAAGGGTTATATATTAGTATAACGAATCGAGCGGGAAGCAAAACCGCATGTGATATCATCTTTACTATAACGGCGATCAAAGAGACCTGGTGCATATACAAAAATGGCCGCCACGATGGATGCCATCTTGTCTGGAGTCTCTGCGGCCACTTTTTTTCTTGTTAACAACCGAACAAAATTAGAGGAGACATTAATAAAGAAAACTAGTCGGGTGAAGTTGAGTCCTGTGGGGGGGGGGGGTGCAGAGGTCGACAAATATCTCCTGGACTATTCGAGTCAACACTGTCAAAGAGCACATTCTGTCACATACAAACATCCCACTCGCACTACATGATCTTTCATAACCCATAACTTTTCTGTAAACTGTAAGTTTTCTATAACAACGTTTGGTATAGTTAATACAAAGATGAGCACAATATAATTGAGATACGAACATTTGAAATAAATACATTTTCACATTAGGCGAACATTTGTTAAACTTTCTAATAAGCATATTTGAGCGTGAGCATACATACCGATATTGACGCATAATATCATTATCATCGGAAAAATCGTTGTTGAGTATATGTCCGATATACTTATAGGAGGACACGAACTTGAATTCATTGGCCATTAAGTATAGTTTTGGAAATGACCGAATATGAAGAGATTTAGAGATAAAAGTCAACCCCACAGTTTTTATAATATTATAAGTTAAATAAATCTTTTTAGTCTCGTGTTCACATATTCTCAACAAACGACGTAGTCCCTCCAAAGATGGTGCAATATCATCAGCATAACATAAATGATTGATTTTTGCACAACCAACAATGCACCCAACATCACATGTATTCAGTCTTTCGCTAATCTCGTTGATATACACATTAAATAAATAAGGGCCTCCAATGTACTTTACAGTAGATGAAAGGTCAAACCAGGATTAACCATGCAGAGTATATCATTTTTCACCTGACTTTACCATCTTTTACCGGAGTAGAGTCTGGGCCTTGTACTATAGATTCCCAATAGCCGTGTTTTAGATATGGCAAGAAACGACTGCAACAAAAATGCATACCCTTATTTTTTTGCCCACGTTTCTTGCCTTATATGCCGTGTTTTGACTTGCGGAGAACGTTCTTCGGTAATTTCCTAATCTTGCAAAGCGAGACTTGTGTTCTGTAGTACTCGATCAACTGTATTCTGGTAAATGAATTTCATTGTTTATTGGAATGTAACAATAGTCGATTACTCTTGGTTCACACCACACATCGTTGTGAACTGACTTATATAATATTCTCAGCGAGTCATCTGTAACTGGGATTCATTTCAACAGTAAGCTGCTCGGGTTTTGAGGTGAATGAAGTGCCCTAACGCTGCATCTTTGTGTTATTCTATAGTACGCGAATGTTCTATCTTATGAACAAAACAGAACTCGCTTGACGGGCTTAGGGAGTTCCATAGTACAGAAATAACACAGCATCGGGTAGAACACGGTGTTAAAATTGCAAGTATACTAGGCTGAATTAGTTGTCACCGCAATGAAACGCGTGCGAATGTCTGTATGGAGGATTATATATCGCTGGGTGTATTGCGCACTCATCCATTAACACTTTGTCGGCGTGCTAAGTTTCTCGGGGATAAATGTCATATCATGTTGGGATGCTGGGTTGAAATTATGCACGGGCGTATATAGATATATTTTGGGATGGGACTCAGAAGTTTCATTTGATAAATACAGGGTTTCCACAGACATGTTGTGACAGGAGCGATTCTCAAGAAACTACTCAACAATTGGGAATTTCATAAGGGACGTGTCGATAGGGGGTTGGGGCATCACCTTAATCTTCGTTCCAAAGTTCATTATGATCCCACATATATGATTGATTTATGGAGCTAAATGGTAATCAGTTGAGAAGTTTCGATCGGTTGGAGTTGTTGGATGGAGATTTCTAACAGTTGGAAATCTTGAGTAACCATTGCAGAATTTCAAACGAATTGGGTGCTAACATATAGTTTCCCGGACTCGGAAATATTGTCTGTTTCAAGGGATGGAGGTGCACTCGGGCAGCGGAGATCATATACATGAACGTTACCGCGATTCCATGCAGAAAAATGGCACTGAGTATGAAATTTAAGACTGGAGAATAAGTTGTAATAATTCCAATCTTTAACTTTCCCAGCTAATATAACTGCAAATTATACTTTATACAACAAGTATGATGTTTTCCTACATTAAGGTCTAGCTTTGATTGTAAAATCTAAGTTGGACACACCCCTTCTCCACAAACAAAAAGTAACACCATCCCTTTTGGAACGGAACATATACTCGAATTATGTATTTGCACCCTTTTCACTTGGAAATATTTTTACCAGTTTGTTATCATCGGCAATTCTGTTTATTTTCTTCAATTACGTTGTACATGTATCTAAATCGTGTGTATTCGATTTCCAGTTAAACGTTTCCCTGTTCAATTTGACAACACATATATATGGATGAGTGTTACGAGCGGAGTTCCACAGGGCTAAGTATTGGGTCCTATTCTATTCATAATATTCATCAATGACTTACCAGATAGTGTTAAAGGGATATGCCATATATTTGCTGACGACACTAAACTGGTAGGAAACCCTAATACAAGTAACATCCAAAACAATATTGATGATGTGTGTCAATGGTCAACAAATTAGCAACTTAAATTCAATTCCTCAAAAATTCACGTGCTGCACTTTGGATTCAACAACCCTCGCCATCAATACAACATGACAGATTCGACATAAAGGCCACCAATTCTAGTGAGCTAGTATGAAAAAAATCTGGGATTGACTATTGATACGCAACTAAAGTTTGATTGCCATATTAACAGTATGGGTAGTCGCGCATATAGAACTCTGGGCATAATCAGGAGAACTTTCGTCAGTTCAGAACCAGATACATTTAGCTACTTGTACAGCTCCATGGCGAGACCAATACTGGAATATTGTAATACGGCTTGGAACCCTCATCACAAGAACAGAAGCATAACCATTGAACGACAAAAATGGTGCCAAAATTTCGAAAATTAAGTTATAGAGACAGAATGATAAACCTTGGTTTGATATCCTTGAAATATCGCCGATTCAGAGGTGATATGCTAGAGACATACAAATACCAGAATGATTTATACAACGTGGACGAGAGTAAACTGTTCAAGCAAGCAGAGTACACCCGAACAAGAGGTAACACTATGAAATTGGCATATTCGAGATCATCGAAGGATATCGGGATGTTCTTCTTCTGCAACCGAATTGTTTCCAGCTGGAATGCCCTGGCTGATTATATTGTACAATCGCAAACGTTAGCAGAATTCAAAACTCTATTGGACAATCACTTCCACCCAATACGGGACGAATATGATACAGAAGGGATGGATTGCCATGCAGTAAAATAACTTTTTGATATAATCCGGAACTAAGAGTCATTCGACTCGTTCTGTGTATATTGATTTCATGTTATAATCACCATTTCTGTCGGTGGGGTTTATTTTTGGCCGCTATATAGCCGTCTCTCTCCCTTTTTTGTTCGTGGATACACCATTAAATATATTTTATCACGAACCATTTAAATACCAGAAAAGCCAGGAAAAGTACTTGTGTGGTAGCAATTACAGAGCGGAGCAAGCTGACAGCCATGGACCATGGGGTTTCAATAATAATAGATTGGGGTGGGGTGTCACGTTAAACGTATATTGGATTCCTTATTCCGCTCTAGTACGCAATCGATGTGGGATAAAACATCTCAACATGGTATCAAGTATCCCACGCGCTACCAATGGAATGAATTTTCACCCTTCGCATTCAAATATGGACAAAATAAACCAATTATCGGAAACAAATCACGTAGATGTGCCTTTGTTCATCAACTGAACCACTCACCAACTGATTCAAATAGGCATTGCTGTATTCAATCATGTATAACATTAGAGTAATTTCCCTTTACCCATTAACAAGACTTAGTGTTCGCCTTCACGCACAACAAACGCAGATCTTTAGTACTGGAATTTGTCTGCACTTGTAATTGACGCGAAATCGCACACACTATTAAATTGCGATATCCATATAGTATTCGACAAAACAAGGCTGTTGGGAATCTGTAGTACAGGGCCCTGGTATGTCATGTTTACAGGGTCCTGGAATGTCATGTTTACATGGCCCTGGTATGTCATTTTTACAGGGCCCTGGTATGTCATGTTTACAGGGCCCTGGTGTGTCATGTTTACAGGGTCCTGGTATGTCATATTTACAGGGCTTTTACTAGATTGTTTTACAAGGGAATGAGCGATAACTCTATTTCGCAATAACATATTTTTGCTGTTTCTTTTGTGAGAAGAAAATCGTAGCATGTTAGTTTTTATCAGGGGAAAACAATTACACCCGCTGTCATACTCAAAAGTTAACATATTGGAGCAAGAATATTCTTATAATTATGTCAGCTACCTGTAAGACAAGAAGAGTTTAACACTTGACCTCCAATAAGTCTTCTACAAAGGCGTACCCGCCCCCTCGGTACCACCTGGTAAATTACCCTAATATCGTGTCGAGGTAAATTACCATGGTATAATTACTCTAGTAGAACCATCATATACCTACATCCCGGTAAAATTATTTGGTGAAATAATTGGATGGGTCCATTTCACAAGAGTAAATACATGGGTGGGTCTAATTCACTAGAGTAAATACATGGGTGGGTCCATTTCACTAGAGTATATACATGGGTGGGTCCATTTCACAAGAGTAAATACATGGGTGGGTCCATTTCACTAGAGTAAATACATGGATGGGTCCATTTCACTAGAGTAAATACATGGGTGGGTCCATTTCACAAGAATAAATACATGGGTGGGTCTACATGACAGTAAATGCATGGGTGGGTCTACATGACAGTAAATACATGGGTGGGTCTACATGACAGTAAATACATGGGTGGGTCTACATAACAGTAAATACATGGGTGGGTCTACATGACAATAATACATGGGTGGGTCTACATGACAGTAAATACATGTGTGGGTCTACATGACAGTAAATACATGGGTGGGTCTACATGACAGTAAATACATGGGTGGGTCTACATGACAGTAAATACATGGGTGGGTCCACAGTAAATACATGGGTGGGTCTACATGACAGAAAATACATGGGTGGGTCTACATGACAGTAAATACATGGGTGGGTCTACATGACAGTAATTACATGAGTGGGTCTACATGACAGTAAATACATGGGTGGGTATACATGACAGTAAATACATGGATGGGTCTACATGACAGTAAATACATGGGTGGGTCTACAGTAAATACATGGGTGGGTCTACATGACAGGTCGTGTGCGTATAGTATGGTGACGATTTACTAGACGAATTATACCAGAGAAATACCCTTGTACAAGAATACCATTTTACCATTTTTCCAATCACCGGGGTAAATACCACAGTGTGTTCACCATGGTTTACAAAAGTGTTTTCATGTTGAGCTGCAATAATAAAGAGCGTTTGTCCAACTTATGTACGAAAATTTAGACAGCTGGGAAATTATTTCGGCATTTTGGGACAATTACAGCGTTTAGATTGACTTCTAACATTGCACGTGAAGCACACACATATCATAACATTCAATGTTCTCCAAATAGTATCCGCTACATGTATCTTCTATTTCCAAACGAAGCATTTTATGATCCCATATTGGTTTCATTAGTCTTCAGTCAACTATTTCTATGTCCACTACAATTGAACACGACCTCATGCCATACCTTATATATACTACAATACTACTGTACTGCAAATATATGCTGAGTCAGTATCCTTGGAATAAGCACGATGAATCATTTTTTTATATTTCATACAGCAATGGTTGTCATAAAAAATGTCTGTACTTTGGTTTGTTCGCACCATTAGTCACCGAGTTATGCTCCTTGGTTTGCATACACAAAACGTCCGATTTAAAATGATCATTTTCAACCCAAAAGAAGACCATGACAGATCAAATGTCATTAAATAGGTTCCATCTACCTGATAGAGCTTTGAAATATTTGAATTTGAAAAAAAAAAATTCTTAGCAATTTAAAAACAATTGTCTTGCAAGCGCAGATAATACTTCAGGCGAGACTGAGAAATCGGGCTGTTTTCTTTCAAACATACTGACTTGTCTAGCATTGAATACGAAAATAATTTTAAGCATCCCAATGTCTTACTTTATTGTGAAATATCGCAGCTTTTAAAAATAAATAAACCACCAAACCAGTAAACCTTGGAACAAACGTCGCACTACCGATGACTCGAATTCAATAATTTGAATTCGAGTCGACAAATTTAAAGTGCGACGTTTGTTTCAAATAAATGCGAGTAGACGCACTAAATAAATGCGAGTAGACGCACTAAATAAATAAATGCGAGTAGACGCACTAAATAAATGCGAGTAGACGCACTAAATAAATGCGAGTAGACGCACTAAATAAATGCGAGTAGACGCACTAAATAAATGCGAGTAAACGCACTACCGACGAAGAATGCGTGTGAGCAACACGAATTTAATTGCTGATGCGTCTGAGATCTGTGTCTGAAACAAACGTCCCATCACCGTCGACTCGAATTTATATCGGGGAAATGCAAACGAGCTGCATAATGATATGATAATGAGGGAATTCCAATTGAAACTGGAAAACACCAACGAGCATGACGTCATTTGGTGGTATTTGAATTCGAGTCTACGAAAGTGCGACGTGTGTTTCAAATTAAATGCGAGTAGACGCACTAAATAAATATTTATTCCGTTTGGATATACCCGCTACTATGCATGGACGTGTGCAAATTTCACATCAATGATGGGTTGAAATTGTTCTTGTAATTTGATTTTCCGACCATGAATTATTGGGGAATTTGTTGTTTTTAGACCAACATTTGCATATTTTCCTACTTTTGGTCCAACATTTTAACTGAAAGGCCATCAGTCGGGAAGCCTGTGTCCTGGTCCCTCGTGACCCCCGTGGCCAGCCAAAAAACTGCTAATTATTTTTCTATGCTTTTGTTCAAAATTATGAACTTAAATGGTCATCAGTTGGAAATTTTCCAACCTTCGTGGGGGTGTCAGGTTGGAAATTTCCAACACTTGGAAAGCCTGAGGCTAGTATAATGCTATAGGTTTTTGCGGTTTTCATGTTCAGACTTTTCTCCCACAGTGCCCAACTATGATCGGATTTTCAGGTTCAGATCTCTAATTTGTCTTCTACTGGCAGAACCATGGTCCGCCTAGTGCATGATCACAAGTCTATACTGATCCATTCAGAATAGGCTATCATCCAGGCATGGGCAGGAACAGCCGAGCGGGGTGCAAATTGAATTACGCAAATTTATTAGCCCCCGCCCGCCCGCCCCAACGGAGACCCTCTAGCTATACGTCCCTGCCCGCCATGTTTATTTTACCACGTGGTTTTAGATAGGCATACTGACGCAATATAGTGTTATACCACGTTGACCTCAACTTGCTATTCAATTGTTAAAAAGGTACGTTTTCGTATAAAAATAAACTGGACCTGATTTCTTTCAGACAAGTTCAGAGCAAAATACCACCTAAAGAATCATGTCCAACCTAAAATATGTGTCAAATACCTACGAAATAGCGATATAAAACCAATAATTTCCACTTCGAAGTCAAAAGCCATATTTTCTGACTAAATTTTACGTTTTAGAATTGATATATAACTTCATATTTTAGCCGTTTTGACCAAAACCCTCATGAACGCTTTATGCCATTTTAAGAAAGCATTTAGATTCGTCTTGAATTAAATGCGACGTTTGTTTCAACAGACGAATTATGAATTAAACTCGAGTCGTCGGTAGTGCGACGTTTGTTCCAAGGGTAATGCCGCATTTAATACAGGCTACGTCCCACAGATTTAACACAGGCTACGTCCCCCAGATTTAACACAGACTACGTCCCCCAGAGTAATGCCGCATTTAACACAGGCTACGTCCCCCAGATTTAACACAGGCTACGTCCCCCAGATTTAACACAGGCTACGTCCCCCAGATTTAACACAGGCTACGTCCCCAGATTTAACACAGGCTACGTCCCCCAGATTTAACACAGACTACGTCCCCCAGAGTAATGCCGCATTTAACACAGACTACGTCCCCCAGAGTAATGCCGCATTTAACACAGGCTACGCCCCCCAGATTGAACACGGGCTACGTCCCCCATATTTAACACAGGCTACGTCCCCCAGATTTAACACAGGCTACGTCCCCCAGATTTAACACAGGCTACGTCACCCAGATTTAACACAGACTACGTCCCCCAGATTCTTGTTTTTCAGATTCTATTTTGTTTAGACATGTACAACCCTCTAACTCGTGTACAACTACATCACTAGCCCTTATGCGTACGTTTACTACACTGTGTTGCAATCGTTGCTTCACAACGGACAGTCATAACCAAGCTGCGCCTCAGTAAATAACCCGTTGTGTGTGTGTGTATATATATATGGTTGTGTTGTGACCGTCACCAGACTGACACACCCTCCACAGGCAAGATGAACGTACTAGTGAATTCACTGTTCTGTATTCTCCTATGTGGTACGTATTTTAGGGTTTAACTGGTCCGTGTTTATACCATGACCTATATACATCCCTGGTTAAATGGTCCTGCTAATTTTCTATGATGCTGGTGGGTATGGCTGAATTTATATGATGCTGGTAGTGCAAACTGATGTTGTTGATTTGTTGATTTAAGTATGTTTTATCAAGGTTTTGGATCATGTAATAAATATAATCTGCAACTCGTCCCCAGTTGATAGTGGAATTTACAAAACTCGTCCGGTAAATTAAGTCTGGACCTCGCCAAAGGCTCGGTCCAGACCTAATTTACTGGACTCGTTTTTGTAAACTTTGCTATAAACTGGGGCCGAGTTGTAGATTATATTTATTACTTGATCCAAAGCATCCATAAAACATACTTAACCCTTTACCCAACAGGAGGGCCCTGTGCCAATGCATTCTCTTATATATGCGAGTCGACCATAGGTCGCCTCGCATATATAAGAGAATGCATTGACTTAACACATTAAAAATTATAAAATTGTTAAAGAATGTAAGAAAAAATGGTAAAAAGTGTTAAAAAAAGATATTTTTTAGGCCAATGCATTCTCTTATATATGCGAGGCGACCTATGGTCGACTCGCATATATAAGAGAATGCATTGGCACAGGGCATAACTATAACTATCACAATGTGGTCAAGGAGCCGGTTCCAATGATATCCATATTTGTATGGTTCTATTGAGACAGACCGAAGATATTTTAGGCTGTTGAATCTTTATTGAATATTCCAACTCATTGGACCAAAATTGTTACATTGTATCACAATGGCTGCCAAAATTGCCGCAAAAATATGGAAAATTTTAGATATTGCCACAGCGTGCCGCGCAATCGCTTAAAAGTGTGGTGATGTTTTTTTATTGTATAGCTCCGGTGTCATGGTTGAGGCAAACGCCATGCACGCCATGTGACGTCAACGAGATGCGTATGGAACGTACGTTCTATACGGGTTTGTAAATATGGAACAGCAATAACACTGTGCTTCTAGGAAAAGACGTGTAATAAAATTCATTGAAAAAAAAAACATAAAAAACAGACATATATTCTCGCTCACATGCTTCAATATGTCAAACTTCCCCAGACAAAAGAATAAAATATAAATAAATTATAGTATTCTAGAATGGTAAGATGTGTTAAAACTTGTGTCCAAAATGCCTTACTTGGACAAAGGTTGTCTTCACCTTCCTGTAAATGTATGCCTACCACTTACAAGGAGTGTGGGTCGGTTCTCTGTGGATGCTTCACCTACAGATGGTCGTCGCATCTTGTTGGGACTATTTGCGTCTGGGGCAATGCGTTGCCATGGGCCACGGAGCCATTTCAGACACTTGACGGCTTTGTGTCTGGTGGATGTGCTTCTCCGGGAGCGAGCAGGCTCATGCAGGGGGGCTGCGGTTGTTGGGAGGGGCATCTGGGTGCGGCGTCCCACTCGGAGGGCTGAGATAGGAATGGCAGTATCATCTGGTCCAGTGTGGGTGGGTTGGATGCAGGACCGGGACAGGTGATTGTAATATCCTTTGTCCCAATACCATATATGTTGAACTTAATATATACATGTATGTTGAACTTATTAAATATGTTATAACAATATATTTTTGAGATCAGAATAAAAATATTAAAAACAAAAAATCATGCTGGCTTGATCTAGCCAGTTTACAAATGAATATGAACAGTTCGGTTTCTAATAATTCAGAATGAATTGTAACTGACACAAGTCTTTAATTAAAAAAAGAGCCATTTCGGTAGCAGATATAATGCCAGCATGAACTTTATCTTACAGACCAGCTTAGCAGGGTACCGAACTCTGCCTTGCAGTTTGCATAAAATGATCGATCCATCTGTTTTCCAGTAAGAACGGCGCATTCTATCCCAACAACACCGGATCCATGCGCCATGCCGAATTTGCTGCAGACAATTTCCAACTGTATCCAGGACACAGGCACTAACTTTATGAGCACTCTGAACGTGACAGCTAGGCAGACTGCTTCAGAGCTCTTCACACCGACAGACTCATATACATGTAAGCTGTTCGATATAGATTACAAAAGCATCGGGAAAGGATGCAAGTAAGTCCTCAGATTGAATAGTAATTGATAGGAAATCATCGTGTTGAATGTGGCTCAACTCCCCTTTCCTCTGGGTGTAAATCGGTTTATAAATATG
Source organism: Siphonodentalium dalli (assembly GCA_032622095.1). NCBI lineage: Eukaryota > Metazoa > Mollusca > Scaphopoda > Gadilida > Siphonodentaliidae > Siphonodentalium > Siphonodentalium dalli. The sequence continues at coordinate 265,018,553 of CP136061.1, read as the reverse complement.
TTATAACTCGGTTTGGAAATTGAAAAGGGTCGTGATAAACAGTCAAAAGTGTCAATTGAAAGAATGAAAGGAAATGTAACATGAAGGTTGAGAATGAAGAACACTTCCATGTGGGCTGGCTGCAACACATATGGTAAAATGCGTAAAGACTTCTTTGATGAGATATGAATGACGAGTGATAAATATATTGGATTGAGTGATTGCCAAAAATTCCTATATATAATGTGTAGTAGTGTTGAGTGAGGGCACCCTTTAGTTAGATCTTTGCCCGAAGGCCACTTCATTGGAAAGACCTCATTAAGGGCATGCTCTCGCCACTTTTTGTTTACTGTCCGATTGAAAAGACGGCGGCGATTGGAGCGCAGGTGTGTCGGCATCTCTGATTGGTCCACATTCATGTCCGGTTTGGTATTCCGTAATTTAGCTACATCGATCGTACCATATTTACATCCAATTGTGTATTATGAACTCTGGCTAAATCGTACGAGATTCACGTCCAGTTTTGTATTATAAACTCTAACTAAATTGTACCAGATTCACGTCCGGTTTTGTATTTCGAACTCTAGCTAAATCGTATCAGATTCACGTCCGGTTTTGTATTCCGTACTGTGGTGCATGGGAATGTGGTGTCATATATAGACCTGGGATTGAACCTGCCTATATATATTATGTTGAGGTAAGTGGACATAACTTGTGTAAAACCCGAAGGGTTTTACATACAAGTTATGACCACTTACCCCACGGTTACATCTCCATTAAAATAATCCACATGACAGTTAATCCTTATATTTATATACATTTAGCGAAAAAACCACTTTTGTAAATGTATTTAAATCGAAAAGTGTATCATATTGAAACCCGATGATGTATTAAGTCAATCCTGCGCGAGTCCAAATGCGCCCAAAACATTACGCGTTCGTCTTTCCAAACCCAATGACGTATCGATGGTGTTATGAGCTTGGTGTTATGAGGCGTTGCGCATTCACCGAGAAATAACTGCAACTAGCCACGTGGGCGCCGACCAATCAGAATGCTGGATTTAGTGATGACAACACTTAGTGTGTAAATATATATATTTATTACTTTGGTATCGCTGTCGTGTGGACGTTTTTATGTCATAAACTGTTACTTTATGAAGCGCCTGCAAAATGCCACATGCAGGCATAAGACTCGGCATTACTCAGCAGCTGTGGTAATAACGCACATGCCAACAAACGTCGCACTACCGACGACTCGAATTCGAGTCGACAAAAGTGCGACGTTTGTTTCATATAAATGGGAGTAGACTCCACGTTTTCGTTTTTGACACAATCTAAAAAATACTGAGTCATCTGAGTCATTATGTGCCATATAGGATCGTCGGTCTTTAATAAGAATTGAAAATATCCTGTCCATGTATTTTGTTTTTCTTTCTTTATGTTTGAACCCAGTCTCGTTGACTTTACATTCCCCACGGCGATCGTGTCTCATTCAGTGAAGATTTACTGACAAAATATTCAAATATACACACAAACCTTAGGTATGTTTATTTTATCTACAAATTAACAAGACCGTGTCGTACATTGTAAGTGTGGTATATCTAGTTGTGTGCCCAATAATAATGAGATATCGACTATTTAAATAGCCAGCAACGAAATAATGTTCGACGTAATTACATTGGTATTCCTCAGGTTTTAACCCTTTCTATAATAAATGGATGTACCCAAGATGTTGTTGTTGGTTTCTATAATCCCCGAGTCGGAGAATAAGGGGACAACATTTCCATTCTTTGAAAGTCTGTTGAGTACGAAGTAGTGTTACGGATGGCAAATTTACCGGAATGCAAAAATACAAATTGTCGTTGTCGAGTAATTTTTGTACAGTTTTCAACCAAATGAATCAAATAAAAATTATATTATATGCATAGTAGTCCCATATACTCATTTAAGTTATTGTATCGTCACTAGTCAATGAGTGGCTTGAGTTTTCTCCCCGTATAAGCATAATGTTTCAAACGATCGTGTGTGCAATGGGTTTACCAATCCAGTATCCCTCAATTATAATTTGATTACGTTTTGTACACGGACATTCGTATTTTAATATACGCCATTTTATGGCTCCAGCCATAAATTCAATTTATATTAAATTATTAACTTTTAAATTATTAAATTTTAAGATAGCCTATTAACCTGAGCGTTTACAGAATACATCTTCGACTCAAATTACTTATGTTTCTATATAGTATCGATAATAGATCGTTATCACCGGAATTTTTTTGAAAATGGCGTACAGTACCCCTTTAACGCGTGTACATTGGAATGGTCTATTTTTGTTTTTGCAGGGATGTGCATGAAATATAAGCAGACGACGCGTAACTAAAAGTACGGAATGAATAGTATTTATTGAGGGAAATAATTAGATATTAATATGGTCGTTTATTGAACTTATTATCTGAACATTTCCTATGGAATAACAACGCATCAATTGTGCTTTAGTATAGAAAGGGTTAAACTTATTATCTGAACATTTCCTATGGGATAACTACTCATCAATGAGGCTTTAGTATAGAAAGGGTTAAACTTATTATCTTAACATTTCCTATGGGATAACTACTCATCAATGATGCTTTAGTATAGAAAGGGTTAAACTTCTGGGTTTTTCTTCATAATTTAATTTGTAAAATCCGACTCGCGTGCATAACGCACAGGATAGAAAGGCATATGTATGCGTTTTGAAAAATATTTACGTATATCTACCATACGCCTTAAGGAATTTATCTAATTTTGAACAGTACAATGTTTAATTGGATTTGAATTAGACCACCCCTCAACTTAGAAAACAAGTAGAAACCTTCTTAAATCCATTTAAAAACATTGTAGAAGCCAAGTTGTAAATTATTTTACAATATTAAAATAATTATGGTGAATTTAACCTTAAAATCATACTAAGATGAAATGGTTGCAATATGGACGATTTTGCGTAAAAAAGTAAAAAAAAAAATGGTAAAAAATTGAGGAAAAAAAACATTGAAATTCTTCAATTTTTTTAGCACAATTAGTTATTTAACATTATTAACACAATTACTATTCAACTTAATCACCAAAATCATACTAAAATTAAATCTTTACACATTGAAAAATAAAATGAAAATTTTGGGCTTAAAATGTAGAAAAATGCCCAAAAAATCGAAAAAAAAACAAAGAAGGCTACAAATTTGTTCTTGCTATCATGATTTTTTCTTTATTACCATACCTAAAACATTAAAAATAACATGGTCGCAGCTTGTCCGTCAATATGAGCAACACTACCTCCCGATCTCCTGGACTATAAGGGCTGATATATAAAATACTTTTCGCTGCAGTCACATAAATTTAGTTTAAACGGTATTTATTCCATGAATAATACAACAACCTAAATTACAACATATCAGTTTATAGCATGATGAGCCGGATTCTACATCAGGCGTGTGGGCTTATGTGAGTTGTTTTCGGAAATCAGTTTTTATCCATAGATTTAGTTTGATGGGCTTACCAACAAGGCCTGTGCAATATATTTAGCATAAAAATATGTTCCTCTGAAATTTGAACCTTGAATATTGATTTATTGTCGTCATAAAGGCGTATAAAATATAATGGAAGCGAGCATTTGGTGACATGCATTCCGTCACTATAATCCGGTAGTCTCGTGTGTAGTAACAGTACTATGTTTAACCCCTCCATGACTTAATGGAGCGTCCTGAAAGTTTTTTCGAAATCCCTGTGACAATGAATTCTCTTATATATGAGTGAGTCATCCCTGCGTCTGCGAGAACGGTCTTCTTCTTCTTCGCCATCTCTCTGCCCCCCCCCCCCCCCCCGTCCCCCGACAGACTGGTGGACTTCTGATACTCAAAACAGAGTTTAACCTGACGCGATTAAGCGTGGAGTATTCAATGGGCCGAGTGGATACTACTCAGTGCGTGCAGCGCCTCAGTGGGGACAAATAATCAATGTTCACCAAGGCCCGGCAAAAAAAAATCCGTTTCACCTGGGCAGCAAAGTTCTTACGAACGGCCACACAACTCAGGAGAAACGGCACATAAAACAATACCAGCTTGAATGAACTGCGATATAGGAACAATGTAAAATCATGCGACCTGCCCACTCGACTTCTAACTGGCGAATGATTGACATTGTAAGCCAGTGCATTATGTTATATACGCATGAGGGGCTCCCTATGTGAGACTTTCATATATAAGATAATTCACTAGCACATGATCTTTAATGCTGCACCAGCGCTACTTCCGCCACGAAAGGTTAATGCCATTTTATTTATTTGTAGGTCTAACACAGCAAACAATGTGAACGTATGCGTAAATGCCGTTTTGACATCCACATGCAACGTAACGTTGTCCGAAGAAAACTTCCAAGATATGGTGAACTTCGTGAAGGCATACACCGCAATGTGTGACAATTCAGAGTGTGAGTATGTTCGTTTGGATCAGTTTGATAGATGTACTAGTAATACCATGTATATAGATATCACGTGTCGAAAATCTAACATGAGCAAAACAGGAACACACCTCATCAGATTTGAACAGAAAGTTCCGCACATAAAAATGTTCTTCAATTGTGGTACCAACTGGTATAGGTCCTACTTATTTGCCATAATGTCGGTATAAGTCCTACTTGTTTGCCATGATGTCGGTATAGTTCCTAGTATTTGCCATGGTGTCGGTGTAGGTCCTGCTTATTTGTCATGATATCGGTATAGGTCCTACTTATTTGTCATGATATCGGTATAGGTCCTGCTTATTTGTCATGATGTCGGTATAGGTGATACTTATTTGCCATAATGTCGGTGTAGGTGATACTTATTTGCCATGGTATCGGTATAGGTGATACCTATTTGCCATGCTGTCGGTATAGGTCCTACTTATTTGCCATGATGTCGTTATAGGTCCTACTTATTTGCCATGATGTCGTTATATGTCCTACTTATTTGCCATGATGTCAGTATAGGTCCTACGTATTTGCCATGATGTCGCTATGGGTCCTACTTATTTGCCATGATGTCGTTATATGTCCTACTTATTTGCCATGATGTCAGTATATGTCCTATTCATTTGCCATGGTGTCAGTATAGGTCCTACTTATTTGCCATGATGTCGGTATAGGTCCTACTTATTTGCCATGATGTCGGTATAGGTCCTACTTATTTGCAATGATCTCGGTATAGGTCCTACTTATTAGCAATGATCTCGGTATAGGTCCTACTTATTTGCAATGATCTCGGTATAGGTCCTGCTGAATTTGCTATTATGTTGGTGTGGCCAGCGGGCAATTCAAACGGCGACGCGACCGGTGCGACTTCAGCATCGACGCTCAATTAGGACAAACATATGTGACCCGCCATATCAAATCCAGTCGGAAGTCGGGATTTTTTTTACCCTGTGCCAATGCATTCTCTTATATATGCGAGTCGACCATATGTCGCCTCGCATATATAAGAGAATGCAGTGGCTTAACAATTTTTTACAATTTTAATAAACTTTTCTTGTATTCTTTAACAATTTTATAATTTCACCCATACAGAGCCCCAGACGACACTCTTCTATATGCATCTATATATGTGTGGGGCTCCCTACAGGGTAATGGATGTTTTTTATTTTTTGTCCTAAAAATTGTAAGAAACATTTATTTAAAAAACATGATAAAACATTGTTAGGCCAATACATTCTCTTATATATGCGAGGCGACCTATGGTCGACTCGTATATATAAGAGAATGCATTGGCACAGGGTAAAATAATCCCGACTTCCGACTGGATTTCATATAGCGGGTCACATATTATCACTGTCGTATTCACACGACCAAAGCGTCAATCGCAAGCATAGGATACGTAGCAGAACGTTTTCTGGAGGAAAAATCAACATAATTGATAATTAATTCCAGATTATTGCAAACGTGGTTTAATAATATTTATATTGATTTATTTTGTTTTGGCCTTCAACAAACAAAAATAGTTCATGATTTCAGATAGCAGACAAAGTATAGAACCTAGTTGGATTCCTAAGCTAGATAATGCAGTGCGTTTTATGTTTGCGGATTATTATATTATACGGTATATCATTCATTTGAAGGGGTGTTCAGCTAATAAAAGCAGACGATACACAGAAACACAGATAATGCCAGAGGAGAATGATAAATAGTCCTTTCTGGGAAATGTTCAGATAATAAGTTCAACAAACGACTTTTGGTTGTTTGTTGAATTTATTACTGAACATTTCCTAAGGGAACTACTTTTCAATGAGTATGTTGTAAAGAAAAGATTAACAACCCATTGTTTTTCGGTATTATAACAGGTCGTTGTTGGTCGTTTTTATAACATGCCCTTGTTGATGGGTTTTATAACAGGCCATTGCTGGTGGGTTTTATAACAGGCAATTGTTGGTCGTTTTTATAACATCCCCTTCCCAGATAGCACACGTACGTTGGGCCAACGTTGGAATAATTACGTTGGCCCAACGTCCGCTTTTGTGGTTGGTACGACGATGGCCCAACGTCGACTTGTTGGAATAATTACGTTGGCGCAACGTCGGATTTTGTGGTTGGTACAACGATGGCGCAACGTTTCAAACATGGCTACGTTGGTCCGACGTTGGACAACCAACTTTGGGGCAACGTTGGTTTTACCGCTGGTTTAACGTTGGCCCGACGTTGAAAACGTAACGCACTATGCGATATGTGAGGTTAGTAGGTGCGTTAGATGTCGACGTTGGACCAACGATGGCCCAACGTTGGTCATAGTGTGGATAAATCGGTCGATTACGTCGTAGCGTCATTTTAACGTGATTCTTAACTGGTCGCGTGTTTCTTTTTCAAATAACGCTTTGGTTTATTGACTGAACTTGCATTTGTGTTCTGAGTGAGCTTCTCGGTTTAATGGATTATTATTTGGATAATGCACCACGGAACACCATCACCAGCTATAGGGACCCGAAGAAGTACCGGTAAGTACTTTAGTTGAGAATATCATGCCGAATAACTTGGAATTTCGACGATAAGCGTGCGTCGTCGGATTCATTTCCTCCACAACCAACTTAAAGTTTGAATTTGAAGTTTAACCCATCAATTGTCAGAAACGAAAACAAATATATTTATGTCAGTTTCGTGTGATGGCATCCGACTGTATGAGGAAGAAAATTTAATTCTAATTACTATCTAAATTTCACGATCCATGTGTGTTAATGCATGGATTTAGGGACATGCCGGCAGGGGTGTTGCACGTGTGTCTCGCATCACCCACCCACCACAACTTTGGTCAAAATTGTCAACAGTTGGATATTTCATACATGACACAACATTAATTGGAACTTTCGCACGGTCACACCAACAATATTATAGGTTGAGATTGTTCTCGTAGTTTGATTTTCCAACAATTATTAATTGTTTATGGAACATCATTTGCACATTGTCCTACTTTTGGTAAAAAAAATTGACTGAAATTGCATCAGTTGGACATTTTACGACCTTAGAGTGGGGGGGGGGGGTCTCAGGTTGGAAATTTCCAACAATTGGAATTCTTGAGGCCAGTCTAGATGTTAGGAGTTTGCTATTTTCAGGTTCGGATCTCAAAATGTTCTCAGTGTATTCCGTTCCTCTTCTGGTTGTGGCAACAATACTACTGATCCATTTAGAATAATGCTAACATCCAGGCTGTGAGGGGCCAGTAACTTTTGGGGAAATCAAACTCCAAAGGGGGGGGGGGGTGCAGTTGAAAATTCCAAGGTGGATGAACCCCTCACCAACGCTGAAACCCATCTAGCCACGTCCCTGTCATGGATTTCCATGGGTAATTAAGTTCAGCCTACGACAGTGGATACCGTTCCACTTCCAGTTGTATACCCTATAATAGGCTATTATGCTTATTTTGGCCAATTTGGCCGGTTACTTCATGTGACTTTTTCATCTGACGTGTGTGTCGGAATAATGATATGGAGGATTTATGTAAATGTTAGCCCAAACTACATTTCCAAGTAACGATGGTTTTGTTGTTTATTTTGAGGAATAATACCGCGTCAGATGAATTCAGCCCAAATATGTTAACAGTTGTCGTGTAAAACATTCGGCAGTAAGTTAGCGTTATTTAGTATTTGTGGATGTCCTTCAACATGGGGAAAATAGACTACTGCGCTTGAACGAGCATGTGAATTGTCGTTTTTAATGTATAGCAACTTTATAATCAATAACAGAGGCATTCTCTGTCAAATAAGGTCGCTCTATTTACGATACCAATTGGGGAACTTTGTGAATTAAATTACGCGTAAACTTAACCTGCTGCAAATAGAAAAGGTGTCGGAATCGGTGTACTCGCCTCATGGCTAACTCGCCCCAATCGGCGAGTGCCAACTCGGAATAAAAGGCCAACTCGGAATAAAAGATGCATACGGGGTGTTATATGGCGTTTGGTCCGTTGTTTCTCAATGAATATTATTGAAATTTGGTGTATATGTCCGGGCTGGGACATGGAATACAACAACGTTTGAATTGTTTTTAAATTTACAAATTTGTTGATTTTATTCATTTTGTTTTCGTTCTGAAACACACTATAAAGTGTATATAATATAATAACGAACACGAGACATACATAATTTATAAACTATTAACAAAAGATATCAAATTCAATACATGACAAAGATGACTCAGTGGAGTTTATAAAGTGAACATAAAAACATTGAGGTAAGAATCTTTTTAAGGAATTCAACTTTATTTAATGATAATAAACACATAAATTAAAATAACAAACATGAGACATACATGATTTATAAACTGTTAACAAAAGATATCAAACTCAATACATGACAAAGATGACTCAGTGAAGTTTATAAAGTGAACATAAAAATATTAAGGTAAAAATCTTTTTAAGCATTACTAAACCGTTTAGCACAGTCCACTTCACTCATCCGATCATCACTAAACTTGATATTTATCTTGATATTGATCTATCAGATGAGAGCTATCAAATATTTTTTTTATTTTATAGGAAAAAATGGTCGCCAGCGGCCATATTACATTTACGTTATATGTTATCGCGTCATGTCGATATCTAGTATTAGTTAGAAATTTCACCTTTCCAGATTCATAATTGCTCCATTGACTGTAACAGATGGAATTATTCCCCTCTTCGGATAGAGTGTCACTGAAACTTTATTTTGTCAGACTGTCTGTATAGTCACTGATTATATATGGCAATAATCTGTAATAAGATGTAGCACTATTTTATTTTATATTTACATGCAGTGCTGTTTTTATACAACAATTCTAATCCCCCCTAGATCATCATGTGATCGACCATACATCGCGCGAGGACCTGGTTGAATTAAGGGGGGTTTTATGGATAACTTCTGTCCTCAAGCTAGATTATACTTATGACATTTAATGGCATGTTTCTAACGTGGAGGGTTAGATATGCTTGAGACACCAACACTCTTCAATTCACACCAAGTTATCAGCTGTCATATTCGGATATTAGAACCGATAGCCATGATATATGGTTTATTTTGTGTATACTAGTAATATTGTTATTTTCAGTACCTTTATATACCAGTACTGTGTATAACAATGCATATAAATTAATCCATGTATACATGTATATTGATTCAACGGATTCAGTGGTTTTGTCCATAAGTCTATCAAATATGCGGGGAAAACATGGCCACAAGCAGTACACCCTGTTAAATTTCGAATTTGAATCAATTGGCGCACCCTGCAGCCAGCTTTTATTGGAGAACTTTTTCTCACGTGGATAGTTTGGGTCACCGCTAGATGTGAGCCATGTTTTGTTCTCAAGCTGTCCTTGTAGCTGTTGGGGGTGTACTACCAGAATAGGAATTTACGATTGCACCACCCCTTTCGTTGTATAAAATGCTCAAGCTGTAAACCAGAGTTCAGTCCCCTCGCTACGGTGTCTGACGCCCTGTTATGTAGGAGATTGATTTATGCATGGAGTTCGAACAACCTCCCCTTAATTCGGTATTTTCCAACCGGTACCTTAAATCCACTTGTCGGTTTGCGCTCCAAAATACACCTAATAATATTATCTTGTGAATTGAAATAGGTCGATAAATACATGTCACAAAAAGATGCATTGAAGTCATAACAAATACAAGTTTGAACACGATGTTTGGGTCCCAACCAAAAATCAGCTATTTACACAGAGCGTTCCGTGTTAGTCTATATATTCCTGATATATGTTATAAATAAAGAGCGTTCGTTTCACTTCTCTGCGAAAAATTTAAAACAGCTGGAAAATGACAATGGAACGTACTTACCAGAGCATATGGCGCCAATGTATCAATATTTTGTCAACCAGGCCATTCTTGTGTGATTACCATGCAGTACATACTTAATCGGAGGGGGGGGCCTTATATTGAGGTGTGAAAGGGTTTATCTGCTCTTTCGAGTATGATTCCCGGGGAAGTTTTTAGTTTCTGAAATATGTACATGTACCTATTTATGGTCTCCGAATCAGTGACGTGGCTACATGGTCTTTGTTATGGTGTGTCGACGTTGAATTTCCTCTTGAACCAGACACCAAACTCCTTCGCGAGTTTCAATTTGCACCCCCCCCCCCCGCTTTGCATTGAAACTTTCCAACCGGCACCCAGGCTTTTCAACTGTTGGCAATTTCCAAACTGAATAAGACTGGAACATTTCCAAAATGGTGTTCATGTCAGACAATTTTTTTTACTAAAGTCTAAAAGTTTTAAAAATATGATACCGGAGGAGGTGTAAACAAAAATATTCCTACTGATTGTTGGAAAATCAGACAATGAAAACACGTACTTAAAGTTACCAAGTAATGATGTGTCATACAAGAAATTTTCAACTTTTTTCTACAATGAATCACGTCACAGGGGTTTGAAACGCGATCCGCTGCCCAGCAATTGGCATACACCCATAGTTGCAAAAAAATAATTTTATTTTACAAACTTTACATTACGTGCGTATCATTTTACATTGTTTACGTTAAAGAATCACGTCATATTGATACGTTGTGTCAATGTTCACATGACTGGAGCTGTTGGAAGGAAGTTATTACGTTGTTACACTGTGTCACAATAATTATTTCAGCTGTAGTGTGGGCCTATAGTCGTAACGTTGAGTAATATTAGGATTTATGTATTTGGTTGGGGTCAATTTGTGTATTGATGCATCCCCCACAAACGACAAATGACTACATAATGGACGTTGTCACTGTATTAAATGGCGCGTGTCCCTAAAACATAAATTTGACCCCCCCCCCAATAATAGACATGATTAGATATTATTGGGCGGGTAATTTAACTTTTTGGGGGTATGTGGGACGTGACGGCATGCAGGCGGTGGCGACATGCACAACTTTTGGAAATTAAAAAAAAATTTGGCGATACATAGTGGGCATTTTTTTACCAATAAATTTTGTCTGAGGTATTCATATCAATTAATTACTTGGCTTGGGGCTCACCAAGCTATCAACTGAAATAGTTTGTTGTTCTAACCAGTAGGCCTACATTTAGAGCAGTTTGGCAGAAAGGCGGTCTGCTATCAACATGCTGTTGCCAAGCCCCCACCCCCGTTGTCTGCACACCCCTGACAGTAAGAATTTAATATCTGTGACAATGTGGGTTGGACAAAATATGGTAATGTGTGCAAAAATGGATGTGTTGACAGGGGTTTGAACATTGAGGCGTTACCACCCCTCCCCAATTTTTGTCAAACATTTTGGAATTTTCAATATTTCAGGCAAAAATTTTCTGAGATCATCTGGATAGTTGGTTACGTAGCGTTTTTCCGAAGACCCATAACTCCGAAGATCCGATTCTCCGAAGGTCAGATTCTCCGACGCCCCGATTCTCCGAAAGCCCATAACTCCGAAGTCCCGATTCTCCGAAATCCCATAAATCCGAAGACCCATAACTCCGAAAGCCCATAACTCCGAAGACCCATAACTCCGAAAGCCCATAACTCCGAAGGCCTATAACTCCGAAGGCCCATAACTCCGAAGGTCTATAACTCCGAAGGGCCGATTCTCCGAAGGTCCGATTTTCCGAAGATCATGTTTTATCACTTATTTAATAGTGTACAGTCCAGTACTAGGGAAGACCGCCCCCCCCCCCCAAAACATGTCAAGTGTCATGTAAACGTCCGGAAATCCCTCCTAGGCATTCAAATATTCAGTGTTCCTGCACAGGGGAGCCCCCGGACCAACGATTGGGGGCGACCCCTCCCATGCATGCGCTCCCCAAATCAGGCCTTCGTGATATGCTTTCGGCATATCATAATGATATGCATGATATATCCCCCACATATCCCCCACGTATGCTAATTAATGTGCACCCCTAAATGGGAAATCTGGCTCCGCCACTGGTGTGCACCGGGTATATCATAACGAAACGCTGCACGAATGTCAGAGTAGCCTAACATGCACAGGGGCGAACGGGGGCCAAAGGGGCAGAACTCGCCCTTTTTCTGGCGACTGAAAATACTTCAAAGAAATGGTTATATTTTGTATAGAACATGTACATGTAGATAATATATCCCCCCCCCCTGGAATCCGGAATCCAGCTTCAAATTTACCATGGAATCCGGCGTCCAGCTTCAAATTGACGTCTGGAATCCGGCGTACGGGTACAAAATGGGTGGAATCCGGCGTACGAAAAGGGGGAAAAGGGCCCTTATATATTGGAAACGTTAACTATGTATTATAATAAGGTGATATCTACACCATCAGTAGTGTGCGACAAGCCTTAATTTTCCACAGAATGCTTAAATTTATGAAAGAAATACAATTATTTTGCCACAATGTACGTCTTAATACAATTAACATGATTAAACTGTGCACATCTGACTGCATTGGGGTGATTTGATGCAATCAGGTTCATTTTATATATGAAAAAGGACAAGTTCTTCCCTGTTCACCCCTGTACATTTTATTCTGGCATCTCATGGGCCAACGTAATGTTATAGTATATGGTGTATAGTCAGTGGCGGTCCAGGATTCCCATTTAGGTGGGGGGGGGTAGGAAACTTTTGAATATTTTGACGCCCCATGAACGATTTCCGGGCGTTTACATGACATTGGACATGTTTTGGTAGGGGCCCATATTGTCTGAAATAGCAAGTAGAGGTTTAATAGGAGCAGTAGGAATTTTGGGACCCCTTGGCTTCGCCACTGGACTGTACACTATTTAGTAAACGATAATACCCCGATAAAACAAAATCTTCGGAGAATCGGACCTTCGGAGAATCGGACCTTCGGAGTTATGGGCCGTCGGAGAATCGGGCCTTCGGAGTTATAGATCTTCGGAGAATCGGCCCTTCGGAGTTATAGGTCTTCGGAGTTATAGGTCTTCGGAAAATCGGCCCTTCGGAGTTATGGGCTTTCGGAGAATCGGCCCTTCAGGGTTATGAGCTTTCGGAGAATCGGATCTTCGGAGTTATGGGCCGTCGGAGAATCGGATCTTCGGAGTTATGGGCCGTCGGAGAATCGGGTCTTCGGAGTTGTGGGCCTTCGTAATAATAGGTCTTCGGAAAATCGGTCTGACACCGGATAGGTTCGGTTCCCAACAGATATGTAATATTTAGAGTACATTATATTATTTTCTACAAAGACTATATTATAGCTATTAAATGGTTGTCTGTTGGATTTCAAACTCAGCATCGAATGGGACACCAGATGAAACTTGGTCAAGTTGGGAAAACAGATTGGTTCACGGGTGGTTGCAATTTAACCCCTCAAAAAAGGAAGGCTTCTGTCAAAGTCCCTGACATATTACCCCCCCCCCCCCAATCTCAAACCCCGTTCTTCATATCCATTCCGATTTGTCACCAAATGCTGAGATTTTTTATAAAGCAAGTTTTCAAACCGCTGTTTAATATTCATCGTACTAGTAAATGGGCATTGAAACACAAACACTCTTTATCGTTGATGATACGGCTGACAACAATTCAAAACATGCTAAAATAATTACTCGATATCTTGCGAATTTACTAATATGTTCGGTCTCATATTTGCTGGGGAAAATTTCCAATGAGCAGAAACTTACCATGCGCTGGCTCTTGTGGGATCTGTGCAATTTTATTAATTAACTGATTGACAGTTTTGCTAGAAATTGACACCGCGACGAGTGAGCAGTATACGTAGGCTTAGCGAGTTTTGAGAATCCGTGACCAATTGGTTGATTGAGACGATCCTGGGTATTGGGTATATAAGATAATTACCTGCTGTTCTCAGAGATATTCATGAGTTGAGAAAAACTTCGCGCGCGCATAACACCTCCGCCTACCGGCATCGGTGTCATCAGCACGTGCTCAAATCCTTCCAACTCACGAATTCCTCGAGACCAGTATATGTAACGATTACGTACCACGTGCAAAGGTATGGTACCTATATATACTATCGGGAACCGTTCGATTAATTAAAGTACCATATGCATACATATTTTATATATATTATTGGCAACCGGTCAAATAATTAAAGTACTCTCGTGCATGCAAATGCAAGTAGGAATTTCCCGGATTGGTCTGGTTCTTATATATCAAGATGTGTCAGTGTGTGACAATGTCAAGCTGCACACAGAAAATGCATTGGGCTAACGTTATTCTCTGTTTCTTTCAGGACTTATTTACTTGCTATCCTCTTTCTGGATCTGGATATTTTGTGTATAAGCTACGGTACAAAACAAGCGGATTCAAAGTTTACTCGTCTGTCGAAACCATCAACGGCTTGGGGATATGAACTTACATGTACCAGTATTCCAGCATGGTCTATATCGTGTTGCACATCGTTATATTGTGAATATTATTGCACGACTGACACCCGCGCGACCGACATAACACCATGTACGACATGAATTCGTCAGTTTATGGTTATTCACTTGGATGGAAATTCTTACTTGTCCTGTGTTGTGCATTCAATCAGATGCACAAAAAAAAATCGGCATTCTTCGGTGTATCGATAATCGGCACTGAACGGATGATGGGTGTTCATCTTGTTGTGGCAGTTATACATCTGATACATCAGTTATTAATAATGTAATGATAACGTATGAAAATGTTAAAATCCAGATATTCAAGGAGGTGAATATAAAATGGTTTCTCTCGCGATATGATTTCTTCAGAAGAATTGTGAATCAATGTCCTACAAAACAGTTGCTTCATACAAGCCAAGTTCCTGCATACATATATGCATGAGCCATGAGTACACTGAATCCAGTTCATGACAGATCATGGAATGATGAAAATATTATATTTCATATAATATGTTGGGTTTTGTATACATAAATTAATCTTTATGGATCCATGGGTTTAATTTCTCCCAGATAAATCATTCCAACATATGCAACAAGTGGCATACATATGTGCATAGATACAAATAAGCTTAGTAATTGCTCATTTCATAATATGTCAACAGATAACATTAATTGCTGTACATGCATGTATTGAATTTATATAATCAGAATCTACAGTATCATGGACTAATTAGAAAACGGATTGCAAAAACGCGATATTCTTTCTTATATATGTGACATTGTATATCACCATGCACAGAGTTCCTCTATATAATAGCACTGGTACGTAAATGAGCAATTACTAGGTTTAATTTAATCATATGTACTTTGAGCCGTTTCAAATTTTGCATATCTACATCAGATCACCCTCCAGAATAATGATGTTCGAAGAAGATGTCACCTGACCAAAGTTTAAAGCCACATAATGTTTGAATATTTTGTTCCCAACATTATCGAGAGCACAAAATCGCAAATTAAGCTGAAATAAAGACATTTCTTTTGTATAGTAAAGGGATATATAAGCTAACAAAAATATGTAGCATTTTCGATAACTTTATTCAGGAGACCAATACAAAATATTTTTCTTTAGAGTGAGTAGATGGTCAAGATTGAAAATATCAACAACTAATGACATGTCATTTTGTCTTTATTTAAATCGGCATACACTTTTTTTTCTATATGTTTCATTTTATCCTGGTTTCATATTTGTGAAATTGAATGTTGTTTTCAATTATAATACTTTGAAGTTGCAAACATTATGTGGGACTTTAAATTTATTGGTATGTTGTATCTCATCGGATGTTAATTTTATAAGGACGCCCTAATGTGAGGGGAATCGTCCCTACGATTGGAGCCCCGATCCGTCCCTGTCAATGCCCAAACACAACGTTGGCCCAACGTTGCCCCAACGTCGTATTCTTAGTGGAATTCACCGTTGATTCGATGTCGTTTCAACGTCGGGTGCACCAACGAGTCGACGACGGGATCCGACGTCAAACCGACGCCGAGCCAGCGGCAACAGCCATAGTTGGCCCAACGTTGGATTCCAACGTTGATAGAAATGACGTTGGCCCAACGTCGTATTATTAGTAGAATTCACCGTTGGTTCGACGTCGTTTCAACGTCGGGTGCCCGACGGCGCACCACCGTCTGCTCGACGTCGAACCACCGTCGAGTCGACGACGGGATCCGACATCGAGCCGACGCCGAGCCAGCGGCAACAGCCATAGTTGGCCCAACGTTGGATTCCAACGTTGATAGAAATGACGTTGGCCTAACGTTGGCCCAACGTCGTATTATTAGTAGAATTCACCGTTGGTTCGACGTCGTTTCAACGTCGGGTGTCCGACGGCGCACCAACGTCGGCTCGACGTCGAACCACCGTCGAGTCGACGACGGGATCCGACGCCGAGCCAGCGGCAACAGCCATAGTTGGGCCAACGTTGGATTCCAACGTTGGCCCAACGATAGAAATGACGTTGGCCCAACGTTGGCCCAACGTGGGTGTGCTATCTGGGTTGTTGATCGGTTTTATAACAGTCCATTGTTGGTCGGTTTTATAACAGGCCATTGCTGGTGGGTTTTATAACAGGCCATTGTTGGTCGTTTTTATAACATCCCCTTGTTTGTCGTTTTTATAACATGCCCTTGTTGGTCGCTTTTATAACATGCCCCTTGTTGGTCAGTTTTATAACAGGCCCATTGTTGATGGGTTTTATAACAGGCCATTGTTGGTCGGTTTTATAACAGATCATTGTTGGTCGGTTTTATAACATGCCCGTGTTGGTCGGTTTTATAACAGGCTATTGTTGGTCGTTTTTATAACATGCCCCTTGTTGGTCAGTTTTATAACAGGCCCCTTTTTGGTCGGTTTTATAACATCCCTTTGCTGGTCGGTTTTATAACAGGGCATTGTTGGTGGGTTTTATAACAGGCCATTGTTGGTGGGTTTTATAACATGCCATTGTTGGTCGTTTTTATAACATCCCCTTGCTGGTCGGTTTTATAACTGGCCATTGTTGGTGGGTTTTATAACAGGCCATTGTTGGTGGGTTTTATAACATCCCCTTGCTGGTCAGTTTTATAACATCCCCTTGCTGGTCGGTTTTATAACATGCCCCTTGCTGGTCGGTTTTATAACATGCCCCTTGCTGGTCGGTTTTATAACAGGCCATTGTTGGTTGGTTTTATAACAGGCCATTGTTGGTGGGTTTTATAACAGGCCATTGTTGGTGGGTTTTATAACAGGCCATTGTTGGTGGGTTTTATAACAGGCCATTGTTGGTGGGTTTTATAACAGGCCATTGTTGGTGGGTTTTATAACAGGCCATTGTTGGTGAGTTTTATAACATGCCATTGTTGGTCGGTTTTATAACAGGCCATTGTTGGTGGGTTTTATAACAGGCCATTGTTGGTGGGTTTTATAACAGGCCATTGTTGGTCGGTTTTATAACAGGCCATTGTTGGTGGGTTTTATAACAGGCCATTGTTGGTGGGTTTTATAACAGGCCATTGTTGGTGGGTTTTATAACAGGCCATTGTTGGTGGGTTTTATAAGAGACCATTTTTGGTCGATTTAGTAGAGGCCCTTTTTTGTCGGTTTTATTGTGACTGTTCGTCTTTGGAGAACATATGGCATTTAGTCAACTGAACTGATACATACTACATGTAATTAGTAATAATCAAAAATTTTAAGTTTGTAATTTAGACTAGGGTTGTCTTAGTTGGAGTATGAATACATTAATTTGCGACGCAATCTCACACATTATCTGAGTCAAGTAGTACGTATGACAATAATGTTCTTAGTGTGTTATCAATTTTCTCCGACCAAAACGTCAAGTGATATGTATGTGCCACTACATCGTTACAAGTAGCTATTTTACTGAATTTACAGATCTGTCTAAACAAAGCTGTTGTCTAGAGAACTCGTACAAACTCCTGAGAACATGTGTAAAGAACGCGATGATTGTCTTCGAGAATTCACCAAAGAATCAGGAATCGAAGTGCAAGTAAGTTGTTGTTGTTGTACCCCATCTTATTTAGGAAACTGGGCCCCAACAAAAATATAGTTTGTTGCCCCCCCCCCTTACAACACCTATACAAACATCATCCTTACTCAATATTCATACTCAAAGAGCTTTTGTTTTATGTGTGCAACATTGAAAAAGCTGGAAAATGGCTGTGATCAGTACCATATGGGTTACTTTATCTTTAAGTAGGTTTATGCCTCCATATGGCTTTGTGCCTCCCCTATGGGAGTGTGACTCCTTAGTGATTATATCACGCCCATTCCCTTTAGTTTTGTTGATGATTATATTACTTAAACTCCTCCTTTTCTGTGTTGCTTTTTTCTTTAATTCTATATTTCTTCCAAGAAAAAAATGCAACAGGATCTTAAACTCCCCCATTCAAAATTGGGAACCTTCTGGAAGCGCATCTACCCACGCATGTATAACTCCATCTACCCACGCATGTATAACTCCAACCGCATCTACCCACGATGTATAACTCCAACCGCATCTACCCACGCATGTATAACTCCATCTACCCACCCATGTATAACTCCAACCGCATCTACCCACGATGTATAACTCCAACCTCATCTACCCACGATGTATAACTCCAACCGCATCTACCCACGCATGTATAACTCCAACCGAATCTACCCACGCATGTATAACTCCAACCGCATCTACCCACGCATGTATAACTCCAACCGCATCTACCCACGATGTATAACTCCAACCGCATCTACCCACGATGTATAACTCCAACCGGTCTACCCACGCATGTATAACTCCAACCGCATCTACCCACGCATGTATAACTCCAACCGCATCTACCACGATGTATAACTCCAACCGCATCTACCCACGATGTATAACTCCAACAGCAGCTACCCACGCATGTATAACTCCAACCGCATCTACCCACGCATGTATAACTCCAACCGCATCTACCCGCGCATGTATAACTCCAACCGCATCTACCCACGCATGTATAACTCCAACCTTCTGGAAGCACATCTACCCACGCATGTATAACTCCAACCTTCTGCAAGCGTATCTACCCACGCATGTACAACTCCAACCTTCGGGAAGCGCATCTACCCACGCGTGCATAACTCCAACGTTCTCTGACAGTTTAACCCCACGCATGTATAACTCCAACGTTCTCTGACATGTTAAACCCACGCTTGTATAACTC
Source organism: Siphonodentalium dalli (assembly GCA_032622095.1). Taxonomy (NCBI): domain Eukaryota; kingdom Metazoa; phylum Mollusca; class Scaphopoda; order Gadilida; family Siphonodentaliidae; genus Siphonodentalium; species Siphonodentalium dalli. The sequence continues at coordinate 264,999,055 of CP136061.1, read as the reverse complement.
CAACGTTCTCTGACAGTATCTACCCACGCATGTATAACTCCAACGTTCTCTGACATTTTAAACACACGCATGTATAACTCCAACGATCTCTGACAGATTAAACCCACGCGTGTATAACTCCAACGTTCTCTGACAGTATCTACCCACGCATGTATAACTCCAACGTTCTCTAACATTCTAAACCCACGCATGTATAACTCCAACGTTCTCTGACATTTTAAACCCACGCATGTATAACTCCAACGTTCTCTGACATTTTAAACCCACGCATGTATAACTCCAACGTTCTCTGACATTTTAAACCCACGCATGTATAACTCCAACGTTCTCTGACATTTTAAACCCACGCATGTATAACTCCAACGTTTTCTGGCATTTTAAACCCACGCATGTATAACTCCAACGTTCTCTGACATTTTAAACCCACGCATGTATAACTCCAACGTTCTCTGACATGTTAAACCCACGCATGTATAACTCCAACGTTCTCTGACATTTTAAACCCACGCATGTATAACTCCAACGTTCTCTGACATTTTAAACCCGCGCATGTATAACTCCAACGTTCTCTGACATTCTAAACCCACGCATGTATAACTCCAACCTTCTCTGACATTTTAAACCCACGCATGTATAACTCCAACGTTCTCTGACATTTTAAACCACGCATGTATAACTCCAACGTTCTCTGACATTTTAAACCCACGCATGTATAACTCCAACGTTCTCTGACATTTTAAACCCACGCATGTATAACTCCAACGTTCTCTGGCATTTTAAACCCACGCATGTATAACTCCAACGTTCTCTGACATTTTAAACCCACGCATGTATAACTCCAACGTTCTCTGACATTTTAAACACACGCATGTATAACTCCAACGTTCTCTGACATTTTAAACCCACGCATGTATAACTCCAACGTTCTCTGACATTTTAAACGCACGCATGTATAACTCCAACGTTCTCTGACATTTTAAACCCACGCATGTATAACTCCAACGTTCTCTGACATTTTAAACCCACGCATGTATAACTCCAACGTTCTCTGACATTTTAAACCCACGCATGTATAACTCCAACGTTCTCTGACATTTTAAACCCACGCATGTATAACTCCAACGTTCTCTGACATTTTAAACCCACGTATGTATAACTCCAACGTTCTCTGACATTTTAAACCCACGCATGTATAACTCCAACGTTCTCTGACATTTTAAACCCACGCATGTATAACTCCAACGTTCTCTGACATTTTAAACCCACGCATGTATAACTCCAACGTTCTCTGACATTTTAAACCCACGCATGTATAACTCCAACGTTCTCTGACATTTTAAACCCACGCATGTATAACTCCAACGTTCTCTGACATTTTAAACCCACGCATGTATAACTCCAACGTTCTCTGACATTTTAAACCCACGTATGTATAACTCCAACGTTCTCTGACATTTTAAACCCACGCATGTATAACTCCAACGTTCTCTGACATTTTAAACCCACGCATGTATAACTCCAACGTTCTCTGACATTTTAAACCCACGCATGTATAACTCCAACGTTCTCTGACATTTTAAACCCACGCATGTATAACTCCAACGTTCTCTGACATTTTAAACCCACGCATGTATAACTCCAACGTTCTCTGACATTTTAAACCCACGCATGTATAACTCCAACGTTCTCTGACATTTTAAACCCACGCATGTATAACTCGAACGTTCTCTGACAGTTTAAACCCACGCATGTATAACTCCAACGTTCTCTGACATTTTAAACCCACGCATGTATAACTCCAACGTTCTCTGACATTTTAAACCCACGCATGTATAACTCCAACGTTCTCTGACATTTTAAACCCACGCATGTATAACTCCCACGTTCTCTGACATTTTAAACCCACGCATGTATAACTCCAACGTTCTCTGACAGTTTAAACCCACGCATGTATAACTCCAACGTTCTCTGACATTTTAAACCCACGCATGTATAACTCCAACGTTCTCTGACATTTTAAACCCAAGCATGTATAACTGGAATGTTCTCGAACATTTTAAACCCAAGCATGTATAACTCGAATGTTCTCGAACATTTTAAACCCTTTGATATCTCCAATGTTCTAGTAGCTTTCGAACCACGCTCTACTTTACAGTTTCCCCTTTTAAAAATGGTTAATTTGGACTAATACCTGTAATCGAATTCTCAAAAGTGCTCGATACAGACATATTGCCAATATCGAAGGTTCTGTTGCTTTCTCTTCCAACGAAGCATATTTTTCTATCTCTTCTCTCAAGAGTGTTTCTCTGCGATAGACCGATACATTTTCAAAAGCACACGCGAATATCATTAACTCCAGGCAGAGAAGACAATTTTCTCAAAGGTTCGTAATTACATAAACTTCTCTGTGATAAATCGATGCACTTTCAACACCATAAACATGTTTTTATGTCATTAACTGCCATGAGAGAAAAGAGAGATATTATGTGTCATTGCATGCACCGTATGGCTTCTGACATGAGAGAGAAGAGAGAGAGCTATTATGTGCCATTGCATGCACCGTATTGGTTATGTGAAGAGAGAGATATTATGTGTCATTGCATGCACCGTATGACTTCTGTGAATCGGCCAAGTTATTTGTCTCCCAACGTTTACTTGCTTTCAAGAGCATTTTGTGAAAATTCATGTGTCAGTATTAGATAATTATTTCTAATATGTGCATATATTTACATACTAAGTGTTGTCATCACTAAATCCAGCATTCTGATTGGTCGGCGCCCACGTGGCTAGTTGCAATTATTTCTCGGTGAATGCGCAACGGCTCATAACACCAAGCTCATAACACCATCGATACGTCATTGGGTTTGGTAAGACGAACGCGTAATGTTTTGGGCGCATTTGGACTCGCGCAGGATTGACTTAATAAATCATCGGGTTTCAATATAAAGAGAAATTGTTCCTATTAACTTTTGCCAAGGGTGCTATTTGGGTATTATGGGCTGTTTTTGTCACGATACACTTTTCGAATTAAATACATTTACAAAAGTGGCTTTTTCGCTAAATGTATATAAATATAAGGATTAACTGTCATGTGGACTATTTTTATGGAGATGTAACCGTGAGGTAAGTGGTCATTCCGGATCGATTGCGGATCGTGGAATGCACACATCAACGATATTACCGACAGGGCATGGAAAAGGGTTAACCAATTAAGAAGGTTCAAATATTCACTTGATAGAATAACACTCCAAAAAATCTACTTTGCATATATCAGACCACTCCTAGAATGTGCCTCGCCCGTATGGGACAACTGCTCAGAAACAGAGAGTGAACTGATAGAGAAAGTACAGTACAAAGTAGCCAGAATAATAACTGGTGGGACTAGAAGCATAAATGTCCTTATAGTCCAGTGCATTTATGGTTTTACCCAGAACTAATTGCAACAGAATTTTTTTTTGCTGGAATTGGTACATATACCCTCCGTAAACAACATAATAAAAATCGGCAAAAATCGGAAAAAGAGAAATTAGTGAATTTCGTGAAAAAACAATTGTGAAAATTTTGTCAAATCATCAATATATGGATTTTCATGAATGTATATACAAAATTCAAATTTACAAGTCCTACAAATATCATGCCCTATTTTGTCGACCACATTTTCCTGAATCCAGAACTGGAAACCATTCCCAGATTCCTTAAGTATTTTTCGAGTTGTGTGCTTTCAAAAACGCGAGTTTACCTGATTTTGGAGCCTTAATTTCGCAGAATGAGCCCAATGCCGTATTATATGGTTAATTATTTAAAAAACTAGTGCCAAATTAATGATTTTTCACTGTTTTAGTAATTTCCTCACTAGATTAAACACAAAATATGATTAATATGTGAATCTATGAATAAGGAGAATAAAATATTCTCAAACTAAATGTGTGTTCCATTGTATGGACTTAGCCAAATTTGCCTTGACACAGAATTTGTGTGATGTAATGCCAGATTTGAGGTCATGTAACTCAATAAATTAATATCCATATGCTCTGCTTTTCTCATAACATTGTGAGAATACTAGATTGAAGAAATTGTGAAGTAATTTCCAAATACATTGGTGAAGAAAATAAAATTATGGTCCTATGAACTCTTAGTCTAGCCTCTTTTCCGAAAATGCTATTGTGGGGCGTTTTTGTCAATTTTAAAAGGATTTTAGGCATATTCAGAATAATTAACGAAAGTTTATTGTGTAAAATAATGTGATCTGTCCTCTTAAATCATTTTTTTGTTGAGAAAATAGCATTTCAATGGTTATACCAATGAATGTCACTGGATTTCACTCATCATTATGGAAACTTACTCAAAATTTGAACGGCAGAACAATGGGGTAGGGGAAAGCATATCAACAAAAACTTCAAAATTATGCATCTTGAAGCATAAAACTTTATATTAACAGCTTCTGCTTACATTGTTCTTTCGTGCATAATTTCATATTTCCTTTGTTTATGTTTATTGACAGAGCTATAATATTTGTTGTCATAATTTGGCAGTGAAATGTCAAATTGGCATTTTGAGATTGTTTTTATACAACATAACCATAAAATTCTAAATCAACGTCGGATAACGTATTAAGCAGTTTTATAATGCAACAGGAATGTACACAAACTGGAAGAAAACAACATTGTGTCTGAAATGGCTGTAATTTGGTGATAAGATTGCATTTTGTGATTTTTCCTACCCCTATACCAACGTTAAAATTTGGAGTCAGTTTCCTGAAAAATGAAAGAAATCTAGTGACATACTATGGCATAACCAATGTAAGGCTAACTGTTTATCACTTAAGTGTTGTGGGAGGAAATTTCAAATAATTTTACACATTAAAACACCCATTGTTTTTTGTTTTTATGGCCCAAAACCTTTTAGAATGGACAAAAAAGCCTCAAACAGGTATCTTTGGAAACAAGCTAAGACTAAGTATTCAAAGGGCCATAAGTTGATTTTCTTAAATAATGTCCTGTTTTTTTGTTGTTTTTTTTAAATTTTTTATTGTGAACAAAGAATAACAAAAGAGAAAAGACATAATACACGCACTCGCTCATGCTCTCGATCCAGGACATGGAAGAGCGGACTCTGCCATGACCTGGCCTACTTTCGTACCAGTGACATGACTTTCGGAAATATTTAAAGGCACATATTGTGTTGGGACTATATCTTTCTTTAGGCACCGTTCAACTTAACAGCAAGACGAAGCAGTGATATTAGTTTCTTCCTTGAAATATATTTGACCGAAAATTTGCTTTCTTTAGCTAAAATAATGGTGATAAAACAATAGACTATTTTGTTTCCGTCAGAATAACATTCAAAATCCCGTACTAAAGCAGCTAAAGTGTTTGATGGTGTGTAGTAAGTATATCAGGTTTGCAGAATCAAAGTTCCAAACAATATGTGTAACTTTAATTATTTTATGTTCAGAGTTTACCATAAACAGTATAATTAATAAATTAACCATATTGAAACTGTATTGTAAATATTGGTTCGACAGCTATCTGGAAAATACACAACGCTCGCTGTTTTTGCTTTTCGGACAGTGTTGTGATGTGTTTAATAAAACAGGTGTATCTATTGCAGTTATCGTAGAATATGATTGGTCAAATTATAATGATCAGTGTAACACTAAATTGGATAGATTTCTTTCGCTCGGGTACCGGGTATAATTCATTTTGTTGTGTGCTATATTCAGAGTCACTGTTTATGTCGGGTGTATTTTTGAGTCTGCAAATATTGGGGTTTCAGTCTATTATTTTATTTTTAAGGCATTTCGAAGTGTCATCCACTGGTTATCGAAGTCATAATTCATGTTACATTTTGCATTGTATCTCTCGCATTCATACCTAAATTGAAGATCGCAAAGGAATGAGCAAAGCGACAGTTGTGTTGGCGTGAATTTTGTCCTGTATATATACTGTTTCATCACTAACAGGAAGAGGTTGCTTATTGACTTTCTGTATTCGTGATCTATACCGATAATAATATTCTTCTTTGTTAGATCAATGGGAAACTGGTTGTTTTCCTTCCATATTTCAATTTCCTTTATAAAGGTTTGAACATGGGGACAGTCCCAAAAGATATGAGAAATTGTTTCCTGTAAATTTTGACACCGATTGCAGAAGTCGTCGACTCGAAGGTTAGCCAACTTCAGAAATTTATTGGTACCGATAATTCGCGTGTTTATTCTGAATTGGAGCCACTGTAATTTCGTATCGGTTGTCGTTTTAAAGGGCATGCTCAAATATTCTTCCCAATTTTCTATCTTCTCGGAAATTTCGGATTCCCATTTTTGACATGAATTTGGCATAATTTTCACACTTTCTAGCACTTTATAAAATAATTGTCCGCCCTTTTTGTCACGGAGTATCGCAGTAAGATTATTAGGTAGGTATGGGCAGGGTATACGGATTAATGGTTGATTAAGAGAACTTGCCATTGACATAATCTGACGTTTTATGTTGCTGATAGTTATGAAATCGACGCGGATGTTGAAATTTGCATATAATGTGTGTGGGGTATGGAATGTATAATCTGATTGGAATAAATCGTTTATAAAATATATTCCCGCATCTCTCCACGATTTAAAGTTGATTGATGAACCTCCAATTTTTATGTTCGGATTATTCCAGATAGTCGAAGCCATAATAGTATTATTTGAATTATTTAATCGCATAAATTTACACCATGCACCGAAAACATCTCTCCAGAATGGATTTGCGAACTTGTTTGTTTGCTTTGCAATATAACTTGAATGGTACGTGAGAAATAGTTGGTCGTTTAAGAAAGATGTAGTGTTACACAATGAAGCCCATTTTGATTGTTTGCAAACCAAGCGTCGTATACAGGTAATTTTCATGGCATTATCAAAGTTTTCAACATTAATCATCTTCAAACCTCCGTGCATATGATCGGCACATAATTGTTTTCTTTTTATTCGATCGCGTTTGGAATTCCAAATGAAATTATATAAACAGGTATTTAGGGCTTTAACAAAAGTTGTACCTGGACTTGGTAGAGTTATAAATAGGTGTGTCAATTTCGGTAAGATGAGGGATTTGACAACGGTTATTCTACCTAAAGGGGTCAGGAGTCTGTGTTTCCAAATTTTTGTGGTCTTTTCTATATCTTCGAGTTTATAATTGTAGTTTATATTCATGTTTGTTAAATCAGTGTCGAAGTGTATACCTAGAAAATTGAAAGTGTTTACAGTGGACAGGTTTAAATCTATAAGAACATGCCGTATTTTATTTGGTGACCCTATCCCTATCCATGCTGATTGACATTTTTCAGGATTTATGCGCAGCCCCGATACCCGAGCAAATTCGTCAAGTGTTAAGTACGATTCACGTAGACTTTTTTCAGAACCATCAAGAATGAGCGTCGTGTCGTCCGCATATTGTGTTATTTTGTACTCTGAACCGCCGAGGATAATCCCTTTAATTGTATTGTTTTGGCGTATCATTAGCCCCAAGACTTCTGCGCAGATGAGAAAAATATACGGTGATATTGGGTCACCCTGGCGGCAGCCTCTCCCTAAGAAAAAGCTCTGAGAAATATGACCATTAATCAGAATAGATGAGCTGGCATTATCGTACAAAATTGATAGCCACTTCTTTATGGTATCTCCAAAATTAAAAAGGTCAAGACATTTTCTTATAAATGACCAGGAAACAGTGTCAAACGCTTTTTCAAAATCGATAAGGAGTAGTAGACCAGATTTATTTTCTTGCTTTGTCCTGTGAATTATGTCATATATTAATCGGGTGTTGTCTCCTATATACCTACCAGCTAAAAACCCAGTTTGATCGGGATTGATTATAGATGAGAGCACACGTTTTATTCTGTTCGCTATACATGACGAGGCTAGTTTGTAAGATGTATTCAAAAGGGAGATGGGACGCCAGTTTTTTAGCATCTTTCTATTTTTATCCTTTTTTGGAATCAAAGTTATAATACCTTGCTTTTGTGTGATTGATAGTTCCCCTACCGAAAACGATTCATTGAGCGAGTCTATTAAAAGGGGACTTAAGTCAGACCAAAAGTTTTTATAAAATTCGTAGGTGTATCCGGATGGCCCTGGGCTTTTATTATTTTTGGTGTTCTTAAGCGCGTCTGTTAATTCTTGCAAAGTTAATGGTCCTTCAATACTCGAGGCCTGCGTAGGGTTTAGTTTAGGAACTTTTCCATCTTTAAGAAGGGAGTTTAGATCGCGATCGTCCATTGACCTATGTGAGTATAAATTAAGGTAAAATTTTCGGGTTTCTTTCATAATATCGTTTTGTTTCGTGATTGTACTACCATCGGCGATTGTCAGACTGGTCAGGGTTTTGGAGATGTAGTTACGTTTTTCTAAATTTAGAAAATATTTTGTTGGTTTTTCACCTTCTTCTATCCATTTAGCACGAGATCGAACCATGGTTCCGCGGATTGTTTCTTTTCGCATTGCTTCAATTTCGGCTTCTAATTTTTCCAAGTCTTTCATTATTTTCTGTTTGTCACCAGAGATGTTGGATTCAAGATCTGAAATAATTTTTTCCTTTTTTGATGTCAGATTTTTCTCGATTTTTGTTCGCTCACGTTTTCGATGTGCGGAAAAGCGTATGGTGGCGCCTCTGATATCAAGCAACACTGCGTCGAGGAAGAGTCGTTTTCCAATTGAACATTTTATCTTGCTTTCGTTTTCGGTTACATTTGTGGAGTAAGAATATCTAATTTTATTTTCAGCTATGATTGATTTTACTAAATTAACATATTCTCTACAGTACAGAAGAGAATTATTAAATTTCCAAAACCCTGGACCAGTTTTGATGTCACTGACGTTTAATGAGAGTGAAATAATAGAATGATCTGATTTGTACCCAGGTAAAATTTCCGGTCCTTCTCCAGTTAGATTAAGGAGGTCCTCAGAGATTAAAAAATAATCTAGCCTCGCCATTTTAACTGGGAATTTTCTTCTCCACGTGTAACGTCTTTCTTGTTTATTGAATAGTCTCCACACGTCAACTAGTTCAAGGCTGCCGGCAAGGTCAACAACTTCATTTATGGCATGGGGTTATTTATATGTTTGTAGTTATATGTGTCTATGTCTTGTTCTGAACAAGATTCCAGTCTCCACACATGATTATTTGCGTGTTCCCAATCTGGGTAATTAGTTTTTTTAGGTTAGAGTAAAAAGCTGGATTATCATCATTGGGCCCATATAAATTCACCAAACTTAAACGTATTTTGTCTATGGTTATATCAAGTATAATAAAATTTCCACCAGAGTCTTTGTATGTTTCGTGAATAATATACTCGAAGTTATTTCTAAATAGAATAGCTACACCTCTAGCTTGCGAAGAGTATGATGCCATTATTGCTTTGCATCCCCATTCTGCTTCAATGCACCTTTCCATGCGATTAGTAAAGTGTGTATCTTGCAAACAATATATAGATCCACCAAGGTTACGGATGTGATGGAAAACGTCTCGGTGTTTATCGGTTTGGTTAAGTCCACGGCAGTTCAGAGAAAAAACTTTTATATTACTCATTATAGATATGCGGACGCCCTAGCTGTCGAACCAGACACATGTTATGTAGTGGCACACATGGCACATATATATATAATATTATGGTACATTTTGATGTCACATTCATTCGCACAAAGGGTTACAGACATAACAAAGGTGAAGTACAAAAACAGAAAAAACAGAGACATATACAACCGACTAAAGGTCGTCGTCTGCTTGGATGGACAACACCGACCGTCCAGTGGTGGCAGCATATACTACATGTTAAGTTCTTTGGATTGCCACAGCCCGAGCTAGATTTATTAGTTCAATACGACTTGCATGTTCGTTTCTTATTTTATTACTATACTTTCCAAGTGATGAAATAAACCAAAGTGAAAATTAGGAGAAGATGAGATAGACAGTTAATGGGCTGAGGCACACGGGGTGCTTATATGGATATGTATAGTATATATATACATGTAATATAGTGAAATAAACTAGTGGAATTAGGAAACTCAATTCGGTATGTAATTAAGTATGTGTTCAATTGTAATTTTTTGGAGATGAACAATCATCTTAAAAAAGTCGATTCATAACGCATCCATATCTAGGTGCAGACATTATACTGTGCTTAAGTAAGATAATATTACATATTAGTGGCATGCTAACAATGAAATAGTAGTACACATGTTATCTCTGAATAGTTACATGTTCATGCATTAATAATAATGTCCTGTTAATACCTTTACAATTTGTTCAATCCAACATACTTAAAAGGTTATAAGAAACGCATGGCATATGGGTATTAAATTATTGAGTTACATGACCTCAAATATTGCATTTCATCACACACGTTCAGTGTCAGAGGCAAAATTGGCTAAGTCCATACAATGGAACACACATTTTGTTTGAGAATATAATCTTCTTCTTAATTATAGATGCACATATTAATCATATTTTGTGTTTAATCTAGTGAGGAAATTACTAAAACAGTGAAAAATCCCTTCAGTTTGCTCTATTTTTTTTTAATAATTAATCATAAATAAGGCATTTTGGCTCATTCTTCGAAAGTGAGGCCCCGAAAATGGGCCGAAATCAGGTAAACTTGCATTTTTGAAGGCACACAACTCGAAAAATACGTAATGAATCTGGGACTGGTTTTCAGTACTGGGTTCAGGAAACTGAGGACGACACAATACACATCCTATTTGTAGGATTTGTGAATTTGATTGTTTTTATAAACATCCATGAAAATCCATAAATTGATGATATGACAAAATTTTCCCAAATTTATTTCACGAAATTCACCAATTTCCCTTTTTCCGATTTTTGCCGATTTTTAGTATGTTGTTTATGGAGGGTTTATGTACTTACTCCAGCAAAAAAAAATTCTGTTGCAATTAGTTCCGGGTTTGGCATTTTTTCTCATAAATGCACTGGACTATTAATATACTATCTGAATTAGGTTGGGAAAAATTATTCGAAAGAAGAAGAAAAGCAAAACTTCACCAATTTTACAAAATGTTCTACCGCCAAGCACCACCTCTACTCTCCAACACAGTTAACCGTCAGCACACATGAGCAGACAGATATGAAATCAGAAGAATAGACCTGAGACCCCCATTTTCTGAAACGTCATCATATATTAACTCGTTCTTACCGGCAACTACACGGGAATGGAATGCACTCCCCGATGAAACGAAAAACTCAGATACTTTGGAAATGTTTAAGTATAAACTGAACTCTGATTTACGCCAGAAGCAGGCGAAGGTGCGACATTATAGCTACTCCAAAAACCGTAAAGCCCATATAATCCACACACAACTACGTCTTAAATGTAGCAATCTTAACGATGATCTCTACCAGAATCACCTACTCCAGAAGAATAAGTGCACATGTGGACTAGTTGAAACCGCTGATCATTTCTTACTGTACTGTCCCAAATACTTGCGCATTAGAAAAGAAACCTCGAGGACTGAGACACCAAAGCTCCAGGAATGAGACACCAATTTTTGGGACAGGGATGTCGATAATATGAAAATGGGTTTTTCCCCTGATTTAAGTCAATAAGTAAACCATATACGGCCAGCAAGCCCTCATGCAGTGACGCCATATGCATGATATAGTATATGGCCATATAGTAATGGCCCAAATCTGTGCAACAATACATTAAAAAACAACACATACAAAATTCCGGGAAGGAGACATCAATTCTTTGGATATAGGGATGCTGATAATATGTAATTAGGGATTATCACCGTTGACCGATGAGTACTCAGGCTAATTAAAAAATGCTCCTCTTGTGTCGCTAGATGATACACCAGGTCATGCCAATGGTTTATGAGTAGGTTAGATAGTAGTTACAATTACGCTTATGCGCAATTAATTGCAATTCATTACGCTTAAGCGTAAATGCCCTATTTGTGCTCAAGCACAAAATGTGGTATTTGCGCTTAAGCGCAATCCATTGCACTTAATAGCAATTATTTGCGCTTAAGTGCAATCAATTGCGCTTAAGCGCAATTCATTATTAAATGTGAATTTGGCCTCCACTAGAGAGAGGGAAAAAGAGGGAGAGGGAGTGAGAGGGAAATGGAGGGAGAGAGAAGGGAGATAGATCGATGATATGAGAGGGGGAGTGGGAGAGGGAAGAAGAGAGAGATACACACACCCATATGGGATACACACATTCATAGGGAGGCAACACCCTATAATTGAAGATACAGTAACCCATATGCTACTCTCATCATGGCAGGTATTTTTCAGAGCGCATGAATCCGGTATATCAAGATTCGTGTATTTATCAGAGCGCATGAATCCGGTATATCAAGATTCGTGTATTTATCAGAGCGCATGAATCCGGTATATCAAGATTCGTGTATTTTTCAGAGCGCATGAATGCGGTATATCAAGATTCGTGTATTTATCAGAGCGCATGAATCCGGTATATCAAGAATCGTGTATTTTTCAGAGCGCATGAATCCGGTATATCAAGATTCGTGTATTTATCAGAGCGCATGAATCCGGTATATCAAGATTCGTGTATTTATCAGAGCGCATGAATCCGGTATATCAAGATTCGTGTATTTATCAGAGCGCATGAATCCGGTATATCAAGATTCGTGTATTTATCGACCTATCTTATAGCTCCTTCCAAATTACGTAGACAAAATTTAGGATATCGAACGAGTCATTTAAACTGTGTTTCTGTAACATACACACCGAACGATGTACGCGGTTTGTTATTACGGTACAATTGCCAGCATAGAAGGATACAATGCGGAGCGCAAAAGTTCCATATCGACAAATCCATTAAAACCCGTGTTGTTCTGTGTTTATCACACACCACCCATGCTAGAAATATGTTCTGAATGTGTATCAATTAACACGGACTGTGGGTTTGTCATTCTCTGATATACACAATGCATCGAGGGAACAACTCTCGATATATTCCTCACCAATAGTGTCATTATATATGTGTTTTATTATATACAAGAAAACGAATGTCAGAAATGGTAACGCGCTCAAGATCATATATTATATACCCATGATTGTAATTATAGAATATAAAATATATTGGTTTCACGAATGACCAACTCATAATTCCGTTAAAACAACTAATCCTTCAAATTATTACAACTATATACGGCTTTTCACTGAAGGTTTCTCATTCGTCTCACCAGAATTCCCAACTACACCTTTTACCGGACTCGGCCACCGGGTCGCAGTTCGGCTTTTAATCCGTCTCAAAAATTCCCATTTCTATAAATAAAACGCCCATGACCCATGTATAACAAGAATCAGCGAAACATACACGCGGAGTGGGATATGACTTAATTCTCTCCATGTGCCAACCGTGACGTCAGCAGGCGGAAAACACGTGATCGTGCATCTCCAATAAAAAAACAGTATATGACCCTCTGTGAATTCGACGTATATAATAATCTGATTTATGAATATAAACATGTCATTCCTCTAATTCTACAGATCACGGGTATGTGTGAAAGAATGCCGAAGAAAGTCATTGACACAAGCCGGTTGCAGCCAGCAGACTATCAACAGTGTAATGGGCTCATTTTTTGTCCCACATATGTGTGCCAGTACGTCGTCTGCTATGTGTTCTGACCCTGTCCCGGCCGACGCTGGTCTTCTCATGGCATGTATAAACGAAGGAATATCATCGTACAGAACAAACGGGCTTCTAGCCGTGGCGATAGTCCCTTTGCTCGTGACTATTATCCGTCTCTAATAAATTAATACTATTATATTTACCACATCCACCGTATGTTTTCCGCTTTTCTGAAATACGTAATGTCGTCTCTCTTCTTAACAAGACTTAATCTAGTAAATATTTAAATGTCAGTAAAACACTAATGATCTTCTTCTTTTTTTCTACTATTGAACACTAATAATACTGATAATTTGATTTCAAATGTGGTTTCTACTGTAAATGTTAGGCATATATTAGGACCACCATGGAAATAAGAGAGTTCCCACTTGGACCTCTCTTTCTGGTGTGATTCTAGACAATTATTACAATTTACAGAGCAGAATTATCGAATATAAATTTAACATCATATAATTTACATCATCTTTTCCAACATTCCGCAGACTTGAAAACAACTCATGGCAACTACCCACCACGAACCCAAATAATATTTCCATCCGATGTACAACTTGAAGTTATTTGTGGTTATTATGTAATAAACTTTGTACATATATATTCACATATATCATTGCCAATAAAAAATCAAATAAAAGTTTCATATAGTTCTGATGTATGATCTAATATATATGAATCCAGAACAGATATATCCGGCGGAAAAATTATTTCAATTACTATAGTTCGCTTTTAGTTAAAATTGTTTTCATATAAATAACTTCAAATGTGACGGTAAAATGGACTAATTTTAGAACAGGTGCCATGATTGTGGAAACGTTCAGAACTTCAGAACGTAACAAGAGTGTTAAAGGTGGATCATCTCTTTGCAAACATATTCTATATAGTTACAGGGGTATAACATATTAGATATGAATCGAAGACCGCTGTCTGGAAATGCTTCTATCGATTAATATTGATTTTATTTCGATTATTGTCTGGTCTATAAAGGTGTGTGTTTTTTTAGCTAACGAACAATAGTGGTTACTGTTAACATAGAACAGAAATGGTATTGTGTAATGTTGTCACAAATAAACGTCAATTAGACTCATTCTCGCTTATAACTATGGAATAAAACAATACAATCAATCAATCTGGGGCATAGCTCTAGAAACAGCCTATTGCTCTCTATCGCTATACATTCGCCTGAATGGTCTCTTCTAAAAATATACAAATAAAGTGTCCCAATTAAGCATCACACTTAATAATATTCGAAATAAAATCAATATTGATTGATAGAAGCGTTTCCGGACAGGGGTCATCAATTCATATTTTTTATTTTATACCCACGCAACTTTTTCAAATTTGTTATTTAAAGAGATAATCCATCTTTAAAGAAAATTTATCAAAACAATTCAAATATACATAGCCACTTATCTCCATGTTAAAGGCCCTAAGTTTCGAGTCACCGATTAGTTTTTTATAGTGCTTTTATACACGGTTTTAATAACAATATGTGCCATCAAATATGATTAATTATGACTATAATTCATCACCATTTAGAACGTAACGTCTGTGTCTAAGAAGGTGCCCATAGGTTAATAAAAAAAATGAAACCATAAAATCATTTTCCCCATTGTGGATCCCAGAATGCAACACAATTTAAACTATAGTTTATTTTCAATGAAAGGGGGATAACTCTATGTCTAAATTATTCCCCTTCCGTTGAAAATAATAAGACTTTGTGTAGAAACTTCAGCACAAAACATACGTTGGTTTCTCAACAAAAACAACATGCCCATAGTTTATGACATCGAATAAGTTTAAAATACAATATTTCGGAGCTTCCTCTTTCAAATAGTATATAATATGGCATATATTTGATGTGATCTAGGGGTTCGCAAATTAAGTGGGACTTTAAAGACCGTGGCTCCACAGCACAGGACGGCAACCAGGTAACTACCATAAAACAATGTTTATCGTTATTTGTCAAACCCTGTGTCACGTTCCATGGCAACACTTTAACTTGTATATGATTCATAAATTAGTTTAACCATCATTCAGCCGCACCTTTCATGGGTAGGTATTGCTTTATGCATTCCATTCAGTGTCACCGTACCATGTACATTGGCTGGGAGAATAAAGTATATATAACCCAGAGGGAGAATTATATCCTGTTATAGTCTGGTCTGTGCTGGGGGTGACCGTCGCACATCGGGGGAATTTATGCAACCATCATTTTCTTATGGGAAATTTACTCTAGTTTTCGAATTCAGAGGACGCCGAGTCGAGATAGGTGACAAAATATAACTGTTCACTATGTTTCATAGGGTACCCTACCTAAAAATGACATATTTTCTGAGGTTAACAAGGCATTAGCCAACTGGTTAACAGGGCATCAAAATCGGAAAGATTGTAAACATATTTACAAATTATGGAACGAATATAGACACTTAATAGGATTCAACATCGTTTTCCTGCTTTCGTTCTAATTTCGTGACGTCGTGGTAAAATATGTAGCGTGACGCGTCAAAAATTCATGGCAATGCAGACAAAGTGTTGTGCGTCAACTCTGTGCAAATATAGCATATCTGTCGAATTCTTCCAATTTATATATTTTTGGAAATGAAAGGGTTCTCCCTATATAAAGATATTCCTACTTACATTATATCTCTCCAAGTATTGACATATTAGACAAAAACTTAACCCTCCCCCAAATTTCACAGATAACCACATATATGTGTCCATGCAGTTTGTGTCCACCAAATAAATTGACAATGCACAATTTACCTTGTCATATGGTGTAGAATCGTACGGGGACACTGATAATATAAAGCATCGTTGAAAACCTAGATTAGGAAGGTAATAAAATCCAAGATGGCCGCCAAATTTTATATTGACACTCTATACACCATAAATATGCTAAACGGACTTGATCATCGCGAGTGCTTTATATAATATGGCATTGTCTTGGATGAGTCTGTATCTCAATACGTATAAGGATACTGGCGACGTAAAGCCGACGATGGAGACCAAAATGGCCGCCAAAATAAACAGAACTGTTCAGATAAAACGACCAACTTCTGAGTTGCAATAAAATCACATGGTATGACTATTGTAGCTTATTTGTTCGTACATATGCCATTGTGTTCAACGTGATCCGTATCTGAAGAAACTAGGGGCATTAAGATAGTAACTGTTCATTAATTTCTCGAAATAGCATCATATAATGTCAAATTGCCTAAATAGGACCGAATTTCAACCTGACATCCAATCATTTGATGGTATATATGTCAATGTTCTGCTACACGATGCTACAACTGCAAACATCCACATAAGTATCTCATGAAAAGTACTCCACGGCTAGTATATTTCTCGAGAATGTCTTACATACACCTGTAGCGGATATACTCTATTTTGATCAGAAAAATAATTCCGCGGCTATGGCTGGTAACATGTGACCAACGAGTTGTCATCCCGTTGGTTGAAATGGATCAGCATCAGTGAAAGGGACAACTTTAGTATGACAAGCATCATTCTAATGCCTGAGCAACTGGGTATATGAAATTTTGAGCACGTCTTCTAACTGTGTGGCTTTCTAATCCTTGTACTTTTCATCTTTAGATAATTGCCTACATTGCTCCATACTGATATATAAATTGGATGATATAGTTTTAACCAATTCGGGTACTGTACGTGATTATCATATAATTGTGTACGTGTGACGTCGAGTCGTGCGATACCTACAGTGTGAGACCAACTTTCATGCATCCAAAATTCATGGGACTTACCACAATCAATACCCAGGTCCCACACTTACCGTTATCATTTAAAGCATTAGCATTTACAAATCAGGGGTCAGTTTTGATAATATTCTACTTGTTCCAACCAAACGCTGAAAGTTGGTTCTGTGCAACATTCTTGGTGTGAGCTCCAAGTAACTTGATATTATTTAAAACGACCAATGCCTTGTATGAAGTTAAATACTGAATGCATATAATGAGTTTAAATATATTGTAATAGCAACGTGAATTCTGCACAGCAGGGAAGATATAAAATAATATGGAAGCGAAGGCATATATATAACTCGCCGAACTCGTCAGCCACTACTCAGACACACATGATATATTGTACATTAGCAGGACAATAATTATACTATTCGGCGCCCTCTGAATTCGAAAACTAGAGTAATTTTCCCATAAGAAAATTATGGTCGCATAAATTCCCCCGATGTGCGACGGTCACCCCCCCCCCCCCCCCCCCCGCACAGACCAGACTATAACAGGATATAATTCTCCCTCTGTGCTATATATACTTTATTCTCCCAGCCAATGTACATGGTACGGTGACACTGAATGGAATGCATAAAGCAATACCTACCAATGGAAGGTGCGGCTGAATGATGGTTAAACTAATTTATGAATCATATACAAGTTAAAGTGTTGCCATGGAACGTGACACGGGGTTTGACAAATAACGATAAACATTGTTTTATGGTAGTTACCTGGTTGCCGTCCTGTGCTGTGGAGCCACGGTCTTTAAAGTCCCACTTAATTTACGAACCCCCAGATCACATTATATAAAATATATGCCATATTATATACCATTTGAAAGAGGAAGCTCCGAAACATTGTATTTTAAACTTATTCGATATCATAAACTATGGGCATGTTGTTTTTGTTGAGAAACCGACATATGTTTTGTGCTGAAGTTTCTACACAAAGTCTTATTATTTTTAACGGAAGGGGAATAACTCTATAATTTAGACATAGAGTTATCTCCCTTTCATTGAAAATAAACTATAGTTTAAATTGTGTTGCATTCTGGGATCCACAATGGGGGAAATAATTTTATGGTTTCAGCCTTTTTATATTACTCTATGGCACCTTCTTAGACACAGACGTTCTAAATGGTGATGAATTATAGTCATAATTAATCATATTTGATGGCACATATTGTTATTAAAACCGTGTATAAATGCACTATAAACAAATAATGTGCGATGGTCACCCCCCCCCCCCCCCGCACAGGTGAATCGAGGATATTTTGCTCAGCTGCGTCAGAAATAACCACTTTATCATTGCTTATTTTTGTATTCACTCAAAAAAAGGTATTTGTAGTCTTGAAATAGGGTTTTATGAAAACTAATGTTGTTGGTTTAATTGTCGTATGGGAGAGATACATTATATCACATGGAACCACTTTTATATATAGAATATACGCATAGTGTTTCTGAATAACAAATTTAATCCACGAGTGGGATTGGCGATTTACACCACGAGCTTCAGCGAGTGGAGTAAATCGCCAATCCCACGAGTGGATTAAATTTGTTATTCAGAAACACTATGCGTATATTTTGTTTATGCCTCGATCTTTACAATACGATGGATAACTTTTCCGTTAAAATTTTATGGAGAAAGTTTAATCCACTCTGCGAAGTTTAATCAACAGTAGGCACTTTAATCAACATGTGTTGATTAAATGTAAAATTTAAACAGATGGCTTTATTTATATAGTAAGATAGGTGATCGTGGTATAAATCATTTTAAAACCCATTACATATTTCCTTATATCCCACAAATGACAAATAGCTGCGTGCTTCCCGGGATACTCGGCCAACCAAATTACCGCCCGGATTGATACTATTTCGAAAACCCGCGCTTGAAACGAATACCAGAAATTGCAAAAATTATTGCTTTGTTCATTAAGTTCAATTATTGTCCAGCTTCGTTGCACTAATGAAAATATGCACAAAAACAAGAGGAAAATTGGAGGACTATATTTTTGGTCGCAAGCCAAAGCGCGCAATACTTTCGTATGGTTGTGAAGCGTCTCAGCCAACGCCATGCTGGTATGCATTTTACGTGCATTTTTCAGCTTCTTTTAGAGATTTAGATTTTTTAAAAAGGCATTAAGCTCTAGTATTTTTCATGTGATATTCAAGATCTTCAACTCGTTATGTTGGGACATAGGATTTTATGAAACTCGTTACCAGCACTGGGCCGGTTTAAACCCAAAGGTAGTTCTTTGATCTTGAGATCAAAGGATCAAAGCTATGGCTGCGGAAGTACAGGTATATATGACCTCATTATATTATCTGCAGTACAGTCTGATATCCTCCCACGCTATGACATCATTCTACTGGATATGGCCTCAAAGGTATTGTTGTGGAAGTACATGGAAGTACAGGTAGATATGACATAAAATGTATGGTTGCGGAAGTACATCAAAGGTATTGCTGTGGAAATACAAGTAGATATGACCTCATTACATCATCATGTAGTACAGTGTTATATCCACCCACGCTACATCATTCTACTGGACATGGCATCAAAGGTATTGTAGTGGAATTATAGGTACATATGACATCGAAGGTATTGCTGTGGAAGTACATGTGAAGTACAGTTAGATATGACCTCATTGCATCATCCTACTGGGTCACTGGAGTACATGGCCATAACATGTACGTACGTAATATGTGTATTAGGTTATAGGGTGTAATGTTATGTATATTACGTGATGACCTTGATGAACAATGGGGAGCCTCGCCATGAATTATATTCCTAATAGGTGTATTACCGCATATTATGTTAAAGGGACACAATGCATTATGTGTGAATATTAAAGGGAGACAATGCGCTCGCAATGCGTGAATGTTAAAGTGACGGCACTCTCGGTATGGTAATGTCAAAGGGACACGAGGTACTCATAAAGTGAATTTTAAAGGGACAAGTGGCACTCACTGTGGATGACTGTTAAAGTGACATACGGCACTCGCAGTGGTGCAAGTTAAAAGAACACAGAATAACATTTTAAACTTAAAAATTTCAAAAATAAAAAAAAGATTAAAAAAATTACAAAACTTGAGTTAGCTTCTTTTTTTTAAATTGAAAAAAAAATTAAAATTAAAATTTCTTGGCATCCGAATAACAATTGAAATTAAAATAGAATTTCCCAACTACACCTTTTACCGGACTTGGCCTCCGGGTAGCAATTCGACTTTTAATCCGTCAAAAAATTCCCATTCTATAAATAAAACGCCCATGCGCCCACTGTAATATAGAAACAGCGAAACATTATACACGCGGAGCGTGGAATTATTTGCTGAACTCATTTGAAGACTGGAATTTGGTCTGAGAATTTACAAGTCCATGGTATGGGTAAAATTCGCTTTTGGAATCCGCCCAACGAATTTTTCACATGAGTTATGGCACCTTGTTGGTTTGTTTCGGGCGATTTTACCACGCCCTGAATAAAGAGCGTTTAATTTATTGGTTGCTTTTTACACGGGAATATGACAATGCTTTTGTTACACTTATCCTGACGTTTGTAAACTGCCGCAATGTAGACGGCTCTGGACACCATTAGTGAAGTTTCCACTACACGGTTGCCTCTACTGCCTCTACTGTGGGACCGGGATACGAGCCTCCCCCTGCTCAAATTATGGGTATCACAAAACCGCTGCACTCATTTGAAGACCACCTTCACCATTAATTACTGATATGAACCCTACACGTCGTTTTCGAGTCAGTACATCATCAGAACCCTGCAGTAATTGCTGGCTGATCATTCGACTCGGTCATATATGATTGACGAGAAGAGCTGTAGATATTTATTATCCTTGCTGTTTTGACAAGCTATATATATATATATATATATATTACTTTTCTATTGCGCAGCGCATGTTGCACGATGAGACCGTACATCATTTACCCGCAGTTTAAGGCACTGAGACCAGCAGGAATATAAGTCACGGATGTTTACTGTCTACCTTTATATGAAGTATTTTAACATGTTCATGATTCCAGTCAAGATTATCATACGAAGTTGTAATCACGACTTGTGTCAATGTGTTATGATATTCTGGTAACTTCATCAGTGAGTGTTTCTATAGCAGCAAAGTTAAATCTCAGACCACCTCTAACCATTTTAGTTAAATCTCAGACCACCTCTAACCATTTTAGCAGGTGTTTATAATTCTTGTTTTCTGGTTGAAACAAAATAGTGGTGTATCGTTAACGAGTTCAAACTGTCTGATTGTACAATCGTCAACATCATGAATATTGCATAACACGTTTGTATGTGTTATTTGCATAATTTGAGATGGATGTTGGCCTTGTAATATTTGAGATGGGTGTTGGCCTTGTAATATTTGAGATGGATGTTGGCCTTGTAATATTTGCATTGCAGAGTTCATGTAATATAATTTCAGATAGTGAATATAGTTTGAATATAACCATGGATGTATTGTATTATGGAAATGCTAAACTGTGGTGCAAAATATGAGTGGAAAGATGAGGAACCTGTTGATGTAATAATTTTTACGAAGGAAAATATTTTTATGGACGTTCGACCTTAAGCCGTACATTTATCAGACGGCAGTCAACTGCATCGCAGTGTTTATAGGTCAAGTGAACTCTCCACCGACCGCGCGATGAGTTCGGGCAATCCAGCTTGATTAATCGTCTTCATGGCGGCGTGACCGAAACTTCTATTCAAATAGCGTTTGCTGGTTCAGCCGGTCATGTCTTGGTTTTTCCCACCCTCCCACCCTTAGTCCATGTCCCCGATGAACATTCCTCCCTGCCAGTGACTGATGGGTATGTTTTTTTGTTTGGCTTTGCCATCGGACCTATGTTGTATCATGTGTGGCGTGGTACACACACGGCAGCGGTGGCTAGTTTATGCTAACCCCACTAGCGGGTAATTGTTTAACATATAATGTGGTATTTATTATGGTCGGTAGTTCTTATTGAAGAATTGTGATATCGCACATTTGTCTCAGTTTTACATTCTTACCCCATTAATGGTTATAGGGCAGCTTCAAATGGCTGGGGAGATAGGACATAAAATTATTGTATCACATCGCTGAACATGGTCTGGCCCTCAATCTGTGATGAAACATTCCATTATTCACACGAATCACAATGAAGCACATCTAATTACAGTATGAGTATGAACAGTTTGGATCGCATGCATCGAACCCCGGTGATATATTCTCAATTTCTGGTGACGACAATTTCGAAGTTAATCCAGATATTGCGAACTGCTGGATAATATATGGTGATAAAGATGCGATTTGAAAATTTCAAGCAATCACTAAGGAAAGTTAGGATAGGATAGGATAATTTTATTTACAATACACATATGAATAGTACAATAAATTAACATGTAACTAGAATAATTCAGTATATTGCTGGGGGAACATAGCCCTGCCGGGCTGTGTTCCTGTTTCCCCCCATAGTTTTTACCAATCAACCAACTTGTGTTTAAGGAACAAGGAACCAATATTTGTGATAGAACTTCGGGCATTCAGATTGGGTGGTCTTTCTTTGCACACCCACCGTATCCAAAGCTATATGTTGTTTCGTCAATGAATGGCACAGCAGAGTGAACACAAACTGACAGAGTTGGCTAATGTATTTGCTGGCCTATACCATGCGATATTCTGTTTTGTGTATGTGCCTTTTCCATCCACAGAGTCAGTCTTTCGGAAGAATTGGAGCGATCCACCTCTCCCAATTTTAAAATGGTGTCGTGTCATTGAGAAAATTCATAAGTACGAGAATTATTCAGCTCATCTGAGATCTTTTGGAACAATGATGCAGACAAGGGTCCGCGCTGAACCGATTTTTTTTTTTTTTTTTTTAAATTTTTTTATTGAATAGCAAAACATACACGGAATATCACAAACATACATTAGCATACGATACTTCAAGGGCGAGAGGGGAAACTATCTCACTGTCACATGCGCACCGTCTCACACTCTTCAATCGCACCTGGTGTCATCATATAATGTTATATGGACATATAATATGTTGATATCAAATATGGGAGATTGGGCACGATACACGACAGCGCTGCGAAACAGTCAGGATATGTCAAAACAGAAGATACAACCTCGATGCCGGGAGCTATATTAATAGAGTTGTTACCCTTTGTTCTTTGTCGGCAAATTATTTCGTTGTTTACGAACAATCGGTCAATGACTGGCCATGTTTCAACTTTCTATTCTACCAATATAATATTGAGATATATATCCGAACGGCCTTTAAAGTGTTGTATCTTATCGGGTTTCGTTTTCAAGTGCTCGTTTCATTAAAAGCCAATTGGTATCGAACATATTACGTTCAAGTCTGCAGTATGCATTGTATTTATCGCAATTATACCTAAAGTTGAATTCTGCAATTAAAGTATTCATAGACAATTGGTCCGTTGTAAATTTTGTTTTGTAAATATAGTTTTTAATAATCAAAATTAAATAATTTGTAATGTTATCCGTTCGATTGCTCATGTTTCCAAGCGTCATTGTCTTTTTTTTTAAAGGAATGACGAAATTGTTTGATATTGTCCATTTGGAAAGCTTGTCTAGGAATGATTGAACATGCGGACACTCCCAAAATATGTGGCATATCGTTTCTTGTGTTTGACATCGGTTGCAAAGATCGTTTTGTCTAAACTTGGCCAGTTTTAGAAATTTATTGGTAGCTCAAATTCTACAGTTTATACGAAATTGAAGCCAGTGTAATTTAGTGTCAGACGTTGACTGGAATGGGGCCTTGAAGCAAATATCCCATGGAATGTTGTACTCCCCTAGTTTGGATTCCCATTTCGAGCACACGTCCAGTTTCTTGTTTCTCGACGCTAGACAGTTGTAAAAATCGCGCCCACCTTTCGCATTGCGTAATAATAATATGTAATTACTTGGGAGGATTGGTGCCATCATGGGATTATTAGGTTGTTTAAGGGTTTTGACACTTTTTTCTGCTTGTCGAAGAAGCGCATGCAAGGTGATGAAATATGTTCGGACATTAAATGTCGACAAGAGGGAATGTCTAGTTCTCTCCATGTCCGTATATTTAGTGTCGAACCATTTATTTTAAAATGTTCATTTTTCCATGAAATTGAAGACAGTAAGGGTGGGGTCTCTTTTTCTGCTACCAATACAATAGCTCAGACCAGGCGATAATGACATCTCTCCAGAAAGGATTCTGGATGCGGGCAGAATATAGCTTTAAGTATTGGCCTCCATATGCAAGAAAGAGGGGATCTTCGTCTATTGGTAAATCTACAAGAGGGCGCCATTTCGGCCGTTTCAGTATAATTCGGCGGATCCATGTTATCTTCATAGATGACAATAAACTTCGACATCAACCATTTCAGGCCCCCTGCTTCGAAATTTTGGCAGAGTTGGGTTCTCTGTCTCGTTTTCCTCCCCAAACAAAGTTAAACAGAATCGTTTTTAAATTTAAAAAAAATGATGCTGTCGGGTTGGGAAGAGACTGAAATAGGTGGGTCATTTTTGGCAGTATAAGAAATTTTATTACCGTGATTCTACCCAAAGGAGTCAATAGCCTATGTCCCCATGATTTTATCAGGGTCTTAATATCGGATAGCTTTGAGTCGTAGTTATCTAATATTTTATCAAGGTTGGTATTAAATTTGATCCCTAATAGAGTAAAGGCGTTGGTGAATTGTACATGTAGTTCAGGGCATATGTTGTGTGTATTTCCCTTCAGAGCCCCAATCCACGATGCCTGACATTTACTGTGGTTGATATTCAGTCCTGACACCGATGCGAATTTGTCTAATGTACTATAATATTCTAGTAGACTTTCCTGACTGCCATCGAGAATCAGCGTTGTATCGTCTGCGTACTGTGTTATTTTATATTCTAAACCGCCGAGGATTATTCCTTTAATTTTAGTGTTTTGTCTCATTAGGATACTATAATTTCTGCACAAATTAAAAAATATAAGGTGAAATAGGATCACCCTGCCGACAGCCTCTGAATAGATTGAAACATTGGGAAATATGCCCGTTTATGAGAATTGAAGAGGATATATTATTGTAGAAAATGGATATCCAAGACTTGATTGATTCACCATAATTAAAAAAATCTAGGCACTCATGTATGAATGACCATGATACAGAGTCGAAAGCCTTTTGAAAATCTATTAATAGCAGCAATCCTGGTTTTGATTCTTGCTCTGTTTTTTGAAGAATGTCGTATATGAGTCTGGTGTTGTCTCCAATAAATCTATTTGAGAGGAAGCCTGTTTGATCGGGGTCTATTATTACCGGTAAAACTTTTTTCAGTCTTTCTGCTATGCAAGCTGATGATAGTTTATATGTCACAGTGAGATTGGGCGCCAGTGCTGGACCGAAATTTACTTTTGCCAAATAATTTGCCAAAATGAGAATATTTTTTGCCAAATTATTTTAGCATTTGCCAAATGCTATACCTGATAGTATCATTTTGACATTTTCTGCAACTTATGTTTCGACACTCGTGGTTTGAACAACTTTTGTTATCGATGGAAAATCAGTTACTTAATAATTAATTACACTCGCATCTCCATTGTGGTTATCATACAACAATAAGCCGATCACCGAACAATACAATGGTTGAAGGGTTGCTTCAGCAGAAGGGCACCTCACAGGAGGATTAGTAATCACTCCAACCATCAGTACTAATGCTAAGAGATTAACTGCATTGAGGTGTTAACTTTCCGTAAACCTTATAAAACACCACTAATTTAATTATGTTGTGAGAGTTTCCTGAAATGAATTGTAATGATTGACAAATATTTTTTTCAAATTTATTGAGGAATTAAAAAGTGACTTACCAAAACTTTTGCCAAATGAAAATATTTGTTGCCAAATGTGAATTATTTTGCCATTGGCAAATTTGGCAAGTGGCAGCGAGAACCCTGATGCAGACCCGGTTCCGGCTTATGCAAGAAAGGTGCATTTGCGCTGTACATACGAAGGCTTTATGTGACCCACAAATGTGAGTAAATGGGGGATGCCTAATGGCAATTGAGCCCCATGTCTATTGGCTTTTTTTATCCCAGCTAGCAGTCTATAGACTATAAAACAAAGGGCTATATATCACTTTACTCAAGTTTCAGGTGGGCTGGTTGGGGTGCAGAAAGTCATAAAGTTTTATACATCAATATGTTCTCTTCTTGATCAAAATACTCATACGGAAACATACAACACACTGGTATGGACAGATGATGATGAATCACATGAAAAAATTAACTAGAGCAATGGCGGGGAACCTGAGTGAGAAGTACTCATTTAGTCTATAGGTAATTATAGAAGTACTCACGGCGGAATTGGGCTAAAGTTAAAAAATGCAAGGCAGCAGATAGAAATTAAGTGGGATAGTGCAAAGATTTGCGTGCAGTGTAGATTAACAAATGATGCTTTAGTAAATATCGTTAAAAAGGTTGTCAATAATAAATGTTCCTAATAATTATGATCTAATAAATATATTGGTAATATATCTATTTTACCATCGCCACATTACCATGTCTTCTCCATCGGAAACTGACATATGCAGATCACCCTGCTGTATTGGCAATTTTGGCAAGTGGCAGCGCGAATTCTGATGCAAACACGTTTCCGGCTTATGCAAGAAAGGGAAATTTGCGCTGAACATACGAAGGCTTTATGTGACCCACAAATGTGAGTAAATGGGGATGCCTGATGGCAATTGAGTCTACGGCTAGAGGTACCATGTCTTCTCCATCGGAAACTGACATAAGCTAATGATATGCAGATCACCCTGCTCTATAGGCACTTTCGGATTCGGTCAGAAAGTTGAAATAAAATAAGCACAAAAGCCCCACGTGGATAATCATGGTGGGGTTTTCGCACCAGGGGACCTGTGGTAAGATGTATGTACTTGTGCATTATATATCAAGCACCAACAGCTATTGGGTTCCGTGCGAGTTAAATATAAACGCTCTTTATATTGAGTTTGTTAGTTATGTGCCCCTGTTATCTTAATGAGCTATTTCTTTTGTCTGGTCTTCCATACACTACCACAAAAAGCCTTTATTGTTTGTGTGATGACGAAAATCGTCAATTTATGAAGACTTGTCGACATTTGCATATTCCTGGCTAAACAAGACATAACATTAAGAGAAAATGAAGAAAATGTCGAAGAAGATGCATCTGAGAAATAATAAATAGAGTATGTTATCCTGTCTGAGAAATAATAAATAGAGTCTGCTATCCGGTCTGAGAAATAATAAATAGAGTCTGCTATCCGGTCTGAGAAATAATAAATAGTGCGGGACAGATAAAGTATTAAATAATATAGTCCATGGGCTAGTTGGACCCCTCGTGCACCCCTCACCCACTACTTAACTTCTTTGGTATTTTCATGTACCCTGCTATGTAGTGGTCAGGAAAAACGATGTTAACAGCAAATACTTTGGGTCCTATTGTACCTACTGGGTCAAAGTTTAGCCTTACTCGGTTACCATTTTTTTTTTTCGATTATGATGGGGTGGGGGAAACTGATAGCAAACACATATGACGTTTTCGTTATTGGTTGTCACACATTTAGCTAAATGAACTATGTATATCCATGCATCAGCCGGAAGTATCTAGTTTGCCTCATTCGTCTGATATTAGGCACACGTGACATACCTGCATGATCCGTGGACCATTGGAATAATTGTACCTATTTATGCTCTAACTCCTATTTTGGGGAACCTGCCCTGGCATGTGGGGAGTGATTGACACAAACACCCGATTGATGGTCCGACGAATTTATTTCGCCTCTGATTGATAATTGTCCAGCCTTGATAAGCATGGAATATTCTATTACATAATAATTAGTACAATTGGAATTTAGAGGTTCTGAATAAATAAAACCTTGTCGATACATTGATGTTACCCATTTGTGGGTGTAAACCGCCTCATAGATCTAAAGAAGGCTTAGGGGAAATTAAACCAGTTGTAAAATAGTTTGTGTTCTTTTTGGACCCAATTACGGGTAATGAGTGCCAAAAGTGAAGTGATTGCGAGGTAAAAAAAATTACAATTTTTGTCTTAAGGAGAAAATAAAGATGCAACCAGCTGGTATTCCAGCATACAAAACCAGTTGGACTTACCGGAAAGCTAGGAATACCCATGACGAACCAATAACATGGTATATACATGTGTATGATATATAACTGAACAAAGCGAAACATATAACAAAATAGGCATAGCAAGAATAAAACATGTGCAAACACAAGGAAGATAAATTTTGAACTTGAAGTTAATAACAACCAAACAAAGTAAATATACTGTGAGTGAGCGATGCCCCAAGACTGAAAACAGGATGGGCAGCAAGAAAATATGCATCCAAACCAGAGCAGTTACAGGGAGGGTGGGTGGGAAAATTATTATTAAAATTAAAAATTTACTTTGTTGTGGCTTAACTTAAAACAAAAGACGCTAAATATTTAAATTAGCCCACGAGTACTCAAATTTTCGTAATGTTATTATGTGCGCTGATTGGCTCCATTAAAACTTTTACCATCGCACGTGGGCGACCTTTTTGATAGGCATTATTTCATTGGCGTAAAGCCGTCATGTGACCGCGTTAGCATTCACGTGACTGTCCCAAGCGCAGTCACGTGATGTTTACATCGTTCTAATTTTAACTGCATAACAACAACACACCGGTGATTACTGTTCCGCGCGGTAAAGTACCCGTCGTGAGTGCATAAATAGTTTTACTTTGTAAATATCCTTTATGCTCTAACTGCTATTTTGGGGAACCTGCCCTGGCATGTGGGGAGTGATTGACACAAACACCCGATTGATGGTCCGACGAATTTATTTCGCCTCTGGTTGATAATAATCCAGCCTTGATAAGCATGGAATATTCTATTACATAATAATTAGTACAATTGGAATTTAGAGGTTCTGAATGAATAAAACCTTGTCGATACATTGATGTTACCCATTTGTGGGTGTAGACCGCCACTATGGCT
This sequence comes from Siphonodentalium dalli, assembly GCA_032622095.1. Lineage (NCBI taxonomy): Eukaryota > Metazoa > Mollusca > Scaphopoda > Gadilida > Siphonodentaliidae > Siphonodentalium > Siphonodentalium dalli. The sequence continues at coordinate 264,969,650 of CP136061.1, read as the reverse complement.
GAAATTTATAGACGGTCTATTAAATTTCAGCCATACACCCACAGAAAGAAACCTATTTATATCAAAATAATGCAGATGAGTAAGACTCGGAAATTATAGGACAATTACTATTTTAAGTTATTTTGGCAAGGTCATTACCAAAGTATTGACGATACGTCAAACTAACTTCACAAGACATTCTCTCTGAAACACAAACAAGATTTAGACAAGGTTCTTGAACTATATATAGATAATATATTTAATGGTTTACTGCCGAATGACATAATAAATTTTAATTAAAACACGAATGGTTAAATATTGGAACATAGTAGTTAACATGAATGAAAGGCGGTATCATCCGACGACTCAACTCATATTAGTTGGCTGATTTCCATTCGTCGTACCTTAAAGTCGGGATCATCCGACGACTCAACTCATATTATTTGGCAGATTTCCATTCGTCATACCTTAAAGTCGGGACCACAAGCTCCTCTATTTTATAGCGACACGGCTACATACGTAGACCAACTTATCGAGTAAGTGAACTGTAGTCTTGTTAGCCAATTCCGATCGAACTGGCAAGCAGATTTGCACAAATCTAGCCGTGGGGGGGGGAATAAATCAGATATTCAAACATGATGTCTCATATGAAGGCTATTTAACTACTCCAAATGAATTTAATAGAACTGTATTATGTAAATTTAGAACATCTGACATTTGATGCCGGTCGATGGAATTGTAAAAATCTACCGGTAACAGACTAGGAAACGAATGTCTTTATATCTTTGAGTGTGAAGCGCGTAAGCGCGAGAGATAATGTTTTATATATCAGAAGAATACTGGACAGACCAAACATTACTGTGATGGATGAACTTCTGAATATACAAAACACATATTAAATACGACGTCTATGAAAATTTATACATATCATTTTTAAAGTAATGTGAATCACTCCGGTAGGGTGATCAAATAGAAATGGAATAATCTTGTTCAAAGTAGTTATTTTTACGAATATTAATCCAAATTGACAGCGCACACCGTAATTCTGATATATTAATTAAATGCAATGATTCTTGATGGCGAAATCATTTGTGGGTGTTTATAGCCGATCTTAGTAGAATACTACATTCTCAGGTTGGCATAACGCCTGGGTGCTATACTTATCAGTTTCACGCACCCGAACAAGTCCATAATATGTCTTTAAGAGATTCGACGATAATCCGCACGAATGACATAGTAATACCAACTGAATTGTTTATTTATTGCTACGTGTAATATGAAAGCTTGAACGATTATATAACTAGCTGAAATAGGCTTCATTTGTGAGTCTTTATTCAACATCGGAGGGGGCTGCGGCCCCTGCACAAAGGGGCCTACTTCGCGCACTTGACAGACATATCCTATTCTTTTACATATAGAGATAATATTTAGTATGCTACTTCAATATATCCTCATGCATATTGGTTCATATTGGTTCATATTGGTTCATATTGGACCCAAAATGGACTTATACCCATTATTCCGTTGGATGGCGCGGGCCACAATGAAAACACATATATAAAGAGCGTACATCTGGTGCTGCAACTTATCCTCGTGCAAATAGGTTCATATTGGACCTTAATATTCACATAGGTTCATATTGGACTTATTTTATTCTGAAATAGGCTTTTTTTTTTTTTTTTAATATATTTATTTAATTAAATTTTTGTAATCAAAATATGGATGCAAGTTCGTTTGACATTTTGTGTGTAACGCGAAAGCATCCATATACTAGTACCCTATATGCAACGCAAGCAAATCAACATCCATTTCTTATATTTACACTCAACCGAGTCAACTGGCAGATTAAAAGAACATTAAAAGCCCACGTTCAACGTTATTCTCTTGGCTCGATGCAAGTTGCGTCTACACAAAAATGGATGCAAGTCGGTGGTCTGCCGCGACGTCGGTAGATGGGTAAAGTTGGGGGTCTGCGCACGACGTCGATAGAGGGGTAATGTTGGGGGTCTGCGCGCGACGTCGGTAGAGGGGTAATGTTGGGGGTCTGCGCGCGACGTCGGTAGAGGGGTAATGTTGCAAGCGCTATACTCGCCATTGGCCTCGTTTAACGGTAGAGCACGCATCTATAACCTCAAATCGACTCCACCCACTCGCATGTGCAATGTGACTTATAACGAACCAAAGCCGGACGATTTGGGTCGTATATAGACTATATCTGATTTTGTGACGTCACCAATTATTATCTAATACGACGCTGTTGTTTTGAATTTCGGGAGCACAGTAGATCGATGGGCTTAAAGCATTAATGTCGTAATCGGAATATGAGGGAATTTCGGTGATTTTTCAAAATCTGTCCGCCATTGTGGGCGCCATTTTGGATTTGGGGAACTTTTATTTGGATATGGTACAAGGAAAGTTCTTCGCCTAAATGTTCCCAACTTACAATAGTAAGCAGGTGTGGAGTTGTCATGACAATAATGCTCACTGATGTTAAAATCAGCGATTTTCGGCGATTTTTTATTTCTGGTGGCCAATTTGGCCGCCATCTTGGATTTGGGTAAATATTCCTCAACTCAGGTATAAGAGGAATCCTAGCTCGAGTATCTCCTACAAATATATATGCATGGGTGTTGTTATAATAGCAATAACATTCATTGATTCGAAACATAACATCGCGTTATTAACGGAGATTCGGCTTTGACATATGATACCGGCATTTGGGAAAACATGATATCGGACAAAAATATCCCGCAGTGAATGCATATTATGGTCCCTATGTATTCGCCAATGACTCCTCTATATGATAAATGTATAATATGACGCAAAATTTCTAACATTTTTCCACAGAGACAAACGAAAGGTGGTAACAAGTCAGAAAAATAGCATATTTTCACATTTCGGCGGCCATCTTGGCCGCCATATTGGATTCTGTGGTCGGATTTTTGGCCAATTTGTAAGGGTTGTATATTAGCATAACGAAACGAGCGGAAAAAAAGACCGCGTGTGCTATCATCTTTACTATAATGGCGATCAAAGAGACCTGGTGCATTTAAAAAAAATGGCAGCCATGATGGACGCCATCTTGTCTGGAGTCTCTGCGGCCACTTTTTTTTCTTGTTAACAAGTGAAAAAAATTAGAGGAGACCTTAAGGAAGAAAATTAGTCGGGTGAAGTTAAGTCCTGGGGGGGGGGTGCAGAGGTCGACCAATATCTCCTGGACTAAACACCCTGGTAAAAATTATATCATTTTTTCCATCATCACGGTAAATACATGGTTTACAAGAATGTTTTTACGTTTTATCGTAAGTATAAGTGAATGTCTGACCTGGTAGCAGAACTGCCAAGGTAAGCGACCCCACACACTAGCACGACAGAGATAAAGTCAGAGTAATGCACTGGCAGGTGGACCCGAAGGCCTTTTAGAAAGTCAACTGCGGAGAAACGTAAAACGGCTTGGAGCATATTTGTCATAAGAATTTTTTACACAATATACACTGGTAGGTGCAAAATGTACGGCCTATATGACAGAGTTTGCATTTATGGTCATGTATAGCATTACAAATACTACGATTTGTCACAGTAATCTTAGTTCCCCATATCATAGTGTTTCTATATTATATGCCATAATGTGCAGATATATGTGCACGAAGCTGAGTATAGTCTCCCGAAAATTAACATTAACATATATATGTGTGATACGAAATAAAGTGACATTGGTTTCATTAATCTTCAGTGAGACACGATAATGTGTCATATTATAGTCAATATTAAATTAAACCGCTAATAATGCGGACTTTATTTTTATCCACGATTTATATTTCAACTACAATTGAACACGACCTCACGCCATACCTTACTACTGTATTTCAAATCTTAGCTGAGCCATTGTCATTGGAATAAACACGATGAATAATATTTGTTTTATTTCAGACAGCAATGGTTGTTGTAAACAATGTCTGTACTTTGGTTTGTTCGTACAGTCACCGAGCGCATAACCCTTGGTTTTCACACACAAAGCGTAAGATTTAATAAAAATAAAATTGACGATTTTCATCCCAAAAGCAGACCATGACAGATCAAATGTACCTGCTAAAACTGTGGTAGAGCCACCAACAAGCAATTTTTTCCGCAACTAAAAAAAAAAATTCCTGCTGTTTTTTTAGTGTTTTGGCAATGAGTTGGGCTTCAAAACCACTTCGAATGAGAGAAATAATGTAACTCTAACTGGTAAACTGACTGCAGGCAGTTATCGTGTTGTATTTTGTTGCAAATTTTGAAATCCAAGATGGCCACTGGCAGCCATGTTTTTTTGGCCGAATGACCTCAAAATGACTAATTCCTATTTACATGTCCATGTTAACATGCATGATAAATAGTATCCACAGAAATTCATATACAGCTGTTTACAGTGAATTTCCCCCCGCAAATCTCTGTTTTAGTGTTAAAAGGGGGGGTGGGTGTAACCCCCCCCCCCCCCTGGTAGAGCTGAGAAATATTTTAATTGAAATTGATTTTATCTTAGCAATTTAAAAACAATTGTCTTGCAAGCGCAGATGATAATACTTCAGGCGAGACTGAGAAATCGGGCTGTTTTCTTACAAACATACTGACTGGTCTAGCATTGAATACGAAATAAACCACCGAACCAGTAATGCCGCATTTAACACAGGCTACACTAGCAGTTACGTCCCCAAGATTCTTGTTTTTTTTTCTATGTTTTTTTAGACATGTGTACAACACACTAAAATCAAAATCGGGTACGACTACATCACTAGCCCTTATGCGTGGGTTTACTATATGCACTGTGTTGCAATCGTTGCTTCACAACTGACATTCATAATCAAGCTGCGACTTAGTAAATAACCCGTTGTGTGTATATCTATATGGTTGTGTTGTGACCGTCACCAGACTGACACACCCTCCACAGGCAAGATGAACGTACTAGTGAATTCACTGTTCTGTATTCTCCTATGTGGTACGTATTTTAGGGTTTAACTGGTCCTGGTTAAATGGGACTGCTAATTTTCTATGATGCTGGTGGGTACGGCTGAATTTCAATGATACTGGTAGCGCAAACCGATGTTGTTGATTTGTTGATTTAAGTATGTTTTATCAAGGTTATGGATCATGTAATAAATATAATCTGCAACTCGTCCCCAGTTTATAGCGGAATTTACAAAACTCGTCCAGTAAATTAATTCTGGACCTCGCCAAAGGCTCGGTCCAGACCTAATTTACTGGACTCGTTTTGTAAATTTCTGCTCTATACTGAGGACGAGTTGCAGATCCTCTATGTCTTTTTCCCCATTCGTTCATATTAGCCATAGTCTGTGAAAATGACAACTTTAGAAAACATAACTGTATATTTTCTTAACAGCATCATTTTACCCTACCGACATCATAGAAGGTTAGCAGTGCGGTCGATATATACCCATATCGCGATAATAATATGGATATCGAATCGATAATGTTTTGGTCACACCGTGAAGCCCTATCGGGACCCACCGGCATCATAGCAAATTAACAGGACCGAATAACTATGGTGATATAGGTACAACTGTGCAACTCAAACTTGCTTGGATAGAATCAAATGCGATCACACATCTGATGTAACATACCGCGGATACCACACGAAAGGAAATTTCCCAAAATCTATGTTTTACGATATAGGTTACAGTGAAGTAATTATTTTCCATAGGACTGATACTAACGTTTAACAGCCTACTGATGTCAATATATACCATAGGGGTGTGAGGCATATATAATACGAAAGACTGTCATTTGTGCACACTTTTTGAAAAAAAAATTCATATCGTCGGGCATGATTTTTATATTTAAATTTCGTATTTTGAAAGTAGCGTCAGGATCGCAGTAAAAAAATATGATTTTTTACACCTCACACTGAAAATTTCAAACTTGAAAGCTCAACATTGGTCATAAGCCAATGTTGTTTCTGGTTGTTTAAATTCAAGCAGGATTTCCTTTCATTTTTATCTGTAAATATAAAATTCAATATTAACCAAAGTATACATTGGACTGGTCTATTATTCATCTGCAGGGATGGTCAGGAATTATAAGCAGTCTCCAGACTGACACACATATAATGCAAGTTATGTGACGATGGGATGAGGAATGTGGCCTGTATTGGGTGTGCCGAAGGGTTTGGTCATGCAAATAACAAAAATCTACGATGACCACAGGCGGCATGTAATTTTATCGAAATTCGGAAGAAATTGATAGCTCCCATCCAGTGGTCACCCTGAAGATTCATGTGAAGTTTGGTGACGATCGGATGAGGATTGTCGCCCACATGTATATATGATGGTGTGTGGAATGATTAATCATGCGAAGAGTAAAAATACAAGTTTTTGATAGAAAATAGATTAAATTCAATAGCTCCCATGTATAGGTGATCCTTAAAATTCCTATCATATGTTCAAAACAATTCTCCAATAAATGTAAGCTGTAGGATATTTTTAACGCATTGCGGATAAATCGATGACTCCCATGTGGAGTTTGGTGACAATCGGATGGATAAGGGATGTGGCCTGTATGACGTTTGGTGACAATCGGATGGATAATGGATGTGGCCTGTATGATGTTTGGTGACAATCGGATGGATAATGGATGTGGCCTGTATGATGTTTGGTGACAATCGGATGGATAAGGGATGTGGTCTGTATGATGTTTGGTGACAATCGGATGGATAAGGGATGTGGCCTGTATGATGTTTGGTGACAATCGGATGGATAAGGGATGTGGCATGTATGATCTGCTCAATAATTGTTGACGGACACGCGTATAGTGTTAAAGGTACTCTGTACAATTGGGCACAATAAAACCACAATATAATCTCACACAACAGTAGACTGTCCACACTCGATCAAAATTCCATATAAGGATATATCATCATCTCAAGCTCATTTCACACTGACCTTTCGTCATATCCGACAATTACCTGATACAACACGAGATATTTCGCTCTGGATATATCTGAACTATAGTCATCAAGTACTTAATGTTGATGAAAGATTGTATACTTCCTATTAGTTTAATGCACAATAAGCCTGTTTTATACAAAAACATATAAGAACAAGACCGATATATCAAGGGACATTAGAAGTCATAAATTGTAAACATTCCTATTGAATTAATTAGTGTCGACTCATGCGGAAATGTGTAGTCTAAATCACGTGCCCAGGTGTGAATGACGCCATGTTTAATACAGCACATCTACATTGTAGTGTACAATTGATAAATTAACATTTATACAGTCTCCTGAACACCAGAATGTAACATACTACTGATATTTCGCCTTCCTGTGCACATTCTTTTCCACTATCTGAAAAGTATAAGTATACAACACACGCAAATTCCGGTTGATTTCACAAACCATAATGCAGCCTTCTAGTCCAATGACGACGCTATACTAATATGGAAACGCTGGTGTCATCTGCAATGGATGCAGAATTACATATGATCAGTACGATTCCCTATTCACCAATAACGACAGCCGCGCTACCCATACAGTAGTACGCTACATTATGTCCGTGTTCATTGTATCAATATATTATGTTTATACACACTGCATATTGTATTATATAACACATCTCTCCTTAAAGAGGAGCCTATTGATACAGATATTATATGTTGTTGTCTATCTGGGGGTTGATATGCTACCCTTGCACCCGCTCATCATGGCCGACGTTTCTCAGACTAGGCATTAAGTGAGTTTGATGCAATTAATAGCGGAAATTTTTCTTAACTGCATACAAATGCATATGTTTTGTGAAACTAGGACATATTTCTACCTTTATATGGCAAAATTGGAACTTCCCATCTAAGATGGTCGCCAAAATGCCCCCCCCCCCCCCCACAAGTGGAAAATATAACATGTTTTCACTAAGATCTTCTTGATCAGTTTCTGCTGTTTGGAACTGGTTGAGAATTGTGACCTTATTATTTTTTTAACTGATCATTGGAGCAAAGAAATATGGTCCTAGCCCCTTCCGACCACTCAAAAATTAGATTTTTACAGAACGCGGTATATAAAATTTAATAAAAAAGTTACAATTGGGATTCTGGATTTCAACAATAAATGAGTGTAATGATAGTGAGGCATTCCTTTGCCGGTGAATATTCCAACTCATTGGACCAAAAATTGTTACTTTGTCTCACAATGGCTGCCAAAATGGACGCATAAATATGGAAAATTTTATATATTGCCCCAGCGTGCCGCGCAATCGCTTAAAAGTTGTGGTTGACATATAACATTGGCTATTATGCCTTCTATACATTGAATACTGACATGTCGGATGCACATTAGTTACTATTGTTACCACTGACATTACCAGAAATATTCGAGTTTTCTCTCACAATTTAGACACAAACAGGGCTTGTTTTGTCATGTGTGGTGATGTTTTTATTTTATAGCTCCAGTGTCATGGTTGAGGCAAACGACATTCACGCCATGTGACGTCAACGAGATGCGTATGGAACGTACGTTCGATACGGGTTTGTAGATATGGAACAGCAATAACACTGTACTTCTAGGGAAAAGACGTGTATAAAATTCTTTGAAAAAAAACATAAAAAACACACATATATTCTCGCTCACATGCTTCAATGTGTCAAACTCCCACAGACAAAAGAATAAAATATAAATAAATTATAGTATTCTAGAATGGTAAGATGTGTTAAAACTTGTGTCCAAAATGCCTTACTTGGACAAAGGTTGCCTTCACCTTCCTGTACATGTATGCCTACCATGCACTTGCATGGAGTGTCTTGCTGTGAGTACTGTTTCAGGTTTCAGCATGGTTCTTGTGGGTCGCTTCTCCATGGATGCTTCACCTACAGATGGCCGTAGCATCTTGTATAAACTGGTTGCTTCTGTGGCACTGCACTGCCATGGGCCATGGAGCCCTTTCAGTCACTTGACGGCTTTGTGTCTCGTGGAGGTGCTTCTCCAGGAGCGACCAGGCTCATGCACGGGGGGGGGAGCTGTGTTGTTGGGGAGGGGGCATCTGGGTGCGGCGTCCCATTCCGAGGGCTGAGATGGGAATGGCATTCTCATCTGGAGGTGGGTTGGATGCAGGACCGGGACAGGTGATTGTAATATCCTTTGTCCCAATACCATATATGTTGAACTTATTATATACATGTATGTTGAACTTATTAAATATGTTATAACAATATATTTTTGAGATCAGAATAAAAATATTAATAACACAAAATCATTCTGGCTTGATCTAGCCAGTTTACAAATGAATACGAACAGTTCGGTTTCTAATAATTCAGAATTAATTGTAACTGACAAAAGTCTTTAATTAAAAGAAAGATCCATTTCCTCAAACGCGGTAGCAGATATAATGCCAGCGTGAACATTATCTTACAGACCAGCGTAGCAGGGTACCGAAGTCTGCCTTGCATAAAATGATCGATCCATCTGTTTTCCAGTAAGAACGTCGCATTCATCTATCTCAACAACACCGGATCCATGCGCCGTGCAGAATTTGGTGAAGACAATTTCCAACTGTTTCCCAGACGCATTCTCCAATAGCACTAACTTTATGAGCACTCTGAACGTGACAGCGCAACAGACTGCTTCAGAGCTCTTCACACCGACAGACTCATATAAGCTGTTAGAAATAGATTACAAGAGCATCGGGAAAGGATGCAAGTAAGTCCTCAGATTGATAGGAAATCATCGTGTTGAATGTGGCTCAACTCCCCTTTCCTCTGGGTGTAAATCGGTTTATAAATATGTTATAACTCGGTTTGGAAATTGAAAAGGGTCGTGATAAACAGTCAAACGTGTCACTTGAAAGAATGAAAGGAAATGTAACATGAATGTTGAGAATGAAGAACAATTCCTTATGGGATGGCTGCAACACATATGATAAGATGCGTAAACACTTATTTGATGAGATAGGGCTATATAGGAATGACGAGTGATTAATGTATTTGATTGAGTGATTGCCAAACATTCCTATATATAATGTGTAGTAGTGTTGAGTGAGAGCACCCTTTAGTTAGGTCTTTACCCGAAGGCCACTTCATTGGAAATACCTCATTAAGGGCATGCTCTCGCCACTTTTTGTTTACTGTCCTATTGAAAAGACGGCGGCGATTGGAGGTGAGGTGTGTCGGCGTCTCTGATTGGTCCACATTCATGTCCGGTTTGGTATTCCGTACTTTAGCTACATCGTATCATATTTACATCCAGTTTTGTATTATAAACTCTAACTAACTCGTACGAGATTCACGTCCAGTTTTGTATTATAAACTCTAACTAAATCGTACCAGATTCACGTCCGGTTTTGTATTTCGAACTCTAGCTAAATCGTACCAGATTCACGCCCGGTTTTGTATTCCGTACTGTGGTACATGGGAATGTGGTGTCATATATAGACCTGGGATTGAACATGCCTATATATATTATGTTCAGTAATTGTTAGCATTGTTATATATATTTATTACTTTGATATCGCTGACGTTTTTATGTCATTAAACTGTTACTTTATGAAGCGCCTGTAAAATGACATATGTAGACATAAGACTCGGCATTACTCAGCAGACTAGCCCTCGGAACAAACGTCACACTGCCGACGACTCGAATTCGAGTCGACGCAAGTGCGACGTTTCTTTCATATAAATGGGAGTAGACTCCACGTTTTCTGTTTTGACACAGGGGGCACAATCTAGAAAATACTGAGTCATCTGATTCATTATGTGTCAAATAGGACCGTCGGTAATATCCCTTATGGAGCCCCTCACATATGTGAGCAGACGACACTGAGCAATACAAACTGCCATCTGTATGGGGCTCCCTACAGGAAGCTGAGGTCATGGAAGGGTTAAGTAAAGCCATGTGCCAATGCATTCTCTTATATATGCGAGTCGACCATATGTCGCCTCGCATATATAAGAGAATCCATTGGCCTAACAATTTTTTATATATTTTTCTTACATTCTTTAACAATTTTATAATGTTTTTCTTATATTTTTAACAACTATAAAAAATAACATAAAATTGAAAATATCCTGTCCATGTATTTTCTTTTGAGTTCTTATTTTTGAACCCAGTCTTTTTGACTTTACATTTCCCATGGCGAGCGTGTCTCATTCAATGGAGATTTACTGACAAGATATGCAAACATTCACACGAACCTTAGATATGTTTATTTTATCTACAAATTGACAAGACCGTGACGTACATTGTAAGTGTTGTATATCTAGTTGTTTGCCCAATAATAATGAGATATCGACTATTCAAATAGTCAGCAACGAAATAATGCTCGACGTAATTATATTCGTATTCTTCATATATTAACCCTTTCTATAATAAATGCATTCTCCCAGTCAGTTAACAAGTGTACATTGGAATGGGCTATTATTGTATTTGCAGGGATGTGCATGAAATATAAGCAGACGACATGTAACTAAAAGTACGGAATGAGTTATATATATTGAGGAATATTTAGATATTAATATGGTCGTTTATTGGACTTGTTATCTGAACATTTCCTATGCGACAACTCGGTCATCAATGAATCAATGATGCTTTAGTATATAAATGGTTAAACTTATTATCTGAATATTTCCTATGAAATAACTATTCATCAATGATGCTTTAGTATAGAAATGGTTAAAGGGACATGAATCCTGAAATGTTCAAGCCAAAATATTTACATTTCCCATGCATACGTGTGAACTAGTCAAACGATAATTCACAGGTATAATATCGGGTTAACTTGATTAGCGAGGTATAATATCTTGTTAACGTGGTTAGCGTGGTATAATATCGGGTTAACTTTGTTAGCATTGTATAATATCGGGTTAACGTGGTTAGCGTGGTATAATATCGGGTTAACTTTGTTAGCATTGTATAATATCGGGTTAACTTGGTTAGCGTGGTAAAATATCGGGTTAACTTGACTAGAATGGTAAAATATTTAAACTGCAGATATATTTAAGAAAACAAATCCAGCTGAATTAGTAGAAACTAATAAGGAAAACGTTATATATATATAAGAAATGTGGCTGTTGGGGCAGGTATCAAATGAGCGAGCCCCAATTGTACCATAAGCCTTGTGTAACAACACTGACCATGCACGTGACGTCACACGGTGATTTTATTTTCGCATACTTCCAATTTACTCTCAATCAATGCCAATCGGTTGTCTTCGTGTTCGGTGCAGATGCGGACACGCGCCTACAATTTAATTGTCGAATGATTACTAAACAGAAGTCTAAGATAAGCAACTCTATTGTATTCAAGATAAGAAATGAAAATGTGCCTTCAATCTATACGATAGACGTATACGCTGTTTGATGCGCTAGTTTATTATTAGTCCACCCCAGTGGGTTTCTTAGTCCACCCCAGTGGGTTTCTTAGTCCACCCCAATGGGTTTCTTATTCCACCCCAGTGGGTTTCGCCCAAGATATATGTGACCCGCCATATCAAATCCAGTCGGAAGTCGGGATTTTTTTACCCTGTTCCAATGCATTCTCTTATATATGCGAGTCGACCATAGGTCGGCTCGCATATATAAGAGAATGCATTGGCCTAACAATTTTTTATCATGTTTTTTAAATAAATGTTTCTTACAATTTTTAGGACACAAAATAAAAAACATCCATTACCCTGCAGGGAGCCCCACACATATATAGAAGCATATAGAAGAGTGTCGTCTGCTCATGTTTGTCTGGGGCTCTGTATGGGTGAAATTATAAAATTGTTAAAGAATACAAGAACAAATTATTAAAATTGTAAAAACTTGTTAGGCCAATGCATTCTCTTATATATGCGAAGCGACCTATGGTCGACTCGCATATATAAGAGAATGCATTGGCACAGGGTAAAAAAAATCCCGACTTCCGACTGGATTTGATATGGCGGGTCACATATAAGCAAAGGTATGTGGCACACTAGCACGGACGTGGAATACGTTACTTCTATCTTGCACTGTCCTGCACGTTTGCGGACACTCACTGTGAGTCACCCCCTGCGTTCTTTCCTTGAGGGCTGATTGGAAAGCTACGATGAGGAGTCTTTTAATCATACCACTAAATTAATAAATTTCCATTAAATAAATAAACAAATGATACACAAACATTTCTTTCAAAAGGTGATTGAAACATGTGACCCACACCCAGTGATCAAACATCTGAGACATATGAATACATTATGAACAAAATGCACCGGCGACGACAGATTTCATCGCGGTGGTTTAGTACATCTACACTCCGTCTCTCGCTTAATGGGCGACCCCATATTCATTGGGGGGAAATCGTGGCCGTGTGGTATTGAGGTCGGACTTTGAGTCGCAAGGCGTGCTCGCCGTCGGGTCGGGGTTCGTATCCCACCCAATCTCAAAAAATTGTCTCAAAAATCAAATTTGCTTCTAAAAATAGGCACCTGGTGTGTTGTATAGTCCCAAGCATGTTCTAAGAGCAATGCTCGCCATGTTTCGGAGGCATAAAATATATAACATTGCTGCCGTGCCGTACCTCCTATATACATATATATATAGATACCTTAAAAATGTGAATATAGTGTGCGACGTCGGAATACAGCGGCCATTCGAGCTTCCTGTTTTGGGGTTGCTTCGGTGGCCGTGTGTTATTACCCGTCCATGACTTTGAGTCGCAAGGCGCGCCCGTCGTCGGGCCGGGGTTCGTATCCCACCCAATCTATAAACAAAAATTGCAATGTCTCAAAAATCAAATTTGCTTCTAAAAATAGGCACCTGGTGTGTTGTATAGTCCCAAGCATGTGCTCGCCATGTTTCGGAGGCATAAAATATATAACATTGCTGCTGTGCCGTACCACTGGCGGCAATCGTCAGAAACATGATAATTTTTAATTTTTTTAATTAATTTTTTAATTTAAAATTTTTTTTTTTCAATTTGACCCGATTTGACCTTGAATTGATCATTGATTTTTGTTTTTCATTAATTTTTTGTTTTTAAATTTGACCCGATTTGACCTTGAATTGATCATTTTCAAGGTCAATGTCAGGTCGGGGTCATAATTTACCCGTCCATGACACTTCCCGAAGGTAGCAAGTTTGAGCTCAATCGGTTCGAGTCTATAAAGGACACATACATATATATCATTTGTGGGTACCCGTTTCAATGTGAAGATCACCTCGGGTGGAAAAACTGACCCGATGAAAATGTCCCCCGTTCCTAGGAAGTCCTAAGTACGTAAGAATCACACATAGAAGCGAGTTCCATTTCGAGCGATAACGTAAACAAAAGCCGTATGCGAAAGCCGAAGAGAATAAAGAGCGTTAACCGGTTAACGAACCCAAATATGGAAGATATAAGGAGCGTTTAGCGTTATTGCGTTAAGTACTCCCGGCCAATGACGATGCCTGGGGAGTGGATAAGGGGTGGAGGAGTCGTCGCACGGGCTCGCGAATGATCCGACGACCATTCCCGTGGTTTTTTTACCCTTAGATAGGAAGTTTGAGCCCTACCGGTCCAGCCGTTTTCGAGTATATAAAGGACAAACACACATATATATATATACGAAAGTCTCAAAATATATAGTAGATTAGCAGGTTAGCCCGCCACCGGCGGCTTGTCCGAAACATGACATTTTTATATTTATTTTTTTAATTTTTAGCTCCACGCGTTTCAATAAGAAAAAATTGTACCCGGTAGCTCCACCAGTTTCCGAGATCTGGTCTGCGCATGAAAATTTGTACCCGGCGCAAGATACACTCACATGCCAAATTTCAAGTCGATAGCTCCACCCGTTTCCGAGATCTCGTCTGCGCATGCGCTGCACGGGCGTCGCACGGGCTCGGCGACCCGATAAAATGTGTACCCGGCGCAAGATACATTCACATAGCAAATTTCAAGTCGATAGCTCCACCCATTTCCGAGATCTCGTCTGCGCATGCGCTGCACGGGCGTCGCACGGGCTCGGCGACCCGATACAATTTGTACCCGGCGCAAGATACATTCACATAGCAAATTTCAAGTCGATAGCTCCACCCGTTTCCGATATATCGTCTGCGCATGCGCTGCACGGGCATCGCACGGGCTCGCCAATACGACAACGACCACCGCCTGGTCAAACTACACACACGTACCAAGTTTCGTCCCAATCGGTCGAGAATCGTAGATTTGTATTAAGTACAACACACACGCAAACATAAATATATAACAGAGATATGTAAATTAGATAGATTGTATCAAAATATATAGGAGAGATATGTAAATGATCTACACACCATTATTGGTGTTTGTCAAAGTTTAGTGGGGTATATCAATACTCATTCACGATCATTGAGGTCCGGAGGGTGTGGGCTATCTCTCTCAAAATATATATAGAAGAGACTAGCCGAAGAGCCCGACGTTGTCCGGGCTATTCAAAAACCAAATTTCAAGTCGATGAGCCCGACGTTGTCCGGGCTATTCAAAAACCAAATTTCAAGTCGATAGCTCCGATGAGCCCGACGTTGTCCGGGCTATTCAAAAACCAAATTTCAAGTCGATAACTCTACCCAGCCCGACGTTGTCCGGGCTATTCAAAAACCAAATTTCAAGTCGATAGCTCAACCCGTTTCCGAGATATCGTCTGCGCATGCGTGAAGATGGCGTCGCACGGACTCGGCGACCCGATAAACTTCGTATCCGGGGCAAGATACATTCACATAGAAAATTTCAAGTCGATAGCTCCACCCGTTTCCGAGATCTCGTCTGCCCATGCGCGAAGCTTGCGTCGCACGGGCTCGGCGACCCGATAAAATTCGTATCCGGGGCAAGATACATTCACATAGCAAATTTCAAGTCGATAGCTCCACCCGTTTCCGAGATCTCGTCTGCGCATGTGCGAAGCGGGCGTCGCACGGGCTTGCCAATACGACAACGTCGACCGCCTGGTCAAACTACACACACGTACCAAGTTTCGTCCCGATCGGTCGAGAATCGTAGATTTGTATAAATGACAAACAAACATACATACAAACATACAAACAGAGGTCTTCAAAATATATATGAGACTAGCCGGTTAGCCCGCCACTGGCGGCATTCGTCTCATGGCTTTGTTTCAGAAACATGACATTTTTTAAATTTAACCAAATTTCAAGTCGATAGCTCCACCCAGCCCGACGTTGTCCGGGCTATTCAAAAACCAAATTTCAAGTCGATAGCTCAACCCAGCCCGACGTTGTCCGGGCTATTCAAAAACAAAATTTCAAGTCGATAGCTCAACCCGTTTCCGAGATCTCGTCTGCGCATGCGCGAAGCTGGCGTCGCACGTGCTCGGCGACCAGATCAAATTTGTATCCGGGGCAAGATACATTCATATAGCAAATTTCAAGTCGATAGCTCCACCCGTTTCCGAGATAACGCATTCTTTGTTTTTCAATGAGTTAATTCATGGTACCCGTCCTCCCCGTCCTAAACTTCAGAGCGGACAGTCAATTAATCCCGTCGTGAAAGTCGAGATAATTGCATTTCTCCGCATGCGTATTTCGGACGCATGGGGTCAGTCGTTTAGCCACGTCCATTGGAATCCGCATCCGTATTTCGGACGCA
Organism: Siphonodentalium dalli; assembly: GCA_032622095.1. NCBI lineage: Eukaryota > Metazoa > Mollusca > Scaphopoda > Gadilida > Siphonodentaliidae > Siphonodentalium > Siphonodentalium dalli. The sequence continues at coordinate 264,953,110 of CP136061.1, read as the reverse complement.
TGGGGTCAGTCGTTTAGCCACGTCCATTGCAATAAAGAGCGTTAATTGTTAACACCTCCGTATAAGGTCAATATAAAGATCGTTGATGTCTTAACCACCGCAGTGCCGTTTTTTGTGACTGAGATTGGAGAACGGGTGCCCTGAGCTTCTCCAAAACGCGACCACGGCGGTGTCGGTGTGATTTTACACTTACATAGGAAGTTTGAGCTCAATCTGTACACGCGTTTTCGATTCCATGAAGTACCCACATACATATATACACACACACATATATATATATACGGAGTTCTCAAATTATATAGGAGACTATCAGGTTAGCCCGCCACTGGCGGCAATCGTCAGAAACATGACAATTTTAAATATTTTAATTAATTATTTTAATGATGAGTCCGACGTTGTCCGGGCTATTCAAAAACCAAATTTCAAGTCGATAGCTCCACCCGTTTCCGAGATCTGGTCTGCGCATGTGCGAAGCTGGAGTCGCACGGGCTTGGCGATCGGATAAAATTCGTATCCGGGGCAAGATACATTCACATACCAAATTTCAAGTCGATAGCTCCACCCGTTTCCGAGATCTGGTCTGCGCATGCTCGAACCTGGCGTCGCACGGACTCGGCGACCCGATAAAATTCGTATGCGGGGCAAGATACATTAACATACCAAATTTTACGTCGATAGCTCCACCCGTTTCCGAGATCTGGTCTGCGCATTATGCCTATATCCACACTAACAACCCCCCTAAGCCCTGACCTAAGTGTCATTTCGGCCAATTTGGCCGGTTACTTCATGTGACTTTTTCATCTGACGTGTGTGTCGGAATAATGATATGGAGGATTTATGTAAATGTTAGCCCAAACTACATTTCCAAGTAACGATGGTTTTGTTGTTTATTTTGAGGAATAATACCGCGTCAGATGAATTCAGCCCAAATATGTTAACAGTTGTCGTGTAAAACATTCGGCAGTAAGTTAGCGTTATTTAGTATTTGTGGATGTCCTTCAACATGGGGAAAATAGACTACTGCGCTTGAACGAGCATGTGAATTGTCGTTTTTAATGTATAGCAACTTTATAATCAATAACAGAGGCATTCTCTGTCAAATAAGGTCGCTCTATTTACGATACCAATTGGGGAACTTTGTGAATTAAATTACGCGTAAACTTAACCTGCTGCAAATAGAAAAGGTGTCGGAATCGGTGTACTCGCCTCATGGCTAACTCGCCCCAATCGGCGAGTGCCAACTCGGAATAAAAGGCCAACTCGGAATAAAAGATGCATACGGGGTGTTATATGGCGTTTGGTCCGTTGTTTCTCAATGAATATTATTGAAATTTGGTGTATATGTCCGGGCTGGGACATGGAATACAACAACGTTTGAATTGTTTTTAAATTTACAAATTTGTTGATTTTATTCATTTTGTTTTCGTTCTGAAACACACTATAAAGTGTATATAATATAATAACGAACACGAGACATACATAATTTATAAACTATTAACAAAAGATATCAAATTCAATACATGACAAAGATGACTCAGTGGAGTTTATAAAGTGAACATAAAAACATTGAGGTAAGAATCTTTTTAAGGAATGCAACTTTATTTAATGATAATAAACTCATAAATTAAAATAACAAACATGAGACATACATGATTTATAAACTGTTAACAAAAGATATCAAACTCAATACATGACAAAGATGACTCAGTGAAGTTTATAAAGTGAACATAAAAATATTAAGGTAAAAATCTTTTTAAGCATCACTAAACCGTTTAGCACAGTCCACTTCACTCATCCGATCATCACTAAACTTGATATTTATCTTGATATTGATCTATCAGATGAGAGCTATCAAATATTTTTTTTATTTTATAGGAAAAAATGGTCGCCAGCGGCCATATTACATTTACGTTATATGTTATCGCGTCATGTCGATATCTAGTATTAGTTAGAAATTTCACCTTTCCAGATTCATAATTGCTCCATTGACTGTAACAGATGGAATTATTCCCCTCTTCGGATAGAGTGTCACTGAAACTTTATTTTGTCAGACTGTCTGTATAGTCACTGATTATATATGGCAATAATCTGTAATAAGATGTAGCACTATTTTATTTTATATTTACATGCAGTGCTGTTTTTATACAACAATTCTAATCCCCCCTAGATCATCATGTGATCGACCATACATCGCGCGAGGACCTGGTTGAATCAAGGGGGGTTTTATGGATAACTTCTGTCCTCAAGCTAGATTATACTTATGACATTTAATGGCATGTTTCTAACGTGGAGGGTTAGATATGCTTGAGACACCAACACTCTTCAATTCACACCAAGTTATCAGCTGTCATATTCGGATATTAGAACCGATAGCCATGATATATGGTTTATTTTGTGTATACTAGTACTATTGTTATTTTCAGTACCTTTATATACCAGTACTGTGTATAACAATGCATATAAATTAATCCATGTATACATGTATATTGATTCAACGGATTCAGTGGTTTTGTCCATAAGTCTATCAAATATGCGGGGAAAACATGGCCACAAGCAGTACACCCTGTTAAATTTCGAATTTGAATCAATTGGCGCACCCTGCAGCCAGCTTTTATTGGAGAACTTTTTCTCACGTGGATAGTTTGGGTCACCGCTAGATGTGAGCCATGTTTTGTTCTCAAGCTGTCCTTGTGAAGACATCACTGCCAGCGGTGATCTGGAATTTTACTATTTTTATGGCTAAATAATTTGGTTGATCCTACAGACGACACCCCTTGTCCGATCGTCACCAGATTCCACAATGATCTTCTGGATAACCAGGGTGAGAGTAATCTAATTTTCCCGAATTTCGTTAAAAAACATTACCACAGGCAGCAATTTGGTATCTTACTGTTTGATCCTCTTTTGCGTGACTGAATTGTTTAGCAACTGTACAGTCATATCCCTCATCTGATAGTCACCACACTTTATATTGATCTTCGGGCTGACAACTAGATGGGAGCTATCGAATGCTTTGAATTTTTTTGGAAAACATTGTCGCCAGCAGTCATCTTCTATTTTGGTTTTTATATACATGTATATCTCTTCATTCGGATAGTCAGTATTACGTAGGTACTTCAACTTTCCGCATTCCTGTCATCATTTGAAATATAAAAATTTACCTGATACCATGCACCCTTCAAAATTTGTTTCGTCGTATCTATTTTAATGACCCGTATGGTAATATTGATACAGATATATTTGTCAAACATTTCTTTGTACAATATACAGGTATTTAGTTTGTAACTAAATCTAGAAATATATAATAGTAGCTGGTGGACCCTACTTCGTCCGGGATGTTCCCCTCTGATTTTCGGAGAATTGCGCGATTTAACCTTGAATTGACCATTTTAAAGGTGAACGTCATGTCGGGTCACGATTTGACCCGTCCAAAACACTCCCCGGACAAAAGTCACGACAAAAATACCCGTCGAAATCCGCCCGGCTTTACCCGATTTGACCTTGAATTGACAATTTTGAATGTCAAGATCAGGTCAGGGTCATAATTTGACCCACCCGAAACACTCCTGGGACAAAAGTAACAGTAGGTATTATATTTCGTTGAAATACTTCCGTTTTACCAGATTTGACCTTGAATTGATCTTTTTGAATGTCAAAGTCAGGTCGGGATCAAGATTTGACCCATCCAAATAGTCCAGAAACATGCCTACATCAGCACGTTCGAGAACATGGTCCCACGTGAAATTGGACCCGTCCATATTGCTCCCGGGATCGAAGTAGTCCTACACACAATTTTTTAGTCGGATCGGTCAAGGTCCAGAAACATGCCTATGAGCGAGGTCAAGTTGACACGTTAAATACCAAATCCGAGTCGGATCAGTCGAGCAGTGTTAGAGTCTATAACACATACACACATGCATTCATGCATACACACATACATACAGACAGGTGTTCCAAAATGTATAATCGATAGCTACAACAATTCTATGGTAGATAGTTCACGGCCGACCTGATACATGCATCTTAGTTTTATTGTACATACTATAACAATGATGCCGAGCACTTTGAGGCCTATGGCAGAAAGGTTGTAAGAGTACTATGGCATCCAATAAATCTCCCGCATAGGAAACCACTCAAAATCCCGTATATCTCTCTGCAGATACTAATAACGTTGAATGGTAAACAAACGCTCTTTATAGCGATGCGTCAAAAACAAACGCTCATTAAATTATCACTTGATTAACCACAGCAGTGCCGTTTTTTGTGACTGAGATTGGAGAACGGGTGCTCTGAGCTTCTCCAAAACGCGACCACGACGGTGTCCGTGGAATTTTACACTTATATACGAAATTTGAGCACAATCTGTTCACGCGTTTTCGATTCTATGAAGTACCCACACATATACACACATACATATATATATATATATATACGGAAGTCTCAAATTATATAGTAGACTAGCAGGGTAGCCCGCCACCGGCGGCTTGTCCGAAACATGACATTTTTTGTTTTTCAATGAGTTAATTGTGACGTTTGTTTATATTTTTTTTTAATTTTTAGCTCCACGCGTTTCAATAAGAAAAAATTGTACCCGGTAGCTCCACCCGTTTCCGAGATCTGGTCTGCGCATGCGCGAAGCTGGCGTCGCACGGGCTCGGCGACCCGATCAAATTTGTACCCGGCCCAAGATACATTCACATAGCAAATTTCAAGTCGATAGCTCCACCCGTTTCCGAGATCTCGTCTGCGCACGGGCGTCGCATGGACTCGGCGACCCGATAAAATTTGTACCCGGTGCAAGATACATTCACATAGCAAATTTCAGGTCGATAGCTCCACCCGTTTCCGAGATCTGCCTTTCTGCATAATATTTCGAGCGATAACATTGCATTGAAATGTCAGACTCCCATCGTGAACCTCAACACGAAGTAAACACGTGTTTCGAGCGATAACATTGCATTGAAATGACTCCCATCGTAAACCTCAAGACGACGTAAAACACGTGTTGCGTTCTAGGAAATGCACTCAATGCAGATGCTAATAACGTTGACTTCGTATATATATATATAATGACGTTATTAACCCCGGCCGTGCCGTTTGAGCTGATTTTTATGACTGGGAGTGGAGTACGGGTGCTCGGAGCTTCTGGAAAAAGCGTGGACGACATCGTACGTGTTATTTTACCTTTAGATAGGAAGTTTGAGCTCAATCTGTCCAGCCGTTCCCGTCCTAATGTACTATTTCGAGGATAACAATTGTCAGACTCCCATCGTGAACCTCAACACGAAGTAAACACGTGTTTCGAGCGATAACATTGCATTGAAGTCAGACTCCCATCGTGGACCCCCAAGACGACGTAAACACGTGTTTGTTCCGGTATAACTTTGGAGACTCTGACTTCATATATATATATAATGACGTTATTAACCCCGGCCGTGCCGTTTGAGCTGATTTCGATGACTGGGAGTGGATAAAGGGTGCTCAGAGCTTCTCGAAAACACATCTACGGCGGTGTCGGTGGGATTTTACACTTACATACGAAATTTGATCTCAATCTGTACACGCGTTTTGGATTCTATGAAGTACACACATATATACACACACATATATATTCGAAGTCTCAAAATATATAGTATAGACTAGCAGGGTAGCCCGCCACCGGCGGCTTGTCCGAAACATGACATTTTTTGTTTTTCAATGAGTTAATTGTGACATTTGTTTATATTTTTTTTTAATTTTTAGCTCCACGCGTTTCAATAAGAAAAAATTGTACCCGGTAGCTCCACCCGTTTCCGAGATCTGGTCTGCGCATGCGCGAAGCTGGCGTCGCACGGGCTCGGCGACCCGATCAAATTTGTACCCGGCCCAAGATACATTCACATAGCAAATTTCAAGTCGATAGCTCCACCCGTTTCCGAGATCTCGTCTGCGCATGCGCTGCACGGGCGTCGCATGGGCTCGACGACCCGATAAAATTTGTACCCGGTGCAAGATACATTCACATAGCAAATTTCAGGTCGATAGCTCCACCCGTTTCCGAGATCTGCCTTTCTGCATAATATTTCGAGCGATAACATTGCATTGAAATGTCAGACTCCCATCGTGAACCTCAACACGAAGTAAACACGTGTTTCGAGCGATAACATTGCATTGAAATGACTCCCATCGTGAACCTCAAGACGACGTAAAACACGTGTTGCGTTCTAGGAAATGCACTCAATGCAGATGCTAATAACGTTGACTTCGTATATATATATATAATGACGTTATTAACCCCGGCCGTGCCGTTTGAGCTGATTTTTATGACTGGGAGTGGAGTACGGGTGCTCGGAGCTTCTGGAAAACGCGTGGACGACATCGTACGTGTTATTTTACCTTTAGATAGGAAGTTTGAGCTCAATCTGTCCAGCCGTTCCCGTCCTAATGTACTATTTCGAGCGATAACAATTGTCAGACTCCCATCGTGAACCTCAACACGAAGTAAACACGTGTTTCGAGCGATAACATTGCATTGAAGTCAGACTCCCATCGTGGACCCCCAAGACGACGTAAACACGTGTTTGTTCCGGTATAACTTTGGAGACTCTGACTTCATATATATATATAATGACGTTATTAACCCCGGCCGTGCCGTTTGAGCTGATTTCGATGACTGGGAGTGGATAAAGGGTGCTCAGAGCTTCTCGAAAACACGATTACGGCGGTGTCGGTGGGATTTTACACTTACATACGAAATTTGATCTCAATCTGTACACGCGTTTTGGATTCTATGAAGTACACACATATATACGAAGTCTCAAAATATATAGTATAGACTAGCAGGTTAGCCCGCCACCGGCGGCGTGTCCGAAACATGACATTTAAAAAAAAAAAAAATCTAATTTTTAGCTCCACGCGTTTCAATAAGTAAAATTTGTACCCGGTAGCTCCACCCGTTTCCGAGATCTGGTCTGCGCATGCGCGAAGCTGGCGTCGCACGGACTCGGCGACCCGATAAAATTTGTACCCGGCGCAAGATACATTCACATAGCAAATTTCAAGTCGTTAGCTCCACCCATTTCCGAGATCTCGTCTGCGCATGCGCTGCACGGGCGTCGCACGGGCTCGGCGACCCGATAAAATTTGTACCCGGCGCAAGATACATTCACATACCAAATTTCAAGTCGATAGCTCCACCCGTTTCCGAGATCTCGTCTGCGCATGCGCTGCACGGGCGTCGCACGGTCTCGCCAATACGACAGCGACGACCACCTGGTCAAACTACACTCACGTATCAAGTTTCGTCCCGATCGGTCGAGGTGTTGGTATCTGATGCAAAAGACGAAATTGTGTTGGTCAATAGTCCCCGCCGTGAACCTCATCGTCGCAAAGAGCGGACAGTCAATTAACCCCGTTGTGAACCTCAATCACCAACGCGACGTAAACATGTGTTGCGTTCTAAAAATAGGAAAGCACTTTCTCTCTGCATAATTATGCAGATGCTAATAACGTTGCTCCCCGTAGGTAGCAATATCGTTGTTGTTGATATTTACGGCTTGGGAGCTATTTTCTTATTTAGCAAGTTTGAGCTCAATCGGTTCGAGTCTATACAGGACACACTCATATATATGACACTTCCCGTGGGTAGCAAGTTTGAGCTCAATCGGCATTCCCTGGAATTTCCCGTAGATTGGCAGATTCCAGTAGCTTTATAACGGTATATCTGGGGAGAATTCGTGATTATCTGGGATGATTTCGGTATATAACTATATACTGTAAAAACAAAGCGCGCCATCCGTGCTCGCAGGGTTGGTCAGAAACAAATGTTTTTTAAATTTAATGTATGTTCCGTATATCTCTCTGCAGATGCAAATAACGTTGAATGGCAAACAGACGCTCTTTATAGAGATGCGTCAAAAACAAACGCTCATTAAATAATCACTTGATTAACCCACGCCGTGCCTTTGCGGTGTTTTGAGATTGGAGAACGGGTGCTCTGAGCTTCTCTAAACTGCGACCACGGTCGTGTCGGTGGGATTTGACACTTACATAGGAAGTTTGAGCTCAATCTTTACACGCGTTTTGGATTCTATGAAGTACATACATACATATATACGAAGTCTCAAAATATATAGTACTAGAAGGTGACCCGACTTCGTCCGGGCTTTGACCTTGAATTGTCCATTTTGAAGGTCAAGGTCAAGTGGGGTCACGTCGCACGGGCAAATGAATATGCTTATGAGACTCGCCATAAGAAAGTACCCCCACATACCAAGTTTTATCGAAATCCCGTGATATTCGAGCGTTTGACCTTGAAATGACCCGATTTCAAGGTCAAGGTGACGTCGCACGGACAAATTAAAATGCCTATGTTCGTCCCCGGCCGAAAATACCCCCACATACCAAGTTTCATCGAAATCGGGTGGGACTTTTTCGAGTTCATCGCGAACACACACACACACACACACACACACAGACATACAGATCTTCCAAAATATATAATAGATAGACTAGCCGATGAGCCCGACGTTGTCCGGGCTATTCAAAAACTAAATTTCAAGTCGATAGCTCTACCCAGCCCGACGTTGTCCGGTTTATTCAAAAACCAAATTTCAAGTCGATAGCTCTACCCGTTTCAAGATCTGGTCTGCGCATGCGCGAAGCTCGCGTCGCACGGGCTCGGCGATCCGATAAAATTCGTATACGGGGCAAGATACATTCACATACCAAATTTCAAGTCGATAGCTCATCCTGTTTCCGAGATCTCGTCTGCGCATGCACGAAGTGGGCGCCGCACGGGCTCGCCAATACGACAACGTCGACCGCCTGGTCAAACTACACACACGTACCAAGTTTCGTCCCGATCGGTCGAGAATCGTAGATTTGTATTAATGACATACAGACAGACATACAGACAGACAAACAGAGGTCTTCAAAATATATTATAGACTAGCAGGTTAGCACGCCACTGGCGGCAAATCGTCAGAAACATGACAATTTTTATTTTTTTAATTTTATTTATGTTTTAATTAATTTATTAATTAATTTGTTTTTTTTCGATGAGTTAATTGTGCCTTTTTAATTTTTTAATTAAATTTTGTGTTTTTCAATTTTACCCGATTGTTTTTGTTTTTCAATGAGTTAATAGTGCCTTTTTAATTTACTGGCTTTTTAATAAAAAAATTTAATGAATTTTTTATTTGAAACGGGTACCCACAAATGATATATATGTGCGTGTCCTTTATAGACTCGAACCGATTGAGCTCAAACTTGCTATCTACGGGAATTGTCATGGACGGGTTAAATTGTGGGGTCACAATTTAACCCGTCCATGACACTTCCCGTAGGTAGCAAGTTTGAGCTCAATCGGTTCGAGTCTATAAAGGACACACACATATATATCATTTGTGGGTACCCGTTTCAAGGTGAATATCACCTCGGGCGGAAAAACTGAGCCGATGAAAATGTCCCCCGTTCCTAGGAAGCCCTAAGTACGTAAGATTCACACAGAAGCGAGTTCCAGATAACGTAAACAAACCCGTATGCGAAAGCCGAAGGGAATAAAGAGCGTTAACCGGTTAACGAACCCAAATATGGAATATCTTTATCAACGACACTGCGGATAAAAACGCTCTTTAACTATCAACGCGATTAACCCCGCAGTGCCGTTTTTGTGACTGAGGGTGGAGAACGGGTGCTCTGAGCTTCTCCAAAACGCAGAGACGACCATTCCCGTGGGAGTTTACCCTTAGACGGGAAGTTTGGTCTCGATCGGTGCAGCCGTTTTCGATTCTATAAAGTATATATATATATAGGGAAGTCTCAAAATATATAGGAGATATGCCATATTATGTACCATTTGAAAGAGGAAGCTCCAAAACATTATATGATCAACTTATCCGGTGTAATAAACTGTGACCATGTTTTTGTTGAGTTAACGACGTGTTTTTTTTAAAGTTTCATCTGGATTGTAGTGCAAAGTGTATTATTTTCAATTGAATGGAAATAACTCTATATCTTAAAGATAGAATAGTTCCCATTTCATTGAAAATAAATATATAGTTTACATTCTGAGAGTCGTAACGGGGGAAATGTTTGTATGATTTCAGCTATTTTCTATGGGTACCTTCGGATACACAGACGTTCCAAATGGTGGTGAATTATAGTATTTTAATCATATTTTATGGCACACCGAAAAGAGATCGAGTCAGTCGACAACAGTTATGCAGTAACATATCAGATATGGTGGCTTGAAAATGATTAATGTGGAGACATTCAATTCATCAATTAAAATCACGTGGAAACGACGCCTCATTACCAAAAACTGCAAATGGGCACCTCTCATCTCGGATCTTCCTATTTTAGATGATCCCCTGTACCTCACTTATGACAGAAAATATATATTACAACACTTAAGCGTGCTGTCAAATCCATTTTGGAAAGATGTATTTTCATCAAGGTGTGAGTATTTAAGACTGAACTCTAAAAATCAAAATGTCTAGTCGAAAACGATATGGAATAATCCAGCAATTACTCTCTATGGGCGATGCATCAATTTCAACTCATGGAGGGCAAAGGGAGTAATTTTCATCAACGATTTGATCCAGAGCGATGGAAGGATTCACACGCCACATTCAATGTTAAGCACATATAATATAAGAACGAACTTTATTAGTTTAACCAGTATCACTCGACAAATATTGGAAATATCGAAAAAAATTGACCAACCACTGAGACGAATTGCTAGCCCGTTTCTTCCAGACAATTTTGTAACTATTATACGCGACAGAAAAGGTGGACAAGCATTTTACAGAATTCTCAATTCAACTTGCCCCACCCCAAAATCATGCAAAAAAAAATGGGAACAAGAACTAGGTGTAATCAACTCTTGGGGAAACTCACTTTCAGCTACCGTTCACCACGAATAAACACTCGAATCCTTGCAACCAACCCATTTCTTAATATAATAAAGCTAAGACAAAATGATAGATGCGAAAGATGCAAACAGAAATTGAAACAATTGCACACATATTTTGGGACTGTAGATGTGTCCAGTCTTTCTTTAACAAACTGATCAAATGGGGCACTGACAAAGGCATCGACTTACGCAAAATCACTCAGCTTGAACGAATTTGTTAATGAACTCAGATTACGTTATGACTGTGATAAGTTACTGGCACGATTCAACGTGGAAATGACAATATTTCAACAGAAGTGGTTAATTCTGGAGAAATCACTAGCCTTCACAGAATAATAAGCCCACCGACAAATACATTTCATTTATCCGGGTAAACCGAAAATAATATGTAAGATAATAACTACATATATCGTCCAATCATCCAGACTCCAGAGAAATATAGAATAAGACGGTACACTCTTAAAACGACTGTGTGGTAGATCCACACAGTTACCACACAGTTTGTGTAGCCATTTGATCGACAACAACATTGTGTGGTGAATTGTGTGGCAAATGACCACACATCTGTTGTGTGGTGGTGGCGAACATACTGTGTGGATCGACCAAAACAACTTGTTCTTTGTAGGCACACATTAAATGTGTGCTAAGTTGCGCACAAGATTGTGTGGATGCAGATGAACAGTTTATGTGTGGTTACTGACCTACAAAGTTGTGTAGTTGACACACACAAAGATGTTTGGGTCCAGCACATTTATTTGTTCGTTGAATGGACACAAATATGTTTGCACTAAGGAAACAATATGTTCGCCGCTACCACACACGTTTGTATTGTTATTGTACACAATGTTGTTGGGCGAGACTACACATATGTGTTAATCACATGCGTACACATTTGTGTGGTTGATCCAAACAATAGTGTTCACCGCCATTACACTATTTTGTATTGTTCTTGTACACGATGCTGTTGGGCAAGACAACACATATGTGTTCATTACATGTGTACAAAAGTGTGTGGTCGATCCAAACAATACGCTGCTAATCCTGCAAAAAAAAAATCATATTCAACGAAGAGTGTTTACCGATATTTATTGGCCAAACATATAGTTCGGCTATCGTTGGACCTTTTTTTGCCCGCCATACATATGAAATGTTATAGTCTACTGATGATTGACGTGCTGCGCTGGACGTTTTCGAATATTAACTTATCAAACAGCAAACATGCATATCCCGGGGGTCCGCGGCCTTCTTTTGTGTACACAGCAGAAATCGTGATTGTCGAATGATATAGTATAGCTATAGTCTTTAATTTCAATAATACAAAGACACAAAACAAACAGCCGTTTAACACATTCACGTAATATTTTGGTTATCCTTTAAACTATAAGCGTGCATGTTTCAGTTCCATTAATAACTAGAATTTTCCTTCAACTTGAATGTATTGGAACAATTCGAAAGTCAGTCTCTGCTATATATACATATATATTGCTACTGGTTGGCTGTCTTACATCAGACTCACCCTCACGTGCGTAGAAGAACAAGCTCTAAAACTAACTGAAGCTTTCTGAGATCCCTTGAACTATACAAGAAAATTAAGGGCTCCAAAGAGGATAGTCTTTTTGAATGTAATCGCCTCTTGCACAGAAACCAAATTACAGCACATGACATCATATGTATACCAAAATCATTGACTGTGGAATTTGTGTCTAACTCATACATTCCACCGTGGTTCTTGGTTGGTTGATTATAGTTTATCTGCGTCGTTGCCAAGGCAGCCATGTCCATATCTTGTTATTTACATCGACGTTACACCGCGTGACCGCCATGATTTCACCATTGAACCTGTAAGCAGAGAAGTTATTTTGTTTATAACATGCCATTGGGAATATTATTTACAGTATACATTGTATGTACATCTATAACAGTATTATAATTCATACATTAAAAAGCGCATTTTCAGAAAGGAATATAGTTTTTGAATGATACTAAATATATACATGTACTACTCATTATAGCTTCACATAATGAATGTTCGGACAATTTATAAATATATTTTACTTTATCTATATGGCCAGATCGATGCCTCATTAAGCGCAATCTTGACACACGGGAAATTTGCAATTTTACATAAGGAATTGTAGCTATATATAACACAATACATTCATAGCCCCCCCACCCCTTTTTTATAGTATAAACGATAACTCTTCACCGTGTACGTCACTTAGTCCAAATGCTAATAATACTTTAATGACACATCTCACTATTCTGCAGTATTTATAATTTTAGATTATTTCTAAGTTCATTATTTTCTATGACATTTATTGAATGACATAATATTCTTCACAATTTAAAGTTTTGGACACAAACGGTGGCTACATATGTATTAGATATACGACATCACCCCCTTCCCCCCCCCGGGCCCCTCCCTCGGTAACCAAATTTACGCAAGTTATACATAGCAGAGGAGCCAAATTATGCATGTTAATTTTTCACATCGTCTTGGTAAACCACCAATATAATTGACAAATAAATACCCCACCCACCCACCCAACAATTTGTTTCCCTTGGTACATTGATCGTCCATTGTGGTATTTCAAGGTTTATTGCAACAGTGATGCTCATCATATTCAAATTAAATTAATTTGAAACACCAATTTCACACATTTTGTGTGATTCCGGGTGCCACATGTCATTTCGTAGTATGCGACTAGGGCATTTCAGTGACAGCCACAAGTCTCATTCATGGACGCGGCTCAGTGGTCGCCGTTGGTTGGGGGGGGGGTGTCCACATTCAAATGTCGAAGTACACCCCACCACCCCCCTTGAACCATATTTGTAGAATTATATTTGCACACCCCCCTCTCGTTCTGAATTTTCCAATTGGTACCTCAAGCTTTCCAACTATTAGAATTTCCAACCAAATGGAAGTCTTCCACCCGATGGCCATTTGAGGCCATTTTTGTTTTACCAAAAAGTAGAAAAATATGCTACTGTTTGTCTAAAAAAACTATAAATTTCCCACTAATTACTGGTTGAAAAATCAAACAAAGAGAATAATTTCAACCTATTATAATGCATGTGGTGTAAAACTTGTAACTTTGCGTCAGGCATGAAATTTCCAACTGTTGGAATTTTTAGTAAATTTTACCGAGGTTTGGGATAGGGTTATAGACACACCCTTCCCAATATCCGCCCTGTCGCCACGTCACTGGTCTCAGTATATATTTCCTCTCATCTGCATTCCATATAAACACAAAAAACGTCGTTACTTTATCAACATGAGAACCTTACCGTGCAAAATAATAAAATTGTGGTTCTGGTTTAAAGCACGCTGTATAATATATAGTGTGTATGTGATGAACACACATTTGTTCAGTAAATGTCTTCACCACACAGTTGAATTTGTCAATTTACATAAAGACAATTTTCGAGCAGGTTTTGTGCTTCGGAAAGATGTGTATCATATAGACCACAGAAACAACAGATAAACCCAGATAAACGCACAACTCTAAAATGTAAATATATGACTATGCGACAGGGAATTGATGAATCAGAAAATCCAAATCAAGTTTATTATTTCGTTCAATCATGTTTTATACAAAATAGATACGGAAATTCTCACAAAGGTGAATATCTTGCCAATTTAAATATAATCTTACCTTAACTATAGAAATAATCGAAGAGACCGACCAATATATCGAATTTCGAGATCCACCACAATCAACAAGACTCCATGTGTACACTTTACGGCAGCCTGTGAGCCTGTACGAAACAACGACGCGCGCGTGACCACCACGTGAAATTTAAAAAAACCGACGTCACATACAAATATGTGTGGTGATGTACACATATATGTGTGGATATTGGGTGATACACACATATGTGTGTATTGTGTACACATTTATGTTCAGATAATGCATCCACACAGTCATTGTGTGGAAGCTGCCACACAGTCCTTTTTACAGTGTACAAGAACGACTTAATTCAACAGACAACCGTGACGAATTTCTCAAAATTAAAAAAGCCATTTGCACCTGCCTATTGTTATGACCTCCTTATAAGATCTATATTCGATCTTTCCGTGGCGCAAATAAATTTAGCAAAATTATGTCAACGTCGGGATCAAGACAACGTTACCAGAAACTGAGCGATTACAGTAACTATTCTTAGAAACATCATACATATTGCCGCTAGTGGTACGACAGTAGGACAGACACCCACACGCATAATGCATGTGGTCGTCTGTAACGCGTGCGCCAGTCAAATGTATGCATAAATGTAAGTTGGTTTGGTTACCCCCCCCCCCCCCACACGACCCACACTGAAAAATGTTTGAATGCACACCTGTATGTAAAATGACCGCTTATGTATGTATATCTTTGGGTAATAAACATTTAAATAAATATGTATATTTTTTATGGAACAGATTGTTATTAAAACCGAATATCAAGGCACTATAAAAAATTATCGGTTACTCGAAAATTAAATGGGCCTTTAAACCACTGTGTGATATTGAAAGATAGAACAAACAAAAAGCAGATGAAACTCAAACAATGGGCCGAGTGAAAACTACCCAATGCGTGCAGCGCCTCAGTGGGGACAAAATAATCCATGTCCACCGAAGCCCGACAAAAAAAAACTCCGTTTCACCTCGACAGCTGAGTTCTTACGAACGGCCACACAACTCACAGGCGAAACGGCACATAAACCAATATCAGCTTGAAGGAACTGCGATAGGAACAATGTAAAATCATGCGACCAACCCATTTGAGTTCTAACTGGCGAATGAGATATTTCACTAGCACAGGATATTTAATGCTGCACCAGCGCTACTTCCGCCATGAAAGGGTTAATGCCGTTTTTTTATTTGTAGGACAAACACAGCAAACAATGTGAACCTATGCGTAGATGCCATTTTGAAATCCGCCTGTAACGTCACGTTGCCCGAAGAAGACTTCCAAAATAGCGTGAAGGCATACGACACAATGTGTGACAATTCAGAGTGTGAGTATATTCTTTTGGATCAGTTTGATATATGTTCAGGTTGTCAGGATATGTGTACTACTAATACCATGTAGATATCACGTATCGAAAATCTAACATGAACAAAACAGAACACACCTCATCATATTTGAACAGAAAGTTCCGCACATAAAAATTTTCTTCAATTGTGGTACCAACCTAGTCAAGTGATCCTACTTATTTGCCATAATGTCGGTGTAGGTCCTACTTATTTGCCATGATGTCGGTGTAGGTCCTACTTATTTGCCATAATATCGGTGTATGTCCTATTTATTTGCCATAAGATCAATATAGGTCCTACTTATTTGCCATGTCGGTATAGGTCCTACTTATTTGCCATGCTGTCTGTATAGGTCCTACTTATTTGCCATGATGTCGGTATATGTCCTACTTATTTGACATGATGTCGGTGTAGGTCCTATGTATTTGCCATGATGTCGATATAGGTCCAACTTGTTTACCATGATGTTGGTATAGGTCCTACTTATTTGCCATGATGTCGGTGTAGGTCCTATTTATTTGCCATGATGTCGATATAGGTCATACTTGTTTGCCATGATGTCGGTATATGTCCTACTTAATTGCCATGATGTCGGTGTAGGTCCTATTTATTTGCCATGATGTCGATATACTTATTTGTCATGTTATCGGTATATGTCCTACTTATTTGCCATGATATCGGTATAGGTCCTATTTATTTGACATGATATCGGTATAGGTCCTACTTATTCGCCATAATATCGGTATAGGGACTACTTATTTGCCATGATATCGGTATAGGTCCTACTTATTTGCCATAATATCGGTATAGGGACTATTTATTTGCCATGATATAAATATAGGTCCAACTTATTTGCCATGATGTCGGTATAGGGACTATTTATTTGCCATGATATCAATATAGGTCCTACTTATTTGCCATGCTTATTTGCCATGATGTCGGTATATGTCCTACTTATTTGCCATGATTATTTGCCATGATGTCGGTCTAGGTCCGACTTATTTGCCATGATGTCGGTATAGGTCCTACTTATTTGCCATGATGTCGGTGTAGGTCCTACTTATTTGCCATGATGTCGGTGTAGGTCCTATTTATTTGCCATGATGTCGATATAGGTCCTACTAGTTTGCCATGATGTCGATATAGGTCCTATTTATTTGCCATGATGTCAGTATAGGTCCTACTTATATGCCATGATGTCAGTATATGTCCTACTTATTTGCCATGATTATTTGCCATGATGTCGGTGTAGGTCCTATTTATTTGCCATGATGTCGATATAGGTTCTACTTGTTTGCCATGATGTCGGTATATGTCCTACTTATTAGCCATGATGTCGGTATAGCTCCTACTTATTTGCCATGATGTCGGTGTATGTCCTAATTATTTGCCATAATGTCGGTGTAGGTTCTACTTATTTGCCATAATGTCGGTGTAGGTCCTATTTATTTGCCATAATGTCGATATAGGCCCTACTTGTTTGCCATGATGTCGGTATATGTCCTATTTATTTGCCATGTCGGTATATGTCCTACTTATTTGCCATGATGTCGGTATAGGTCCTACTTATTTGCCATGATGTCGATATAGGTCCTAATTGTTTGCCATGATGTCGGTATATTTCCTACTTAATTGCCATGATGTCGGTGTAGGTCCTATTTATTTGCCATGATGTCGATATAGGTCCTATTTATTTGCCATGATGTCGATATACTTATTTGTCATGTTATCGGTATAGGTCCTACTTATTTGCCATGATGTCGGTATATGTCCTACTTAATTGCCATGATGTCGGTGTAGGTCCTACTTATTTGCCATGATATCGGTATAGGTCCTACTTATTTGACATGGTGTCGGTCTAGGTCCTACTTATTTGACATGGTGTCGGTATATGTCCTACTTATTTGACATGGTGTCGGTATAGGTACTACTTATTTGACATGATATCGGTATAGGTCCTACTTATTTGACATGGTGTCGGTCTAGGTCCTACTTATTTGACATGGTGTCGGTATAGGGACTATTTATTTGCCTTGATATCAATATAGGTCCAACTTATTTGCCATGATGTCGGTATAGGTCCTACTTATTTGCCATGATATCGGTATAGGTCCTACTTATTTGCCATGATATCAATATAGGTACTACTTATTTGCCATGATATCGGTATAGGTCCTATTTATTTGCCATGATATCGGAATAGGTCCTACTTATTTGCCATAATATCGGTATAGGGACTATTTATTTGCCATGATATCAATATAGGTACTACTTATTTGCCATGATATCGGTATAGGTCCAACTTATTTGACATGGTGTCGATCTAGGTCCTACTTATTTGACATGGTGTCGGTATAGGTCCTACTTATTTGACATGGTGTCGGTATAGGTACTACTTATTTGACATGATATCGGTATAGGTCCTACTTATTTGACATGGTGTCGGTCTAGGTCCTACTTATTTGACATGGTGTCGGTATAGGGACTATTTATTTGCCATGATATCAATATAGGTCCAACTTATTTGCCATGATGTCGGTATAGGTCCTACTTATTTGCCATGATATCGGTATAGGTCCTACTTATTTGCCATGATATCAATATAGGTACTACTTATTTGCCATGATATCGGTATAGGTCCTATTTATTTGCCATGATATCGGAATAGGTCCTACTTATTTGCCATAATATCGGTATAGGGACTATTTATTTGCCATGATATCAATATAGGTACTACTTATTTGCCATGATATCGGTATAGGTCCAACTTATTTGCCATGATGTCGGTATAGGTCCTACTTATTTGCCATGATTATTTGCCATGATGTCGGTATATGTCCTACTTATTTGCCATGATTATTTGCCATGATGTCGGTCTAGGTCCTACTTATTTGCCATGATGTCGGTGTAGGTCCTACTTATTTGCCATGATGTCGGTGTAGGTCCTATTTATTTGCCCTGATGTCGATATAGGTCCTATTTATTTGCCATTATGTCAGTATAGGTCCTACTTATATGCCATGATGTCGGTGTAGGTCCTACTTATATGCCATGATGTCAGTATATGTCCTACTTGTTTGCCATGATGTCGGTATATTTCCTACTTATTTGCCATGATGTCGGTATAGGTCCTACTTATTTGCCATGATGTCGGTGTAGGTCATATTTATTTGCCATGATGTCGATATAGGTCCTACTTGTTTGCGATGATGTCGGTATCTTTCCTACTTAATTGCCATGATGTCGGTGTAGGTCCTATTTATTTGCCATGATGTCGATATAGGTCCTACTTGTTTGCCATGATGTCGGTGTAGGTTCTATTTATTTGCCATGATGTCGATATAGGTCCTACTTGTTTGCCATGATGTCGGTATATGTCCTACTTATTTTTGCCATGATGTCGGTGTAGGTCCTACTTATTTGCCATGATGTCGGTATATGTCCTACTTATTTGCCATGTCCCTATAGGTCCTATTTATTTGCCATGATGTCGTTATAGGTCCTGTTGAATTTGCTATTATGTTTGTGAGGCTAACGGGCAATTCAGACGGCTATGCGAACGATCACTGTGGGGGAACTACTCCTGGCGATTTGGTTCTCTACCGAGCTTTATTAACATTCTATACCGAGCAAAGTTTACTTTATCTATGGCAGAGAATCGAGTTATTCGCAGAGAACCGAACTCTCGGTCGAGAATCGGAATCCTCAGCAGAGAATCGGATCGGAAAATAATAAGTCAATTTCTGTGCATTGCGGCATTAGTTTTTACCTTTTTTTTATACACGCTTGTAGCCAGTGACAGTGCTCGATAGAGAATCTGAATCGTCGCTAAAAATGCTCGAAACTAGGTAGAGAACCAATTCGCCAGGAGTAGTTCACCCACAGTGCGAACGATGCGACTTCTGCGTCGACGCTCAATTAGGACAAACATTTTATCACTGAGGTATTCACACGGCGTCGAGAACTACGCGACCAAAACGTCAATCACAACGATGGGATTTGTTCTAATTGAGCGACGCCATCAGCGCGTTTACTCAAGTGTTTTCGTGTTTTTTTTCACGATATACGAATATACGAAAAGACGAAGTCACCGGATGTGGAATCCATTGCCAAGTTCATTCGTTGCAAACAGAATGGCTACTTAAAATTCAACATAGTATATCGGAAATATAAAGTATGAAGTATTATATAACAAGACTCCGCATCATACAAAACACACACAGAACGTATGGAATATGGATGGACATTACATTCAAAAGACTATGTCAGTGCCATTGACTTGATGTGCGTTGGACTAATGAACATACAGTCCCTTGTGGAAAACGACCACATATATACTATATTTGTTACTTGCTGTTGATGACTTGTTGCCATTTGAAGACGCAGAACAAACGAGAAGATCGACCTAGGATGACGGAATTTCCACGAGAATATTTTGGCGCCATTGACGCAGAATTCGAATCACTCGCGTCGCCGTCTCTAATGACCTTAAATGTGACCCGCCATATCAAATCCAGTCGTAAGTCGGGATTTTTTTACCCTGTGCCAATGCATTCTCTTATATATGCGAGTCGACCATAGGTCGCCTCGCATATATAAGAGAATGCATTGGCCTAACAATTTTTTATCATGTTTTTTAAATAATTACAATTTTAGGACATAAAATAAAAAACATCCATTACCCTGCAGGGAGCCCCACACATATATAGAAGTATATAGAAGAGTGTCGTTTGCTCATGTTTGTCTGGGGCTCTGTATGGGTGAAATTATAAAATTGTTAAAGAATACAAGAACAAATCATTAAAATTGTAAAAAATTGTTAGGCCAATGCATTCTCTTATATATGCGAGGCGACCTATGGTCGACTCGCATATATAAGAGAATGCATTGGCACAGGGTAAAACAAAATCTCGACTTCCGACTGGATTTGATATGGCGGGTCACAAATGGTACTGCTAAGAAAAAGTACCGTAGCTTTTTCATAAATGTTGATGTTAAAGTCCTATGCTAATCCGACCGATTCGAGGAAAGGCCATTATATGTATAAAACATTTAAAACCACATGGCGGTTTACGCTCCTCATAACATTCGACGGTTATAATTCCTGATATCGAAATAGGTCGAAAATTACAGAACTACCCTTCGACGAGCATTATATGTCACAGAAAGATGCATTTGGTAGCCATTAGCACAACGATTTTTGGAGGAAAAATCACCATAATTGATAATTAATTCCAGATTATTGCAAACGTGGTTGAATAATATTTATATTGATTTATTTTGTTTTGGCCTTCAACAAACAAAAATAGTTCTGCAAATGGCTACCAAAAACTAGAATATGTAATGAAAAATGTTTGATTTATTTTCTCGCAGACAGTCAGGATATCAGATAGCAGACATAGTATATACCCTAGTTGGATTCCTAAGCTAGATAATGCAGTGCGTTTTATGTTTGCGGATTATTATATTATACGGTATATCATTCATTTGAAGGGGTGTTCGGGTAATAAAAGCAGACAACATACAGAAACACAGATAATATTATTATACGGTATATCATTCATTTGAAGGGGTGTTCAGCTAATAAAAGCAGACGATACACAGAAACACAGAAAATGCAAGAGGAGAATGATGCATATATAGACCTTTCTGGGAAATGTTCAGATAATAAGTTCAACAAACGACCTTTGGTTGTTTGTTGAACTTATTATCTGAACATTTACTAGGGGAACTACTTTTCAATGAGTATGTTGTAAAGAAAAGATTAACAACCCATTGTTTTTCGGTTTTATAACAGGTCGTTGTTGGTCGGTTTTATAACAGATCATTGTTGGTCGGTTTTATAACAGGCCATTGTTGGTCGGTTTTATAACATGCCCTTGTTGATCGGTTTATAACATGCCCTTGTTGATCGGTTTCATAACAGGCCATTGTTGGTCGGTTTTATAACAGGCCATTGTTGGTCGTTTTTATAACATGCACTTGTTGATCGGTTTTATAACAGGCCATTGTTGGTGGGTTTTATAACAGGCCATTGTTGGTTGGTTTTATAACTTGCCATTGTTGGTCGTTTTTATAACATCCCCTTGTTGGTCGGTTTTATAACAGGCCATTGTTGGTGGGTTTTATAAGAGACCATTTTTGGTCTATTTAGTACAGCCCCTTCTTTGTCGGTTTTATTGTGACTGTTCGTCTTTGGAGAACATATGGCATTTATTCAACCGAACTGATACATACTACATGTAATTAGTAATAATCAAAAAATTTAAGTTGGTAATTTAGACTAGGGTTGTCTTAGTTGGAGTATGAATACATTAATTTGTGACGCAATCTCAGTCAAGTAGTACGTATGACCATAATGTTCTTAGTGTGTTATCAATTTTCTCCGACCAAAACGTCAAGTGATATGACTGTGCCACTACACCGTTACAATTAGCTATTTTACTGAATTTACAGATCTGTCTAAACAAAGCTGTTGTCTAGAGAACTCGTACAAACTCCTGAGAACGTGTGTAAAGAACGCGATGATTGTCTTCGAGAATGGACCAAAGAATCAGGAATCGATGTGCAAGTAAGTTGTTGTTGTTGAATCCCATCTTATTAAGGACACCGGGCCCCAGCAAAAATATAGTTTGTTGCCCCCCCCCCCCCCCCCCCTCACAACACCTATAGAAACATCAACCTTACTCAATATTCATACTCAAAGATCTTTTGTTTTATGTGTGCAACATTGAAAAAGCTGGAAAATGGCTCGAACATTTTAAACCCTTTGATATCTCCAATGTTCTATTAGCTTTCGAGCCACGCTCTACTTTACTGTTTCCCCTTTTAAAAATGGTTAATTTGGACTAATACCTGTAATCGAATTCTCAAAATTGCTCGATAAAGACATATTGCCAATATCGAAGGTTCTGGTGCTTTCTCTTCCAACGAAGCATATTTTTTCTATCTCTTCTCTCAAGAATGTTTCTCTGTGATAGGACGATACATTTTCAAAAGCACACGCGAATATCATTAACTCCAGGCAGAGAAGACAATTTTCTCAAAGGTTCGTAATTACATAAACTTCTCTGTGATAGATCGATGCACTTTCAAAACCACAAACATGTTTTTATGTCATTAACGGCCATGAGAGAGAATAAAGCTATTATGTGTCATTGCATGCACCGTATGGCTTCTGTGAATCGGCCAAGTTATTTGTCTCCCAACGTTTACTTGCTTTCAAGAGCATTTTGTGAAAATTCATGTGTCAGTATTATATACTTATTTCTAATATGTGCATATATTTACATACTAAGTGTTGTCATCACTAAATCCAGCATTCTGATTGGTCGGCGCCCACGTGGCTAGTTGCAGTTATTTCTCGGTGAATGCGCAACGGCTCATAACACCAAGCTCATAACACCATCTATACGTCATTGGGTTTGGAAAGACGAACGCGTAATGTTTTGGGCGCATTTGGACTCGCGCAGGATTGACTTAATACATCATCGGGTTTCAATATGAAGAGAAATTGTTCCTATTAACTTTTGCCAAGGGTGCTAATGGGTATTTTGGGCTGTTTTTGTCACGATACACTTTTCGATTTAAATACATTTACAAAAGTGGCTTTTTCGCTAAATGTATACAAATATAAGGATTAACTGTCATGTGGACTATGGAGATGTAACCGTGAGGTAAGTGGTCATAACTTGTATGTAAAACCCTTCGGGTTTTACACAAGTTATGTCCACAGAGAGGGAGAGGGGGTGAGAGGGAAATGGAGGTAGAGAGAAGGGAGATAGATGGCGGAGAGGAGAGGGGGAGTGGGAGAAGGAGGAAGAGAGAGATACAGTAACCCATATGGGAGACACACATTCATAGGGAGGCAACACCCTATAATTAAAGGTACAGTAACCCATATGGGAGACACACATTCATAGGGAGGCAACACCCTATAATTGAAGGTACAGTAACCCATATGGGAGACACGCATTCATAGGGAGGCAACACCCTATAATTAAAGGTACAGTAACCCATATGGGAGACACACATTCATAGGGAGGCAACACCCTATAATTGAAGGTACAGTAACCCATATGGGAGACACACATTCATAGGGAGGCAACACCCTATAATTAAAGGTACAGTAACCCATATGGGAGACACACATTCATAGGGAGGCAACACCCTATAATTGAAGGTACAGTAACCCATATGGGAGACACGCATTCATAGGGAGGCAACACCCTATAATTGAAGATACAGTAACCCATATGCTGCTCTGATCATGGCAGGTATTTTTCAGAGCGCATGAATCCGGTATATCAAGATTCGTGTATTTTTCAGAGCGCATGAATCCGGTATATCAAGATTCGTGTATTTTTCAGAGCGCATGAATCCGGTATATCAAGATTCGTGTATTTTTCAGAGCGCATGAATCCGGTATATAAAGATTCGTGTATTTATCAGAGCGCATGAATCCGGTATATCAAGATTCGTGTATTTATCAGAGCGCATGAATCCGGTATATCAAGATTCGTGTATTTATCAGAGCGCATGAATCCGGTATATCAAGATTCGTGTATGTATCAACCTGTCTTATAGCTCCTTCCATATTACGTAGACAAAATTTAGGATATCGAACGAGTCATTTAAACTGTGTTTCTGTAAGATACACACCGAACGATGTACGCGTTTTGTTATTACGGTACAATTGCCAGCATGGAAGGATACAATGAGGGGCGCAAAAGTTCCATATCGACATTAAAATATCCATTAAAACCCGTGTTGTTCTGTGTTTATCAAACACCACCCATGCTAGAATCATGTTCTGAATGTGTATCAATTAACACGGACTGTGGGTTTGTCATTCCCTGATATACACCATGCATCGAGGGAACAACTCGAGATATATTCACCACCAATAGTGTCATTATGTGTTTTATTATATACAAGAAAACCAATGTCAGAAATGGTAACGCGCTCAAGATCATATATTATTTTCCCATGATTGTAATTATAGAATATAAAATATATTGGTTTCACGAATGACCAACTCATAATTCCGTTAAAACAACTAATCCTTCAAATTATTACAACTACATACGGCTTTTCACTGAAGGTTTCTCATTCATCTCACCAGAATTCCCAACTACACCTTTTACCGGACTCGGCCACCGGGTCGCAGTTCGGCTTTTAATCCGTCTCAAAAATTCCCATTTCTATAAATAAAACGCCCATGACCCATGTATAACAAGAATCAGCGAAACATACACGCGGAGTGGGATATGACTTAATTCTCTCCATGCGCCAACCGTGACGTCAGCAGGCGGAAAACACGTGATCGTGCATCTCCAATAAAAAAACAGTATATGACCCTCTGTGAATTCGACGTATATAATAATCTGATTTATGAATATAAACATGTCATTCCTCTAATTCTACAGATCACAGGTATGTGTGGAAGAATGCCGAAGAAAGTCATTGGTACAAGCCGGTTGCAGTGAGCAGACTATTAACAGTGTGATGGAGTCATTTTATGTCCCACATATGTGTGCCAGTACGTCGTCTGCTAGGTGTTCTGACCCAGTCCCGGCCGACGCTGGTCTTCTCATGGCATGTATAAACGAAGGGATGTCATCGTACAGGACAAACGGGCTTCTAGCCGTGGCGATAGTCCCTTTGTTCGTGACTATTATCCGTCTCTAATAAATTAATACTATTATATTTACCACATCCACCGTATGTTTTCCGCTTTTCTGAAATACGTAATGTCGTCTCTCTTCTTAACAAGACTTAATCTAGTAAATATTTAAATGTCAATAAAACACTAATGATCTTCTTCTTTTTTTCTACTATTGAACACTAATAATATTGATAATTTGATTTCAAATGTGGTTTCTACTGTAATTTTAGGCATATATTAGGACCACCATGGAAATAAGAGAGTTCCCACTTGGATCTCTCTTTCTGGTGTGATTCTAGACAATTATTACAATTTACAGAGCAGAATTATCGAATATAAATTTAACATCATAGAATTATCATCATTTTTTTAACCTTCCTCAGATTTGAAAACAACTCATGGCAACTATCCACCACGAACCCAAATAATATTTCCATCCAATGTCCAACTTGAAGTTATTTGTGGTTATTATGTAATAAACTGTGTACACATATATTCACATATATCATTGCCAATAAAAAAATCAATCAAATAAAAGTTTCATATAGTTCTGATGTACAAACTAATAGATATGAATCCAGAACAGGTATATTCGGGAAAACATTCTTTCAATTACTATCGCTCTTAGTTAAAATTGTTTTTCATATAATACATAACTTCAAATGTGACGGTAAAATGGACTAAATTTAGAACAGGTGCCATGAATGTGGAAACGTTCAGAACCAGAACGTAACAAGAGTTTTAAAGAAAAATTATCAAAACAATTCAAACTTACATAGCTATTTATCTCCATGTTAAAGGCCCTAAGTTTCGAGTCGCCGGTTATCTTTCTAGCCTTGACATACGGTTGTCATAACAAGCTATGCCATAAAATATGATTATGACTATAATTCATTACTATTTGGAACGTCTGTGTCTCAGAAGGTGCCAATAGAGTAATAGAAAACAAAGCTGAAATCATAAAATCATTTCCCCCATTGAGGCTCCCAGAATGCAACACAATTCAAACTATAGTTTATTTTCAATGGAAGGGAAATAACTCTATCTAAATATATAGAGTTATTCCCCTTCCATTGGAAATAATAAGACTGTGTAAAAACTTCAGCACAAACCAGATGTCGGTTTCTCAACAAAAACAACATGTCCACAGTTCATTACACATAAGTTGATAATACAATATTTTGGAGCTTCCTCTTTCAAATTGTATATAAATGGCATATATTTTATATGTGATTTGGGGGTTTGAAAATTAAGTGGGCCTTTAAAGCACGTGGCTCCCACATCACAGGACGGCAACCAGGTAACTACCATAATACAATGTTTATCATTATTTGTCAAACCCTGTGTCACGTCCCCATGGCGACACTTTAACTTGTGTATGATAATACTATGATTCATAAATTAGTTTAACCATCGTCCAGCCGCACCATCGACGGGTAGGTATTGTTTTATGCATTCCATGGTCACCGTACCATGTGCATTGGCTGGGAGAATAAAGTATATATAACCCAAAGGGAGAATTATATGAGGATTAACTGTCACGTGGACTGTTTTTATGGAGATGTCACCGTGAGGTAAGTGGTCATAACTTGTGTAAAACCCGAAGGGTATTACATAGAAGTTATGACCACTTATCTCACGGTTACATCTCCATAAAAACAGTCCACATGACAATTAATCCTTATCTATCTATACTATATATTTTGAGACTTCCGTATATATATATGTACTTTATAGAATCGAAAACGGCTGGCTCGATTGAGT
The DNA here is from genome assembly GCA_032622095.1 of Siphonodentalium dalli. Lineage (NCBI taxonomy): Eukaryota > Metazoa > Mollusca > Scaphopoda > Gadilida > Siphonodentaliidae > Siphonodentalium > Siphonodentalium dalli. Next base: position 264,925,762 of record CP136061.1, on the reverse strand, counting down.
TCAAACTTCCCATCTAAGGGTAAAAACCCACGAACACCGTAGTTGTCGCATTTTGGAGAAGCTCTGAGCACCCTTTGCCCACTCCCAAATCACCGCAAAGGCACGGCGTGGGTTTATCAAGTGATTATTTAATGAGCGTTTGTTTTTGACGCATCGCTATAAAGAGCGTCTGTTTACAATTCAACGTTATTAGCATCTGCAGAGAGATATACGAGAACATTGAGTGGTTTCCTATGCGGGGAGATTTATTGGATGCCATAGTACTCTTACAACATCATTGTTATAGTATGTATAACACTTAGGTCAGGGCTTAGAGGGGGTAGTTATAGGCATAATGCTTCTCAGAAATCCCGGTTACAAACCAACACTCACAATTTCGTATTTACGCAAACGTAAATGCTTTCCTATTTTTAGAACGCAACACATGATACCAAACAAAATTACGTCGCGTTGGTGGTGGCGTTCACGACGGGATTAATTGACTGTCCTCTCTTTGCGTGGATGGGGTTCACGACGGGATTAACTTTGCGGGGACTATTGATCATCTCGTAAGGGTGGACAACCTCTGTCAGGGGCTGCTCAATGGCCACGGGCAGGTTAAAATAAATCATACCTCTTCTGGGTCTGGGCGTGTATAGACATGAGCGTGTTGTGTTCCTAAGAACGCGTTGTGTTCCTAAGAACGCGGATCGGGTAAGTTTTTCCGCCCTAGGTGAGCTCAAACTTCGTATATAAGTGTAAAAACACACGGGGATCGTCGACGTCGCATTGCATGCGTTCGGATGCGGTCGGGTGTGGTCGGCTTTTAGTAGGACCGGAATCGGTCGATGCATGGGGAGGTGCGGACGGATGCATGCGTTCGGGTGCGGTCGGGTGTGGTCGGCTTTTAGTAGGACCGGAATCGGTCGGGTGTGGTTGGCTTTTAGTAGAACCGGAATCGGTCGGGTGTGGTCGGCTTTTAGTAGGACCGGAATCGACCGATGCATGGGATCTAATAAAGCACCAATGTCATTCCGCGCTCCGCGTGTATAATGTTTCCTCATTTCTTGGTATACAGTGGGCGCATGGGCGTTTTATTTATAGAATGGGAATTTCTGAACGGATTAAAAGTCGAACTGCGACCCGGAGGCCGAGTCCGGTAAAAGGTGTAGTTGGGAATTTCAATTCAATTGCAATAATTATTCGGATGGTCAATCGTGAAACCAATACATTTTATATTCTATAATTACAATCATGGGTATATAATATATGATCTTGAGCGCGTTACCATTTCTGACTATGGTTTTCTTGTAATTGTATATCCCGCTTGAGTGTTTTGTATAAGATATCGTGTCCGGATTTCTGTGTCTGTGATGTAAAGTTAAGTGCAATATTAAAGATGTGTCCGCGCCGGATCCCCTTCCCCACTGCGATTATGATGACTTACTACGAGGAGTCATTCTCTTATCCCATTTGTAAGATGAGTCACACGTATATGCTGTGTACGTACATCAAGGTGTGATGTACATGTATACGTTATCGTATTCGTGCAGTATACTCACGTGCATATTATTTTGCACTGCTTCACAGCTGACATTCTGCGCCTTAGTAAATAAACGGCTGTGTATATATGATTGTTGTTTTGTGAACGTCACCAGATTGGCATATCGCCTGCAGACAAGATGAACGCGCTTGTAAATTCGCTGTTCGCTATTCTCCTATTTGGTACGTATTTTATGGTTTATACCATGGATTATATACACACCCATGTTCTCTATTCTCCTATGTGGTACGTATTTCAGTGTTTACCTGTCCGTGTTTATACCATGGATTATATATACACCCCTGTTCTCTATTCTCCTATGTGGTACGTATTTTATGGTTTACCTGTCCGTGTTTATACCATGGATTATATATACAACCCTGTTCTCTATTCTCATATTTGGTACGACGTATTTTATGGTTTACCTGTCCGTGTGTATACCATGGATTATATATACACCCCTGTTCTCTATTCTCCTATGTGGTACGTATTTTATGGTTTACCTGTCCGTGTTTATACCATGGATTATATATACAACCCTGCAGTCAGATGCTCGTAGCCCGTTTATATATAACCATGGGTATATGCCAGATATAACCGTACAAAAAAACGCCGTTCTTTTTACCGTGTATTTATCCATGGTGTGCATGCCTGTGGTTGTCCGTAACATGGTGCCCGGTGTTATTGCTTTGAAAGGTAATCATGTTCGACTGGTGTTGTCAGATTGGTAATATGAGATTAGCGGTTTCTATGTCTTGAATGGTCACATTTACTGTTTGAACTTTGTCTGAAATAGACGCACTTTTTATACTAGAACAGGAGCGCAGGGAAATCGCACGTCTAGTTGGTTTAAGGGTTTTTAGAAAAAGTATTTATATGATATAGACAGAGACGTGGCTACAGGGGGGGGGGTGTTCTGGTGGCTCACCCCCCCCCCCAACTTTGGTCAAAATGTTCAACAGTTGGAAATTTCATACTTACCAAAACATTAGTTGGAAATTTCACACCATCATTAAGTTGAAAATGTTCTTGTAGTTTGATTTTCAAACAATTTATTTGCATATTTTCCTATTTTTTGGTAAATATTTTGGACTGAAATTGTCAGCAGTCGGAAATTTCCAGCCTTAGGAGGGTGACAGGTTGGAAATTTCCAACACTTGGATAGTTTGTGTCCTGGTCCCTCCCCCGTGGCCAGTAAAAAAACTGCTAGTTAATTTAAGAAAACAATATTGTCATGCATTTGGTCAACATTGTCATTGGAATTGTCATCAGTTTAAATTTTCCAACCTAAGTGGGGGTGTCAGGTTTGAAACGTCCAACTCTAGGAAGGTTTGAGGCTAGTCTAGATGCTAGGATTTTGAGATTTTCTTGTTCAGATTAAAAAAAAATTGCACACCGGGCCGACTATCATTGTCCCTTCCCCCGTGGCCAATACAAAACTGCTAATTAGTTTAAAAAAAACTATATTTTACTTCATTTGGTCAAACTTGTGGACTGAAATAGTCATCAGTTGGAGAGTTTTCCAACCTGAGGGGGAGTATGAGGTTTGAAATTTCCAACAGCAGGAAAGGTTCAGTTGAGGCCAGTCTAGATGCATGCTAGGATTTAATATTTTCTTTTATAGTTTTAAAATTTTTCTCACACCGGGTCGAAGAACCATGGTCAACCTGGTGTGTCCCCGCCTCTTGTCCGTAGCCGTGGGCATTTGTCTGGAGTTAGACCATTAGATGTTATGATTTATGCAATTGTTCAGGTTAAACTATCTGAATTTTCAAACCTGGAATATAGAACCATGTTTAAACAAATATATATATAGGATATTAGGCGTGAGCACTGATGTACAAGGGGGATGGTGCAAATAGAATTTGTGTTTGGGGTGATTCTGATTCAAGGGGGTGCAGTTGGAATTTCCCATGGTGGACACCCCTAACGGAAACCATGTAGCCACGTCCCTGGATATAGAGAGGCAAACAGAACGATACCATATATATACAATATGCGGTAATTATATAATTTGGATTTATTGGGATGTCTTTAGTGCACTTTTGTGGTTACGAGAGCTCATTCCCCCCTGATTTCTGCTCAATATGTGGTCTTCTTCAAAAGTTTTATATGATTTCAAGCAGGGGTGGCACCAGGATATCCCCGACAGGGGGGCGGGCTTTAGCTGCCGGGTTGACCATTACATAACTCACCGACGGGGGATGGCTATGACTCCCCGACATGGCTGGGATGTAGCCCCTGATCCCCCCCCCCCCCGCGGGTGCCACCCAACATAACTTAGTATCTATTATTTAGCATGGGGTGTCAAGTAGGAACTTTTCGACAGGGGTGGTTATGCAGGGGTCTTACCCCCCAATTGTAGTCATACCTAATACCCCGAGCAAAATTAATTGGAAAATTCACACCAAAATTAGGCTGAAATTGTTCTCGTAGTTTGATTTTCCAACACTTTCTTAGTGACGAATTTGTTGTTTTTATACCAACATTTGCATATTTCTCTTTCATTTGCAAAATTATGGACTCAAATGGCCATCAGTTGGCAATTTTGAAACCTATGGGTGAGTGTCAGGTTAATAATTTTCCAGAATTGGACAACTTGAGGCCGGTCTATGCTATAGGATTGTCAAATGTTCATGTTCATATTTCAAAAATGTTCTCACATCGGGCCTAACCATCGGCCGACCCGTGTGTTCTGTGTCCTTGCCAGTAGTTACTCGCTAATTCATTTAAGAAAAAAATAGATCAGGGTGTAAATTTGTGTGGTGTTATACCACTAGATGTTAAGATGTTTTAATCTCATACTGGACCGAACCAACTTTTTCATCCCCCCCCCGCACGACAAGTGGCCACAATACTACTGGTTCAGTCTACCATCTGGTAGTCTGTGAGGGAACATTTGGGAAAAATCAAAGGGGGGGGGTGCAAATTGATTTACGCAAACTTATGAGTTTGGTGTGGTTCAATAGGGTGGGGTGCAATTGGAAATTCCAAGGTGGAGACCACCCCAACGAAAACCCTCTAACCAAGTCTCGAGTGCCAAATATCCCACACTCAACCAGGGGTGCCTCTCGCAACTTTAGTTTCTGCCCTGGCATAGGCCTATTTGTTTCTTATCCGAGAATACACTTCACCGGCGGCAATGTATATTAACCATACTCTGAAAGAAAACGCTTCCGTGACGATCAAACGTTAAAGTCGTGCTGCAAGTAAGACGATAATTGTGTTGTAGAAATGATATGGAAGACCTGTGTTGTAGAAATGATATGGAAGACCGATTGTCAAAAAATTCAACATCAAAATACACAGGGCAAGACTTATCGATCCAAACTGTGGAGTGTGTTTTCGTTGTGTATTTTTCGCATATACCCATGGTTATATATAAACGGGCTACGAGCATCTGACTGCTGTTCTCTATTCTCATATTTGGTACGACGTATTTTATGGTTTACCTGTCCGTGTTTATACCATGGATTATATATACAACCCTGTTCTCTATTCTCCTATTTGGTACGACGTATTTTATGATTTACCTGTCCGTGTTTATACCATGGATTATATACACACCCCTGTTCTCTTTTATCATATTTGGTACGTATTTTATGGTTTATACCATGGATTATATACACACCTCTGTTCTCTATTCTATTTGGTACGTATTTTATGGTTTACCTGTCCGTGTTTATACCATGCATTATATACACACCCCTGTTCTCTAATCTCCTATGTGGTACGTATTTTATTGTTTACTTGTCCGTGTTTATACCATGGATTATATATACACCCCTGTTCTCTATTCTCCTATTTGGTACGTATTTTATGGTTTACCTGTCCGTGTTTATACCATGGATTATATATACACACTGGTCAAGTGGTCATGGTAATGTGCTATGATGCTGATGGATCATGTTTAATTACTATGATGCTGGTAAGGAAAACTGATGTTGTTAAGAAAATGTACCGTTACATTTTCTAAAGTTGTCAGTTTGCGCTATTTGGTTAATACGAGTGATTGAGAAAAAGCTAGTGTCTGCATGAAACATTTAAGAACATTTATATTATACCCCAACTTTTTGAAGAAAATGTGGGTCTATATTGGATAATCCACTAGTATCCAGTGTGTGTGTATATATAAGTTGCGACTACCCATTAATATGTTAACTATGATTAAGACATCTGAAAAATAGTTGCCATCAGCAATGCAACCTATATAAATTGTTATCCATTGGTCCCATTCAAATATATGCTATTGTAAGAATTGTTTTATCTCAACGTTCTTCGAAAATAATTTAGAGAACATTTACAAGAAGTAATCAAAAGTAATCAAAAAGTAATTGAAAATACTTTCCAAATTTGGTATAGTCTCTCTCTCTCTCTCTCTCTCTCTCTCTCTCTCGCCCTCTCTCTCTCTCTCTCTCTCTCTCTCTATCGCTCTATCGCGCTATCTCTCACACTCTCTCACTCTTTCTCTATCCCTATCTGCCTCTCTCTCTCTCTCTCTTACTCTCTCACTCTTTCTCTTGCTCTATCTCTCTCATCGTTCTACTCGTATACCTCTCTACCTAGCTCTCTCTTCCTTTCTCTCTCTATCTCTCGCTCTCTCTCTCTCTCTCTCCCTATCTTTCTCTCTCACGCTCTTGGTCTCTCACTCTTTCTTTTTTCCTCTCTCTCTCTCTCTCCCCCTCTCTCACTCTCTCACTCTCTCTCTCTCTCGCGTTCTTTTTAACTCACTCACTATTTATCTTCCCTTCCCCTCTCTCTCACTCTCTCACTCTCTCTCTCACTCTTTCTCTTGCTCCCTCTCCTCGTTCTACTCGTTCTGTAGTAACTTCTCTACATAACTCTCTTCCTTCCCCTCTCTCTCCCGAGTCTCATTTATCACTCCTTTATCTCTGAAAAACCGAACTATATTACTCGAATCATCTCTATTGTTTATAGTATTATTATTGTAACTATATTATAAACCAGGTATGGGTTCTATATTCGTGCCATAATTGTTGATCAATAATGTGACCTATTATGAAACGGTTTACATGTTAATATGATGTTGTGAGATTAAGTGTGACTATATATTTTGGAAATTGGGCACTGCTATTTCATCCGCGAAAAGACCCAATTCCTACGCCAAAGTACCTTTTATTCTATATATGTATGCCGTTGAATGAATTGTTGAAACATGGGTTGTCAACATCAAGTTTGTTCCCGATATTCGTATTCAAGTCTCATTACCTTTCGACACGAACTGGTGGACTAGTCGACATATGGGTCCTGACCTCGACCTGAATACGATTGTCGGAAGCCTGTATTTCACATCATGACGTCTCACATAGTCGAGCACGCTAACCTATATCTACCAGGGCACATGGACCGGTCATAATTTACTTACTTTCCAGCTAACATGTCGAATTCTACCCCCCCCCCCCCCCACCAAATTAAAATGTCATATTCCCTTACTAAAAACTTGCTGACAGAACAGAGAGAGCGGTTGGTCTTGTTGGTGATTTTCGCATGCTACTCAGCAAAGTGGCATCCAGTTAGAATTCTTGTTAGATTTGACTGATGTTTACCATGCACGTTGTTGTCGATTGGTGTTGATAAATAACTAGTGAACTAAAGCACAACATTGTGCGAAATAGTCCTTTTGTTTCCAGTGAACTAACTTAATGAACGAAATTACACATTTTGTTTAGCTATTTTGTGTGTTTTATTGGGGCAACGTGTGGCTCTGTTCGATTATGATATATTTTAATATGTCCGGTTGTACGCACAATGTGGGTAAAATGTCACCAGAGGGGGCGGTCTTTCCGAGTCATCAGGGGAGATACACCCTGTTTGAACCACCGGACCACCGCGCTAATACATAAAATGATCCATTCATCTGTTTTCCAGTTAGTACGTCGCATTCAACAACTCCAGATCCTTGCGACCCTCTGACGTTGGTAAAGAGAATCTCAAAATGTTTCCCTGACGCTTTCTCCGACAGCATTAACTTTATGGGGACTTTGAACGTGACAGCGCAACAGACTGCTTCGGACCTCTTCACACCGCCAGACGCATATAAGCTGTTCGAAATAGATTACAAGAACTTCGGAGAAGTATGCAAGTAAGACAGGGACATGGGTGTTTGTTGTGATGTAATGTTGCACACCCCCACGCACCCACCCAACATTAAAACACATGGGATTTACGCGAACTTTGTTTAATTACTCTGCCGGTCAAACCAAATGAATCGATCTGCATGTCATTTATTATAATAATATATTAGTACATTTTAATAAAATATTAATAATTTTAACAACTTTTCAAAACTACCAAAAACAATTGTAAGTAACATATCGTGTTCAAATTCCAACACAGTCTCCTAACAACGTCACACAGCTTGAAGTGACGTAGTAGTGATGTAGTTGGTTCGTCGCTTTTGGTGAGTGGACACCTCGCACGGAGTGACGTATGTGTTCATAGCTTTTTGAAGTGTCGACTTCAGTTATTGCCTGATGAACGTCGGAAACGTTCGTGTAACTGTATCGCGATTTGTACTGATTCTTACGGAAACTAATTGTGTGTATGCAGAGTGTGTGTGATTAATAAAATAAGAGAACAAATCTAACGCAGTTTGATGAATTTGCATATACAAAATGCTTCACGCCGATAATTGCTTCCTAATATTAGATTTATTAGCGAACGTTATACAGTTTATGCTATATTTTGTGTAGAGTTCTTGTCCGCTTTACCACCACAGTATGTACCCACAGACAATGTATTCTCTGTTTGGTGCAATTGTTAATACTCAGTCTGCTCAAGAGTTAATATCCTTGTTGTGTTTACTGGCAATATACATGTATGTGCAATATAGTTAGCATAGCATCATGTTCCGCTTAAAGATGCATAATCCGATTAAGCGCCCATCAATTACTATTTATATTTGGATTCGGGGGTAAAAAATATTTTTCGAGTCGAATTATTAGATATCGATTTTTCGAATCTATTATTTTTCACCATCGAGAATTATTAGTGACCCAGTAAACAGTCGACGAGCAGACCGACCAAATTGTGGATGAAGATGGACAACTCTAAAATCAAGAGGCTTTCTGTTGACAAAAGGCAAAATTTAACAAGTTTCGGGCAATTTTATACTATAGTTGACAGTGGTTAGCATTATTTTTGTCAACTAATCGATTCTGATAACTGAAGTGGCATTTCTCAAAATGTTGTTGTTGTTGGTTGTTGTTGCTGTTGTTGGTTGTTGTTGAATCGGTTTGAGTACCTTTAAATTTGGAAGATTAAATATATTATGTAGCCGTTAAGGCTTCTAAAATATAATGGTGCCGAACATGTGGTAACATGCCTTCCGCCACTGTATGTAAACCGGCATACGTCGTGTATATTAACAGTAACATGTAAGTTTCGGGATGTTTTTTTTGTTCATTTATAGGACTAACACAGGAAGCAATGTGAACCTATGCGTTGATGCCATTTTGAAATCCGCCTGTAACGTCACGTTGGCCGATGAAGACTTCCAAAATAGCGTGAAGGCATACGACGCAATGTGTGACAATTCAGAGTGTGAGTATGTTCTTCAATATAGGGTTCAGTCCCCTCGCTACGCATGTCTGACCAGTGACATCACATATATACAGACTGTAATTAAAGGTACTCAATCCGATCAGACGGTCAGAAATTCGTTTGGAAATTGGGGTAGATTAAATCAGAATGTTCTGCAACCGACAATAGTCTTAAATAACAAAAGTTAGATTCATTATATTCCGATAGAGGATGGAAGTTGTCAGACCAGGGTAATGAGAAGACTGAACTCTGCCTGACCAGCGTATCGAGGGGAATGAACTCTACTTGGAATGATCGCGTTAGTTTCAAGCCCTGAATAACGGAACGTACAACCAAATAACAAATGCCATTTCAATGAAGCTCCGAAGAGATTCACACGACGAACTACGATTTTGGTGATTTCCCGCTATGTTATGTTTTAATTTAAAACAGATACGTGTATCTGGTACCATGGGATCCTGTTCACCTGCGATTATGAGGTCCGGCCAACTTTTAGTAGAGTTACCCCCCTTATTCCACTTATTTGTCCGAGATTCTATTCATTGTGTGTGTTTTTCATTTTCTCGAAAAACATATCTGTTAATATGGCTACACTTAATGTAGCCCAATGGCACTGTGGGGATAACCTAAGTACCACTAGGACAGTCCCACTTCTATAAAATTATCTAAAAATATATGTTAATATGGCTATACACGTAGTGTAGCCCAATGGCACTGTGGGGATAACCTAAGTATCACTATAATATAGGACAGTCCCATAGCTAGTTAACATTTCAATCTCAGTCAAAATGGCTAGTTCTTGTTCTTAGTGGTGTAAATATGTTTCGGAGCATATTGAGAGAAGAAAATAAACACTGGGCCCTGATTGCTCAATAGCTTTGTGTGTTATTTGCATAACAAAAATCATCACACCTCTTCCTTGCGATTTGCCATAGGTAAAATGGCCATTGGCACAGGAATTAACCCTTTGCAGTGAAGTTTGAATTTTGTTATATGAATATTTTTTGTGCGGTTCTGACACTAGTTACTAAAGAAAAGATTTAAAGGTGAATTCCCTGCTAGACGGACATGATGTATTTGCATAAAAAACGTTTACGCAAAAGTCAATCTGAAAGATTTAAAGAACATTTTGGACCTAGGATTTATATTGTAAACAGTATACGCTAAACGTTTGCACTGAGGCCTATGGGAAACATTTACACAAGTGTAACATAAAGTTTCGACCAAATTGTCACGTGATATGACCTAATACACCGTTACAAATAGCTACTTTACTCAATTTACAGATCTGTCTAAACAAAGTTGTTGTCTAGAGAATTCGTACAAACTCCTGAGAACATGTGTGAAGAACGCGATGATTGTCTTCGAGAATTTACCAATAAATTTGGACTCGATGTGCAAGTAAGTTGTGAATAACCCATCATCATATTTAGAAAACTAGGCCCCAACACATATTTACTTTGTTTCCCATTACCACTGTCTTACCACTTACAACTTGCCATGAATTATTTTTATATCAATAAAAATTGACAATTCAGGGACGTGGCGACAGGCTGACAGGGGTGCCTGTCCCCCACATTAGTGAACATTTTTAACAGTAGGAAATGTCATGCCCGAAACAACATTAGTTGGAAATTCTACACCACAGTTGCCACATATTAGGTTGAAACTCTTCTCATTGTTTGATTTTCCAATCAGTAATTATTGAAGAATTTGTTGTTTTTAAACCCACAGTGTAGCACATTTAAATCCACAGTGTAGCACATTTAAACCCACAGTTTAGCACATATAAACCCACAGTGTAGCACATTTTTCTACTGTTGGCAAATATGTTGGTCCCTTGAAATTCTCAACAGATATTCCTAAAACAATAGAAGTTAAAACTATAGGGAACGATCGACGGAAGGTCTTGAACGCAATTCTTAGCTATTGAAAACGAGTCAGATTAAATATATCCTGGGTATATACACATGTATGTCTGTTTTATGATGCTGGGTATACACACATGTATATCTGTTTTATTATCCTGGGTATATACACATGTATGTCTGTTTTATGGTGCTGGGTATATACGCATGTATATCTGTTTTATTATCCTGGGTATACACACATGTATATCTGTTTTATTATCCTGGGTATATACACATGTATGTCTGTTTTATGATGCTGGATATATACACATGTATATCTGTTTTATGATCCTGGGTATATACACATGTATGTCTGTTTTATGATGCTGGGTATATACACATGTATATCTGTTTTATGATGCTGGGTATATACACATGTATATCTGTTTTATGATGCTGGGTATATACACATGTATATCTGTTTTATGATGCTGGGTATATACACATGTATATCTGTTTTATGATGCTGGGTATATACACATGTATATCTGTTTTATGATGCTGGGTATACACACATGTATATCTGTTTTATGATGCTGGGTATACACACATGTATGTCTGTTTTATGATGCTGGGTATACACACATGTATATCTGTTTTATGATGTTGGGTATATACACAGGTATATCTGTTTTATGATGCTGGGTATATACACATGTATGTCTGTTTTATGATGCTGGGTAGCCTGGGTATACACACATGTATGTCTGTTTTATGATGCTGGGTATACACACATGTATGTCTGTTTTATGATGCTGGGTATACACACATGTATATCTGTTTTATGATGTTGGGTATACACACATGTATATCTGTTTTATGATCCTGAGTCATCATTAAACATTCTGTGGAAGCACTTGCTACTCTCCATCCAAGATGGCATCCAGAATGGTGACCGGAATAGGAAACTTATACTATTTTACACTAAATATCTTCCAGTTCACAGTTTGTTTGCTTTTTTTTAAATAGAGTCATAGTCTGAATTAAAGTTTTTATAATTCATGTATTAAGCTCACCAATAGAGCAACAAAACGGCATTTGTTGGCTCTCAGCCCCTTCGAAACTCAATTTTAAACTTTCACAGAAATCTCCTTTTGAAATCAAGCGATATGTTTTAGAGGATATGAGCATAAATCAAGTAGATAAATGAGAAAACTTATCACTCATGAAAAATTCGTTGCAATCGGATAAGACTAGGACGCCTTGGTCATTAAGGAATAATCTCGGTTTCCTAATGTAATTACACAGTCTAAAGGCATATGCCGAATCACAAACCTATAAATCGCGAAGCGATTTATACGAGTTTGTGATTCGGCATATGCCTTTAGACTGTGTAATTACATTAGGAAACCGAGATTATTCCTTATAATTATGCCATCGATTGTTAAATATTGATTTTAAAGACATATTCGCCCTTAAAATACGATTGAAACAAGGAACTATATGTTCTCAAATAACAGACAAGACTTGAGCCGAAAACAACTCGCTGCATTCCCGTCCGAATAATATCGATCGATCTGCAGATCTGTAGATCGAGTGGGTTTTTCCCGAACGTATGTCAAGGACGAAACTAAACATTAATAAACTTTTGATCAAAATTAAACATTATTAGCAGAGGAAAATATACAGTTAGTCTCCATGTCAACTGGGAATCATGAACATGCGATCAAAAAGTTTAGTGAGAATTTCTTACAGGAATCCTCCTATCTATCGGCAGTGAGCCAAATACTTTTCAATTTTCGATTTTTCGCAGTCATTTTGTGTCATTGTGATTTTACCGAGAAACAAGTTTTCAGAAGAATTAAATCATCATGGCATTTAAGGAATTTTAAGATGATTTATTTTTCAAAAACTAATATATTTGGTAAAATTTAAAGTGATTATTTATAAATAGCTTGTGTCCAGATAATGCAGACACGTAAACCTTTGTAACAATTTTTAACATATCGGTACACTGAGACGAGTAGAAGAAATATCCTGCACAGGGACGTTACATTATTTGTAACACCAATCAACGAGTGGTCTCTGTGGATCTCAGGAATCATGTGTATAGCGGTCGCGTTGTAAATATAGAAGGCCGATGACTTCTCTGATCGATAGGTCACGGTCGTTAGACGCTTTGTGTGATAACCAAAGTTAAGCAACATCGGGCGCGGTTATTCCATTGATGTGTGACCGGCTTGGGATTCCGGGTGCTACCAACTTTCGGTGCGACTCCCAGACTTCTCTCTCACTCTCTCTCTGTTGTACATGTAACATAATGCTTCGTAACAATTTATCGCTACACTGAGACGAGTTGAAAAAATATACTGCAGTTTTCTCACAGGGACTTTAAGTTTAATCACTTTATATCATTTGTAACACAGTCCTGCCTACGAGCGGTCACTGTGGATCTCTGAAATCATATAACAATTCGTAACACTTTGTAACATATCGCTGCATTGAGATGAGTTTTAATAATATGCTGCATTTTTGGGGGGGGGGGTGACTTAATATCATTTGTAAAATGTACCGGTAACGCCTCATAACACTTTGCAACATATCGCTACAATAAAAGGAGGTGAAGAAACATTGAATGCTGCATTTTTTTTTTTACGGGGACTTTGTAAGTTTCAGTTTGTAGGGCCAGTCTCTGGAATCTCAGAAATCATGAAACGCTTTGTAACATATCGTTACACTGAGACGAAGGGAAAAAATATGTTGCAGTTTTCTCACGGGACTGGTACAATGTTTGGGGACATCTGTAAACAGTAATTAAAAATTTCATCCTATAATATAAATTGTAGTGCCCAGAATATAACCACTAAATTTAATACTCTTACCTAAGTTATCACAGGAGCTTGGAACTTTATCACTAACTGCCTTAATTATGCTAATTAGCATTTTTTTTGGCCCAGCATTATGGCCAAGAAAATGGTAATTAGGCTAATTAATGCAATTATTAATCAAGTTCCACAATCCTGTGGTCTTACAAAATGACAAGTGGTGCCTGCTGGGAAAATGTAAATAAAATTATAAATGAAACGAAAACTAAAAAGTTGTGTATGTATAGTCGTGCATTTCGTAACGAAACGTCGCAAATTTACGACCAAATTTACACTCTGTAAACAGCTTGGGAATGTTTATTATATTGGGGCATTGTCTTTATTTGGATAGTTATTTATTATTCTTTTATTAGCTTTCATAGCGTTCGTGAAAAAAAATATGTACTGCGAAGCGAGTGCGAATAAAATGGTATCCAGCTAACTGGGACCTTGGCTAACTGGGACCTTGGCTAACTGGGACCTCAAGTCAGGCTAACTGGGACCTTGGCTAACTGGGACCTTATGGCTAACTGGGACCTTGGCTAACTGGGATCTTGGCTAACTGGGACCTTCAGATATATTATTAATCATTTCATTAAAATAAATTTCATAATAAATTAAAGTCATGAGAAAGTTAAAAACAAATGAAATGTTAACATTTTAGATAAATAACATTAAAGGGGTACTGTACGCCATTTTCAATAAATTTCCGGTGATAACAACGATCTATTATCGATACTGTATAGAAACATAAGTAATTTGAGTCGAAGATGTATTCTGTAAACGCTGGATCAGGTTAATAGGCTATCTTAAAATTTAATAATTTAAAAGTTAATAATTTAGACTTTCAAAGAATGGAAAAGTTGTTACCTTATTCTCCGACTCGGGGATTATAGAAACCAACAACAACATCTTGGGTACAGTACCCCTTTAAACAAAACAGTAAAAACACTATACAAGTCTGCTGGTTTTGCAGTTCTGTGTAGCACGATGGAGGCTGTACATAGCACTGTATCTGCATGTATATACCCATACTGGTATGCTGTATTTACTCTGTCACGCATGTCTGGCACACTGCTGACAGGACCACTGAATGTCCAGGCTGTCACGGACCGCATGTCGATAGACATCTCTGACAATGCTCAGATCACAAGATCAAATGGACCAACTGATTAAAACAACAATCGCTTTCAAAACAAACTCACACCTTCACTGTGAATGCCATGAGTAACAATCACTTTATTGCATCTTAACTGTGAATGCCCATAATAACCATCACTTTATTGACTTTATTAACAATAAATATTCATAGAAATATATAAAGATACAAATAAGAAATTAAAATAGTGATCCCTGCTGTCGTCATCGAGGCGAGCGGAAGAAGGGAGCAGGAAACCACCCCTGCTGTTCCTGCCGCCTGCTTCGAGGTGGAACTGGATAGCTTGCCACCACGGACACCGGAGTATCATCACATCCCGGTGTCCCCCAGCTCCGCCACCAGCAACAACAACAACAACATCAGCGCAGGCTCCATAAAGTCGGCAGAAGAACCAAAGAAAGAGCAAGGAACAACGAGAGCAAGTCCTCGCCATCCTACAGCCACAACCTCCATCTCCTCAGTTATCAACTGAAAAAGCTCATCCAAAAAAGAAAAGCAAAAATAAAAAATAATCATCTATCAAAAATGCTCACTTTAAAAAAAAAAATATAAATAAAGGCTTTAAAATGAGGGATTAAGGAAAGGTGCCTCTCGGCCCTTTCGAGAATCCCGGGCTAGCCCCCCGAACCACTCACTCTACTTAAAATAGTGACCTTCATTTTTATAGATTGACAATATATATATATATATATTTTTTTTTTATTAAGTCAGGTTGAAACAAATCTAAAACTTTTTTGAAGCAATAACATAAATAAAACAAACAACATTCTATTATCAATGTTCTATTCTACTAATATATTTAATAAATATAACCAAGGTCCCAGTTAGCCAAAGGTCCCAGTTAGCCAAGGTCCCAGTTGGTCATGGTCCCAGTTAGCCAAGTTCCCAGTTAGCCCGAGGTCCCAGTTAGCCAAGGTCCCAGTTAGCTGACATTCAATAAAATAGCGTCCTTAGTTACTATGCAACGGACTACAAATATCATTGCGCGCAAGTTCTTTTGGGTCGTTTTTGTTGCACTGATAAAATCTCGACCTAATGTAATTATCCGATATAATTACATTAGCTTTGATAAACTCAACGCCAATTTACTATAGAAAATGAAGTGGGTGTAATTATAGAAGGATAACTCGAAATTTTGACCAAATTCTAAATATAGAAAATGTTAGATTGTCCCTTATTTTTCATATCTTCGGGTAGTGGGGTCAAACAGTTTTTTCCGAGTTCGTACATGATGAGGGGGTGGGTGGGTGGCCCACTGTTTTCGAGTTCGTACATGAGGAGGGGTGGGTGTGTGGCCCACTGTTTCCGAGTTCGTACATGATGAGGGGTGGGTGTGTGGCCCACTGTTTCCGAGTTCGTAGTACATGATGATGGGGTGGGTGGTGGCCCACGAGGACTCAAAGGCATTTTTTCCGCACCTCAAAAAATATTTCCTCCATGTATTTTTGGCCTTAAAGGGATACTGTACCCAAATGTTGTTGTTGGTTTCTTTAGTTTCTGAGTTGTAGAACAAGGTAACCAAATTTCCGTTATTTGAAAGTCAATTGAGTACGAAGTAATGTTCAGGATGGCATATTAACCTGAATGCGAAAATATAAATTGTCGTTGTCTAGTAATTTTTGGACAGTTTTCAAGCAAATGTATTAAATAAATGTTATGTTATATGCATACTAGTCCCATATACTCATTAAGTCATTGTATAGTCACTAATCAGTGAGTAGTTTACGCCCCGTATCAACAAAATGTTCACACGACCATGCGTGCCACGATTTGCCCAATCCACTAGCCGTGAATTATTTTGATTTCATCTTGTACACGGAAATTCGTAATTTAATTTATCACTCCAGCCTTAAATTTAATTTATATCTATTTATTAACTTTGATTTTTAGACAACTTTTTAACCTGGACGTTTACAGAATACATCTTCGACTCAAATTACTTAGTTTTCTATATGTTATTGATATTAGATTGTTGTTATCGCCGGGAATTTATTGAAAATGGCGTACAGTACCTCTTTAACATTTGAGTGAACCTATTACTCATACATGTTCACAATGTGGACTTAATGACTTTCACAATAATCACGACTTTAAAAATAATCAATTTTATGATCGAAGAAATCGATTAAAATAGATCTGGATTTCCCGCCATGTTGCAATGACGTATGTTTACGTATATGCGTAGTATTATGTTTACGTCATCTTGAATTTGAATTACAAAAATACTCTGTTTGTTTTGGCAAACATAAGTCCAAAATATCTTTGATTGCAAAGATTCATTTTCCCCACCCTCCCTCCTCATTATTCTGTTAGCAGCTTGAGATTTATGTTCCATCTCACACTAGTTAGTTTCTTGAAGTTCACTATAGCTGTGATCATTATAATTAATACAATATGTTATTGATGCTAGACATGTTTATTGATCATAGTTACACATGTACATATTATAAAGTGGGAGAGGCGGTTATTTCCCTCCACCTTCTTGACAATAAAGTTTGTTCACGTTGACTATTGGTTGTTTACGCTTATAATAATAAACAGCCCATTTGAATCTGAACTTTGTGTTTGTTGTCAATGAACAAGCTTATCCTTTAGTGCCCCTCTTTTCCTTGTGTATAGCCATACTTGTATAGAACATAAAAGTGTTTATAAATATTCCCGATTCTCAAATACACTGATTATCTCAAAGTTACTCGCTGTATACACTGGTCTGTTATATATGTATATGCACATGACACTCAATCATAAATAAATGTATGTGTATATGTATCTGAAAATATATTGAAAATGCTATGTATTATTGAACAAGATTATTATCACGTGATGAAATTGAAAAGATTCTAAAAAATATTTAAAAAAAAAACTAACAGTAATTTGTCTGTTGAAACTTATAAGGGTGTGTTTACATTGCTGTATATCTGTATACAGTTCTACACGCATATTAGTGTAAACGGGTTGATATGGAAATGCACACCGAAAGAAAAGGGTATTCGTTCGTGTGAGCACAAATCGTATCCGTTATATGTCACAGCCAACACCGAGTCATTGCGACATGCAAAACTGATTTGATTACTTGTCACTAGGGCTTGGCGAATGTGCTTAATCTGTATTTGCCATTTCAACCCATGTATTTCACACTGTGTAAGCGAGAACATGGCGTGTGGTGACAAATTACTTAAAGTAAAGTGTTTACAATACAGTATATCTTATTACAATGTGTTCTTCTTGGAGTTTGGTCATACATGTACCTTATGGGACATGACAATCTGCGGGATGGGATGGGATATGGGACAAAACGACAATCTGCTGGACAGAATTTCAAATTGTGTGAGACGGCCGATATCTCGAGGAATACAGCACGTAGAGGGCTCCTTTTGATGTCTAACGAACGGCCAACATTCGCCCTATCCACACATATTAACTCTGCCACTGACCGGACACCAGAAGTTGCATTAGTTGATCGACAACTGACCTAACATGGGATGGAATATGGGATAGAACGACAATCTGCGGGACAAAATTTCAAATTGCGCGGGACGGCCGATATCTCGAGGAATACAGCACGTCGAGTGCTCCTTTTGGTGTCTAGCGAAAGGCCGATATTCTATTTTGTAACTTGGCTTTTAGTCGCCGGGCTCCGGCATCTAGGCTTTTAGTCACAACTGAAATAAAAATAAGTGCGAATTATAACAAATGAGTACAAATCCCTTAAAATATCACATTTGATACGTCTTCTGACACATGGTGTATATTCGTATTTTGTGGATGAAGTGCTGCTAAGAACGGCTTAGTTGGAACGATAAAACGGCTTCAGTCGGCCATTCTATTTTTAAAAAATGCATTTCTACAGCTGCTCCACGGCCTTGATTTCGAAAATTTTATGTTAGGTCAGTTGTCGACCGAATAATGCAACTTCCGGTGTCCGGTCAGTGGCGGGGTTAATATGTGTGGCTAGGGCGAATATCGGCCTTTCGCTAGACACCAAAAGGAGCACTCGACGTGCTGTATTCCTCGAGATATCGGCCGTCCCACTCAATTTGAAATTCTGTCCCGCCGGTTGTCGTTCTATCCCATATTCCATCCCATGTTAGGTCAGTTGTCGATCAAATAAAGCAACTTCTGGTGTCCGGTCAGTGGCGGGGTTAATATGTGTGGATAGGGCGAATATGGGTCTTTCGTTAGACACCAAAAGGAGCCCTCTACGTGCTGTATTCCTCGAGATATCGGCCGTTCCACGCAATTTGAAATTCTGTCCCGCAGATTGTCGTTTTGTCCCATATCCCATCCCATCCCGCAGATTGTCATGTCCCTACCTTAGTACACTTAGTGAACAACAGGGCAACCACAAAATTATAGCATAACCATTATCAACTGGCGTAAGAATAAACTGCTTTTATTTGTTGATAGTTGATTAATTTTTTCTGTCTTGCCTAAACTGACACGACTCATAGCGAATTGTCAATTACCAGAGTACTGATGAGCGCACGTTCACTATCAGTAATCATGGTGTGATCACAGCAATGTGTGACACCTGACTTCATGCAGATCTGTATACAGATCTACAGCAATGTAAACACAGCCTTAGAGAGTATAATTATACGATCCTCCGTGAAGACTGTAAACATGTCCTTTCTCTAATTATACAGGTCACAGGTCTGTATGGTAGAGTGCCGAAGAAAGTCATTGGTACAAGCCCGTTGCAGCGACCAGACTATTAACAGTGTGATGGAGTCATTTTATGTCACACACTCGTGTTTCAATACAACGACTAATAGGTGTTCTGATCCAGTCCCGGCCGACGCTGGTCTTCTCAAGGAGTGTACAAACCAAGTAGTGGGGTAGATTAGTAAAAGAATGTTCACTTCGTGACTAAAGCATCAAATTTTGGACATATGTACATATTCCCATAGAGCAGAACTGTGCAAAAATAATTGAGGCATACCATTGCTCATGAATATTTCAACTCAATGGAACCAAAATGGTCACTTTTGCTCAAAATGGCTGTCAAAGTGGCGACCAAATTATGGAAAGTGCTAAATATTGTCCCAGAGTGCCATACAATCTATCAAAAGTCGTGGATGATGAATACAATGGGCTGTTCTGTCATACATACATTGAATACTAACATTTATGATGCATTTTGGATAAGTGTTACTATTATTACCAAAATAATTGGAATTGTCTCTCAAAATCGGCATTTTAAATGCATCATAATGAGAATTATCGATGGTGTTTATTGTTTTGATCCGTATTAAATGCCCCATTTTGATGTGTTTTTGCAAAAAAAACATACTCGAGCTAACTTCCAAAATGTCCACAAAATTTGTTAGAAAATTTTATATTTTCAAAAATATGCCGGACATTGTTCTCTGCTATGCTGTATGCCTTTTAGAAAGTCAAATAATGAGACAAGTGAAAAACTGTTTAATAAGATCAAATTCTGGGCCATTGGCATCAAGATTGATTGACTCACGCCATTTTCTCCATTGTGCATATACAAGGCCACCATGACGAAGAACTCTCTAACATTACCTCCCAATCGATTAACCTATTCTTGAGTTATTATGGAAAGTGATAGCCACCAAAGGTTCAACTGTACAACTCACCTATGACAAAGCAATCATGTTATTTATACATGAGCACCACACAAATGACCATGTAGCTATTCCCTTTATACACATACACCTCACCCATGACCATACAACCACAATTGGGTTTACCCGTAAACCACACACGTGACTACACAGCCATGAGTCACCATTCAGGTACACCGTGTATACTCCAACACATCACACATGACCATAATGTCACTTCCTGTATATATATTCACCACATTCGTGGTCGTACAGTCACATATTGTATACCTATTCACCTCACATTTGACCATACACTCTATCTCTATAGCTATTTGCCCATTAGTCCGTCGGCCAATTCTCAGAAAGCCTCTAGTTTAGAAGTTGACTGCACCCCCTCCAACAAAGGTTTTTATATATCAAATTAAAGGTCATTATATGAAGCATCCGTTTTTGCTTGTTGCCCGCTTCAGAGTGTGTCCAAAAATATGTTTTTTCAGGGAAGACAACTCCTACCCCTTAACCCTTTACCCAACAAACCGGCCAAAACCGGCCAAATAAAGCTTCAACAGCCTAAAATATCTTCGGTCTGTCTCAATAGAACCATACAAATATGGATATCATTGGAACCGGCTCCTTGACCACATTGTGATAGTTACAGTTACGCCCTGTGCCAATGCATTCTCTTATATATGCGAGTCGACCATAGGTCGCCTCGCATATATAAGAGAATGCATTGGCCTAAAAAAAATCTTTTTTTAACACTTTTTACCATTTTTTCTTACATTCTTTAACAATTTTATAATTTTTAATGTGTTAAGCCAATGCATTCTCTTATATATGCGAGGCGACCTATGGTCGACTCGCATATATAAGAGAATGCATTGGCACAGGGCCCTTCTGTTGGGTAAAGGGTTAATAAAATAAAAATTTCATCGAGTACAAGTGTCAGCATATAAACATATGACTGCGGTTATAAAGTGAACAAGACATCGTTTATATTAATGACAGATCATCATAAAACAACATGAGATACAACACTGGACCAATGTATAAGTTAGTTCGAAAAAATTGCGATAAATATTTTGAAATTGTGAATATTAATTTGAATTTTGAAAAATAGCGTCACATATAATTGGCTATAACTTGTGAAACACACGGGCTATTGGCGCGCAACATATCTAAAAAAATTGCCCCAAAACCTAGCAAAACAATTTGGATGATGGACTGATAATTATTTTCGGTGAAAATGCGCTGTGGGCATAAATTTAACCCCACCCCCTAAAATATAATTTTCTCAGAAAAATGAATTGCATAGTTTACACTTAGAATGCCGCATGCAAAGGAGGCTTTTGGAGGCATAAAATGAAAAGGTGTAGAGATTGACGAACGGCAATTATAAACAACCTTGTCCGAACATGTTTTAAGATGAAAATTTGGGGGGAAATGGTGAAAAATGGCATTTTTTACTAATTTCTCAAAAGTTTACAACATTGTGATTAAATTTTATAGGGGTATGGAAAAGTTACCGAGGATACTGGTCCAGAAAATGTAAATTCATAAAACCTCACATGATAACTTTTTTGTCAACTATTTCATATGTTTTCAATTTTTATTTGAATTTTTGTACAAAGCCGATTATATATATATTTCAACTAGTCTCTATTCCCACCAAATATCCACAGAGGGTTTCACATCACTTTAACCTGGGAAACGCGGGGTAACCCTGCTAGTATTAATTAAATGCAGTGACTCTCGATGGTGGAATCGTTTTCGTAAGTTTATCCCAGACAGTTGCGTCCCGAATCGAGACGTAAATATTTACAATTGAGCACAGTTCATACGATGTTATCTATGGAGTGGTATGGCCGATTTGCTTGATTTTTTTCTGAAATGTTAGTAGAAAGCTACATTCCTCCAGTTGGTATAGAATCTGAATTCTAACATATCAATTTAATGCACCCGAACAAGTCCATATTATGTCTGGTGGACGCGTCGACGGTCTAATAATGTGTATATATGTATATTTACACACTAAGTGTTGTCATCACTAAATCCAGCATTCTGATTGGTCGGCGCCCACGTGGCTAGTTGCAGTTATTTCTCGGTGAATGCGCAACGGCTCAATAACACCAAGCTAATAACACCATCGATACGTCATTAGGTTTGGAAAGACGAACGCGTAATGCTTTGGGCGCATTTTGACTCGCGCAGGATTGACTTAATACATCATCTGGTTTCAACATGAAGAGAAATTGTTCCTATTAACTTTTGCCAAGGGTGCTATTGGGTATTTTGGGCTGATCTTGTCACGATACACTTTTCGATTTAAATATATTTACAAAAGTGGCCTTTTCGCTAAATGTATATAAATATAAGGATTAACTGTCATGTGGACTATTTTTATGGAGATGTAACGGTGAGGTAAGTGGACATAACTTGTATGTAAAACCCTTCGGGTTTTACACAAGTTGTGTCCACTTACCTCACCGTTACATCTCCATAAAAACAGTCCACATGACAGTTAATCCTTATATGTTATGCCAGGCATGAACATTCAACTGTTAAACATGTTGAACATCCCATATACTATTCACGGGTTCATTAACATTTGTGTGGTGTCAAATTGATAACAATGATTTATATAAAATACCTATGTTGGATTCGATAAACTAATTCGTCTTGAGCAAACATTACCTTGTGTCATGAATTACTGGACAGTCACTATATAATATTTACCATTTTCAACACAAAAGCAGACCACGACAGAGCGAATGTCTGAAAATACGCGTCTTCTACAAGATAACAGCTACGATATGACTCAGAAATATTTAAAATAGAAAAAAAGGTTATCGTAGAAATATAGTTGTCTTGCAGGCACAGATAAACACACGGAGTTCGCCTGAATTGAAAGCGAAATTCATCCCAATTTCTTACTTTCACAGCTTTTTAACGCAATTAAACCATCAAACCTCTGAAACCAGTACTACCACATTTATAGCACATTTAGATTACACTGGCAGTGACGTCCCCAGGTACTATTTTTTTTCTATTTGCCAGACTTCATTCAACCCTCGAAATACAATTTTTTCAATTTGCCAGACTTCATACAACTATCGAGATACATTTTGTCCTATTTGCCAGACTTCATACAACCCTCGAAATACAATTTTTTCTATTTGCCAGACTTCATACAACCCTCGAAATACATTTTGTTCTATTTGCCAGAATTCATACAACCCTCGAGATACAATTTTTTCTATTTGCCAGACTTCACACAACCCTCGAGATACATTTTGTTCTATTTGCCAGACTTCATACAACCCTCGAGATACAATTTGTTCTATTTGCCAGACGTCATACAACCCTCGAAATACAACATGCATTAGACCGTTTGGATCGGATTCTTCATCTCCGGTTTTAAAATCTGGTTTACGTAAACCTCTATATTTAAAGGGGGACTGTACACTAAATCAGGCCACTTATGGGACCATCTCCTTTTATATATACTTAACAGAATATATGCAACAAATGAATGAATTTGGGCCATGGATTAGTGAAAACACACTCGTGTGCTCTATGAACGATGCAAACAACATGGTAGTTACATGTATAATGAAAATGAATTTATGACTCAATTCATTTCTCATTATAAATACCATGTTGTTTGCATCGTTCATAGAGCACACGGGTGTATTTTGCACTAATCCATGACTCAATTCATTCATTTTTTGAATATATTATCACACTGGTAATCCTATAATATAGCGATATTTTATTTATTATTGATCGTTCTTCCACTATATATGACCGCATTAGTGCGAGATATGTCTGGGACAATGAAGTACTCGTAAAGCCGTATGCATGTGACATATGACTCTCTGTTAATATCAATAATTTATTTATTCGTTTGTGTGTGTTTTTTTTTTTTTTTTTTTTTTTTTTTTTGTAGTATATTTATTTTATTATTATTATTGTATGCATGTATTTGTTATGTAACCCTTGCATGTCATACTTTCGTGTTGTCTGATTTGTAAATACTACCAGTCACTCTCCAAACTTGGAGGTAAATAGATAAATAAATATAGTCTAATTAGTTCAAATTAGTCAATTTAGAAGTTATACCAACCAATGGAAGATGTATATGATAGGCAATGCCTATTTTTTGCTGTGGCAGGAGTTCAGAGAAAATTCAGATATCAGTTCTCCAGAAAAAAAACAATCTTAGTCGAGCGCAATCGGAATTTCGGGGTTAATTTAAGTTTCATTCAGCAAAACTTTCACTGCAGACACTTCTCGAGAATAGTCTATATGGGAGACTCTATCCGTGACGTGTTTTGATAATAAAAACCCAAAATCCCTATCCAGTAACTGGAATAAAGACATCTGTCCAAAAATACCGTACATCGATAAAGTAAAACGTAATGCGGGCCTAAACTCCGATGCGGGCAAAAATCTTGTCCGCGTCGGTGTTTACTCCGACACCGTGGAGTGTCACATGCAATTGTCAATATTTTCCTACTTAAATGCAGTAAATTCCAATGTGAATGTAGATTTACTTTCCTAAACTATATCTTTATCAATGGAACGTTGACAACGTTGTCCAAATTTATCACCACGCACTCATCTTGAAGATGAAAACACACAAAATTGAAACATGGAAGCTTATTCTCACACTTCATCGCGCATTTCTTCACTTTTGTTTAGCTTTATTTGTGAAACTGTTAACATTTGGTTGAAGCTGGGTTCACCACGCACCTCGTGGATCCGGAGTTGTGTCCGAAGAAAAACAATTAATGACAACATATCCCTCAAAACAAACCTACCTGTTCTCTTCACGCAACGGGATTTACTCAATATTTGCCCGCAGCGGGTATTGTAGGATGACCAGCGTGATTATGTTGAGTTAAAATGATATTGTCCGATAAATGGTCGGATTGAGTTTACAGTACCCCTTTAACCCTTTCAGTGCCATATCCGATTTTTGTATCAACCAATATTTCCTTGATAATTTTTCAAATTTATTGATTATAATAATGTGATACATTCCATCAATGTATCACATTATTATAATCAATAAATTTGGTGTTGATACAAAAATCGGACTTGGTACTGAAAGGGTTAAACATGGGTTTGCATCAATTGCATGCCTATACATGACGCATTCTTTTCTTCTATTTAAATCTGACCAAACCAGACAGATTTATAGCTAGAAGCGCTAACACCCATACAGTTTGCGGGAATACGATTTTCAAGCCTGAAAATAGTGTGTCTGCCATCTGCAGAATGGGGTCCCCAGAGGGTGAATTTAGTGATGATATCCCACACGGCAGGCTAGCATTACTAAATTCACCATATGAGAACCTCATTTTGCTTAGGCCTCAACTGATATGGGAGACCTGGGATCAGATTGAAGTTCCCCAGTTAAAGTTGATGATGTTCACCCATTAGTTACCTCAATTATGCACTTGATCTTCTGAAAATTAGGGGACATAGAAACTGAACAGAAGGGAAAAAGTAACTAAAACAACGTTAATTTGAGATTATAGATACTTCCTGGAAGATGAGGCTTAAGCAGAAAGAGGTCCCCAGAGGGTGAATTTGTTGATGCCAGCCTTATGTACGTGATAACATCACTACATTTACCCTCCGGGGACCTCATTCTGCACTATTTGCAGGCTTCACGATTTTACCTTAAACCGCCAACTAAACCATGTCATTCTAAGCCCGGTCTAAGGAGGCTAAGCATGAAACGAATAACCCGTATTTTCTGGGCCGCGGTTTACATGTATGGAGGATGGAGTTCTACGTAACATCGATTGACGGCGTGTCTATAAGGTGAGAGTGGCGGCTTGGTATTACCATACAAGTACCACAATTGATTTATTCTCACGCCAGGTTTGTTATAAGCGTGTGCTTATTCGTGTTAATTGAGGAAGGGTCAATACTCATTATACCGGCCCGCTTGTTTTCCTCCTGGTAACTATGTAGTTTGGTTCCTTGCTAATCTCACCGAATCAGCTAGACACTGAACGGCCACAAACGCCCACTAAGACCATGTTTGGTTGGACCGTCAATGTACGTTAAACCAGGTTTAAATTCGGATATTTAAATATACGGTAAACGTTAGTGATTCGTATTGCTGGTAAAACAGTCACATCCTTTAAAACAGCTATAAACAAAAATAATATTACATTATAGACATAATTTGTTCTTAATTATCGCGTAAAATTCGTGTTATTACTCTTGTTATGTAAACAAACGACATGAATGTAAACAGTATGTAAAAAGTATTCGATCAGCAAAACACCCAACACCGGGGAGACCACAGAAAGTGAACTTTTAATTGATTATTAAAAATTAACGGTATAGCGTTTGCTAATCATCGCATCCCAAGATTTAGATGTTGAATGGGTTACCGAGAATCACTCTCCAAAAATAATCGCCACGGTGTTGAGTGTTTTTGCTTATCGCTCACTATTTACGTGCTGTATATAAACAAACGGTCGGCTCACAGTACGTGTGTTTTGTGGATAATATCGCATTCAAACTATCGTTATATTATACTATTAGTATATTCGTGAGGAAATTTTCATTTGGTAACTGTTATTTCTAAATTATAACCTGCTAGCTGAAATTCAGCGACTGAGGGACCGGAGGCTTTGTGCGTCAGGAGCCTATATATTAATATATTCACTTCCGCTACAGCTAGCGACTTCATGCGCGATCGCCCATGGATGCAGAAATGTATTCGCTGCATGATATGATATCCCTTTCCGTGGTCAGGCAGATATAGGGTCGGTGCGGTCGGTGCCTTTTTTTTGGATTTTGCGTACCGGACGGAACCTACCGCAAGTTATGGGTTAAGTGCCATTCCGCTCGAATGTTAGTAGAATGCTAAACTCCTCCAGTTGGCATAGCGCCTGTGTACTCACTGATCAGTTTTCACGCCCCCGAACATGTTCATAATATGTCTTTAATTGTATATCCCGCTTGAGTGTTTTGTATAAGATATCGTTTCCGGCTTTCTGTGTCTGTGGTGTAAAGTTAAGTGCAATATTAAATATGTGTCCGCGCCCACCCCCATCCCCACTGCGATTAGGATGACTTACTACGAGAAGGAGTCATGCTCATATCCTCTTTGTAAGATGAGTCACATGCACGTATATGCTGTGTACGTACACCAAGGTGTGATGTATCCGTTATCGTATTCATTCAGTATACTCACGTGCATATTATTTTGCATTGCTTCACAGCGGACATTCGTACACAAGCGGCGCCTTAGTAAATAACCGGTTGTGTATATATGATTGTGTTTATGACCGTCACCAGATTGATCGTCTGCAGACAAGATGAACGTGCTTGTGAATTCGCTGTTCTCTATTCTTCTATTTGGTACGTATTTTATGGTTTAACTGTCCGTGTTTATACCATGGATTATATATAGACCCCTGGTTAACTTAACCAGGTTAAGTGGTACTGCTGATTTACTATGATGCTGGTAAGGAAAACTGATGTTGTTAAGAAAATGTACCGTTACATTTTCTAAAGTTGTCAGTTTGCGGTATTTGGTTAATACGAGCGAGTAAGAAAAAGCTAGTGTCTGCATGAAACATTCAAGAACATTTATTTATTTAATTATTTTCGAAGAAAATTTCTTTTATGGTGCCCACATCAGAATGTGCACGTGGGAACGTAATAATGACGAAATGACGCCTTGCTTATATATATGTCATCGTGGTCAGGTGCGTGTTGCTTAACCCTAAGTATTTTTGGGCTATACTGGATTGACTCCGTACGTTCGTCCGTTCGTTCGTCAATTTGTTCGTCCAGGCATATATCTCAGCCTTGGGTTATCGTCTCTGAATGAAATTTGGTATGGAGATTTGCCATCATGGCTGCTTTCAAAGGAGGGGTAAATGACTCTTCATATTTCCGTCTTAGAGTTATCCTTCTTGATTTATCTGAAATGTTGGATTTTTGTCTGTCATGGGATATCGGATTTGTATGAAATTTGGTATGGAGGTTCACCGGCTGCTTTTAATTGACGGGCAGCTGACGTTGTTCGCGTTTTCCGTTTTGGAGTTGTCCTTCTTTATTTATCTTCGCATGGTCCTTCCTTTTAACATCATCCCGGGTCGTTATATATGCCTTGTTCATGTTCCATGTAAAAACGGCTGAGATTAAAGCATCATTCATTCACAATTTCACAGTATCGTATTATTACTTCTCAGTGACACATACTATAACGACGTCAATTGTGCCATGTGTTATTTCATCCACGAAACGACCTACATATAGTTCCTTCGCCAAAGGATATTTTATTCTATATTTATGCCGTTGAATGAATTGTTGATACCTTCTCTGGGTCCCAATCGACACGTACTGGTGGACTAGTCCACATATCGGTCCAGAGAAGGTGTAACTTGACCTGAATTCGGATTGCGGAAGCCTATATTTCAGTTATGACGTCACGGGTCGAGCACGATAACCAATATCTACCAGGGCGCATGCACCAGTCATACTTTCCTTTCTTTTTTCCAGCTAATATGGCGAATTCTACCCCCCCCCCCCCAACCCCCAAAACTAAAATGTCCTTATGTGCATTGAGAAGACTTCCCTTACTAAAAACTTGCTGACAGAACGGAGAGAGCGGTTGGTCTTGTTGGCGAATTTTGCATGCTACTCAAACTTAAAGGCCCATTTAATTTACGAGTCACCGATTAGTTTTTATAGTGCCTTATTACGGTTTTAATAACAATCTATGCCATGAAATATGATTAACATACTATAATTCATCACCATTTGAAACGTCTGTGCCTCAGAAGATGCCCATATAGAAATAGAAAACAGCTGAAATCATATAAAGATTTCCCCCGTTATGACTCCCAGAATGCAACAGAATTCAGAATAAAAGTGTATTTTCAATGGAAGGGAAATAACTCTATATCGTAATATATAGAGTTATAACCCTTCCAATGAACAAAAATGAAACTTGAGCACAGAATACAAGTGTCGGTATCTCAACAAAAACAACATGTTCTCAGTTTATTACACCGAATAAGTTGATTGAACTTCCTCTTTCAAGTGGATTATAATATGGCATATATTTTATATAAAATTATCTGGAAGTTCGAAAATTGAGTGGGCCTTTAATGTATGAAATTACAAATTTTGTTTATCTATTTTGTGTGCTTTATTTTGCAACGTGTGGCTCTGTTCGATTATGATATATTTTAATATGTCCGGATGTACGCAAAATGTGGGTCAAATGTCACCAGAGGCGGCGGTCTTACCGAGTCATCGATGGAGATAAACCCTGTTTGAACAACATGGACCGCGCGCTAATACATAATCAAGGGGAATAACTCTATAAATGTCGCCAGAGGCGGCGGTCTTACCGGGTCATCAAGGGAGATCATTCCTGTTTGAACAACTGGACCACCGCGCTAATACATAGTCAAGGGGAATAACTCTATAAATGTCGCCAGAGGCGGCGATTTAACCGAGTCATCAAAGGAGATAAACCCTGTTTGAACCACTGAACAACCGCGCTAAGGCATAATCAAGGGGAATAACTCTATAAATGTCGCCAGAGGCGGCGGTCTTATCGAGTCATCAAGGGAGATCAACCCTGTTTGCACCACTGGACCACGTCATCAAGGGAGATAAACCCTGTTTGAACAACTGGACCACCGCGTTAATACATAATCAAGTGGAATAACTCTATAAATGTCGCCAGAGTCTTACCGAGTCATCAAGGGAGGTAAACTCTGTTTGAACCACTGGACAACCGCGCTAAGACATAATCAAGGGGAATAACTCTATAAATGTCGCCAGAGGCGGCGGTCTTACCGAGTCATCTGGGGAGATAAACCCTGTTTGAACCACTGGACCACCGCGCTAATACATAACCAAGGGGAATAACTCTATAAATGTCGCCAGAGGCGGCGGTCTTACCGAGTCATCAAGGGAGATAAACCCTGTTTGAACCACTGGACCACCGCGCTTATACATAAAATAATAAAGTGATCTGTTTTCCAGTTAGTACGTCGCATTCAACAACTCCAGATCCTTGCGAACCTCTGACGTTGGTAAAGAGAATCTCCAAATGTTTCCCTGACGCTTTCTCCGACAGCATTAACTTCATGAGCAATTTGAATATGACACAGAATCAGACTGCTTCGGACCTCTTCATACCGACAGACTCATATAAGCTGTTAGAAATAGATTACGAGAGCATCGGAGAAGTATGCAAGTAAGTCATATACATGGACAGGGTTGTTTGTGGCCGGTGATGTTGTGTTTCACACCCCCACCCAACATTAAAACACACGGGATTCACACGAACTTTGTTTAATTACTCTACCGGTCAAAACCAATGAATCGATCTGCAAGTCAATTCTTATAATCATATACCAGTACATTTTAATAAAACATTAATAATTTGAACAACTTTTCAAAACTACAAAAACAGATAGTGTTCAAATTTCAACAGTCTCCCAATAACATCACACAGCTTTAAGTGATGTAGTTGGTTGTGAAGTGGACACCACGCACCGAGCGCGTGCTTGTGGTGACGTATAGGTGTTCATAGCTTTTTGAAGTGTCGACTTCCGTTATTGCCTGATGAACGTCGGAATCGCGATTTGTACTTATTCTCACGGAAACAAATTGTGTGAATGCAGAGTTTGTGTGATTATTAAAATATGAGGACAAATCTAACGAAATTTGATGAATATGCAAAATACTTCTCGCTGATAGCTGCTTCCTTATATCAGATTTATTTGTGTAATTTATATAGTTTATGCTACAAATTTTATAGAGTTCATGTCCGCTTTACCGCCATAGAAACACAGTATGTACCCACAAACGACATACCATATAACCATTGTATATACTGTACCCACAAACGACATACACAGTATACAGTATGTACCCACAAACGACATACCATAGAACCAGTGTACATACTGTACCCACAAATGGGCCACAAACGACATACACTCTGTTTGGTGCAATTTTTAATTCTCAGTTTGCCCAAGAGTTAATGTCCTTGTTGTGCTTACTAGCAATGTACGTGCAATATATTTAGCATAGCAGCATGTTCCTCTTAAATTTGGAAGATTAAATATAGTATATATGTGGCCATTAAGGGTTCTGAATTATAATGGTGCCGAACATTTGATGACATGCTTTCCGTCATTGTATGTAAACCGCCATACGTCGTGTATAGTAACAGTACCATGTAAACCGGCATACGTCGTGTATATTAACAGTACCATGTAAACCAGCATACGTCGTGTATAGTAACAGTACCATGTAAACCGGCATACGTCGTGTATAGTAACAGTACCATGTAAACCGGCATACGTCGTGTATAGTAACAGTACCATGTAAACCGGCATACGTCGTGTATAGTAACAGTACCATGTAAACCGGCATACGTCGTGTATAGTAACAGTACCATGTACGTTTCCGTGCTGTAAACCGGCATACGTCGTGTATAGTAACAGTACCATGTAAGTTTCCGTGCTGTAAACCGGCATACGTCGTGTGTAGTAACAGTACCATGTAAGTTTCGGGATGTTTTTTTTTATTTATAGGACTAACACAGGAAACAATGTGAACCTATGCGTAGATGCCATTTTGAAATCCACATGTAACGTCACGTTGCCCGAAGAAGACTTCCAAAATAGCGTGAAGGCATACGACACAATGTGTGACAATTCCGAGTGTGAGTATGTTCTTAAAGGGATACTGTACTGAAATGTTGTTGTTGGTTTCTATAGTCTCTGACTCGTAGAATAAGGTAACCAGATTTCCATTATTTGAAAGTCTGTTGAGTACGAAGTAATGTTACGGATGGCAGATTAACGGGAGTGCGAAAATACCAATTGTGGTTTCGAGTAATTTTTGGACAGTTTCCAAGCAAATGTATCAAATAAATGTTGTATTATATGCATACTAATCCCATATACTCATTTAAGTCATTGTATAGTCACTAGTCAGTGAGTGGCTTGAATTTACGCCCCGTATTAACATAATTTTTAGACGATCAGGTGTGCCGTGCGTTGCCCAATCCACTATCCGTGAATTATTTTGATTACGTCTTGTACACGGAAGTTCGTAATTTAATTTATGGCTAATTTAATTTACATTACATTGACTCCGCGAAACAACCGAAAACTCGGGTCCTGCAGGCTGATTACACTGAACACACAGTGCGTCCTCAATAAGGTCGTAGAAGACTCATCTCTTCAAATTATGTTTTGAGATATAGCCAGTTTTATGTGGTGTGGTGACAATCATAGACTCTAATTGTTGTATTATATATGTTTTTGTGTAGGATTTTTCTATTTTGTACATACTACAATATCGTTACGTCTTATCGCCTAGCAGGCTGCAAGGACAAAATGATATTTTGTGTTTTGTGTAGGATGTTTCTATTTTGTACGCGCATTGGAACTAATTGATTGTGGAATGCGTTTGAAATGTATTTTATAATAATAATAATAATAATAATAATAATAGTTAACTTTTCAATCTCAGTCAAAATGGCCAGTTCTTGTTCTTAATGGTTACACTGGTGTAAACATGTTTCGGAGCATATAGGAGAGAAGAAAATAGACACTGGGCCCTGATTGCCCAATAGCTTTGTGTGTTTTTTGCATAAAAAAATCATCACACCTCTTCCCTGCGATTTCCCATAGGTAAAATGGCCATTGGCACAGGAATTAACTCTTTGCAGTGATGTTTGAATTTTGTGGTGTTGTCTGAAATATGCAATTTTTTACGAGGTTCTGACACTAGTTACCAAAACAAAAGATTTAAAGGTGAATTCCCTGCAAGACGAACATGATTTATTTGAATAAAAATGGTTTCCGCAAAAGTAAATCTTTCAGATTTAAAGACAATTTTGGAACTAGGATTTATATTGTAAACAGTATACGCTAAAACGTTTGCACTGAAGCCAATGGAAAACATTTACACTAGTGTAACCTAAAGTTTCGACCAAAACGTCACTTTATATGAGCTACTTTACTCAATTTACAGATCTGTCTAAACAGAGTTGTTGTCTAGAGAATTCGTACAAACTCCTGAGAACATGTGTGAAGAACGCGTTGATTGTCTTCGAGAATTCACCAAAGAATCAGGAATCGATGTGCAAGTAAGTTGTGAATATCCCATCATATTTAGGAAACTAGGCCCCAACACATATGTGACCCGCCATATCAAATCCAGTCGTAAGTCGGGATTTTTTTACCCTGTGCCAATGCATTCTCTTATATATGCGAGTCGACCATAGGTCGCCTCGCATATATAAGAGAATGAATTGGCCTAACAATTTTTTATCATTTTTTTTAAATAAATGTTTCTTACATTTTTTAGGACATAAAATAAAAAAAACATCCATTACCCTGCAGGGAGCCCCACACATATACAGAAGCATATAGAAGAGTGTCGTCTGCTCGTGTTTGTCTGGGGCTCTGTATGGGTGAAATTATAAAATTGTTAAAGAATACAAGAACAAATTATTAAAATTGTAAAAAATTGTTAGGCCAATGCATTCTCTTATATATGCGAGGCGACCTATGGTCGACTCGCATATATAAGAGAATGCATTGGCACAGGGTAAAAAAAAAATCCCGACTTACGACTGGATTTGATATGGCGGGTCACATATTTACTTTGTTTCCCATTACCACTGTCTTGCAACTTACCACTTACCATCCAAACCAATTGAGGAACTGAGAGAAACATTATTTGAATTTATATCAATGAACATGGACAGTTCAGGGACAGGGGTGGTTTGGGGTGCACCCCCACAATATTGGTGAATATTTTCAACAGTAGGAAATGTCATGCCCGACACAACATTAGTTGAAAATTCTACACCACAGTTGCCACATATAGGTTGAAACTTTTCTCATTGTTTGATTTTCTAACCAGTAATTATTCGAGAATTTGTTGTTTTTAAACCCATAGTGTAGCACATTTAAACCCACAGGGTAGCACATTTAAACCCACAGTGTAGCACATTTAAACCCACAATGTAGCACATTTAAACCCATAGTGTAGCACATTTAAACCCACAGTGTAGCACATTTAAACCCACATTGTAGCACATTTAAACCCACAGTTTAGCACATTTAGACCCACAGTGTACCACATTTCTCTACTGTTGGCAAACATTTTGGTCCCTTGAAATTCTAAACACATACTCCTTAAACGATAGAAGTTAAAAATATAGGGAACGATGGAAGGTCTTGGAAGCAATTCTTAGCAAATTAAAACGAGTCAACGTTTACTTTTGAGTGAACCTATTACTCATAATGTTCACAATATGCACTTAATGATTCTCCCACGGCAGTTCAGAAATAAGTGTTTATAAATATTCCCGTTCTCAAATACACTGATCATCTCAAATTACTCGCTGTATACACTGTTCTGTTAAATATACAAATGACACTCAATGATATATACATTTATTATATACTTTCCCATGAATTATAAGGTTTTAGCAGTGAGATATAAGTGATATCCCACAAGTGAGTGATATCAGCTTGAAATTTATGATGTATTGAATTCTTTGGGGCTATAGGCAAGTAAATAAAGTATATAATAAACAGAATATCCACACTTTTTCAGTGGATATGGTTAAATTTCATTCGGGGTGACAAAACATTTGAATTTCCACTCGTGGCTAAAGCCACTCGTTGAAATTCAATGTTTTGTCATCACTCATGAGATATAACCCATATCCACTGAAAAAGTGTGGATATCCTCTATGTTTGTGTATATGTATCTGAAAATATATTGAAAATGCTATGTATTATTGAACAAGATTATTATCACATGATGAAATTAAAAAGAATCTGAATAAAAAATATTTAAAAAGTAAAACAATTTGGTTTGTTGGAAATTATAAGACAGTATATATGACCCTCTATGAAGACTATACAAATGTCCTTTCTCTAATTATACAGGTCACAAGTCTGTACGGTAGAATGCCGAAGAAAGTCATTGGTACAAGCCGGTTGCAGCGACCAGACTATTAACAGTGTTATGGAGTCATTTTATGTCACACACTCGTGTTCCAATACAACGACTAATAGGTGTTCAGACCCTGTCCCGGCCGACGCTGGTCTTCTCGCGGAGTGTACAAACCAAGGAGTATCACCGTACAGGACAAACGGACTTCTAGCCGTGGCGATATTTCCTTTGCTCGTGACCATTTTTCGTCTCTAATAAATGAATACTATTGTGACCCGCCATATAAAATCCAGTCGTAAGTCGGGTTTTTTTTACCCTGTGCCAATGCATTCTCTTATATATGCGAGTCGACCATAGGTCGCCTCGCATATATAAGAGAATGCATTGGCCTAACAATTTTTTACAATTTTAATAATGTTTTCTTGTATTCTTTAACAATTTTATAATTTCACCCATACAGAGCCCCAGACAAACATGAGCAGACGACACTCTTCCATATGCTTCTATATATGTGTGGGGCTCCCTGCAGGGTAATGGATGTTTTTCATTTTATGTCCTAAAAATATAAGAAACATTTATTTAAAAAAAATTATAAAAAATTGTTAGGCCAATGCATTCTCTTATATATGCGAGGCGACCGATGGTCGACTCGCGTATATAAGAGAATGCATTGGCACAGGGTAAAAAAAATCCCGACTTACGACTGGATTTGATATGGCGGGTCACAATTATGAACACTAACATTACAGAAATTTACCCATCTTTCCAACTCATGTGCGACAAATCAAAATTCGAACTTATTTTTACCTGCGCTGAAACATATATGCTGTTAATCTTTTTGAAATTCATAAATGAATGCTATACAATAAGGCTATCTGATACAAACTTAACAACAAATATTGCCTCTGTTTCTTACTAGAACACACGATTACAGCCAAATTACTATTTGAATCACATTGCATCATTGCTGGGAACAATATACATTTATAATGCAAATAACTTAATTAAATAAATATTATAGCTTCCCATTAGGTATATAGTCCAGGAGATAGTGGTAGACCTTTGCACCCCCCCCCCAATATTTTCCCACAGAGACAAACGAAAGGTGGTGAAATGTCAGAAAAATAGCAAATTTTTACATTTCGGCGGCCATCTCAGGCTGGCCATCTTGGATTTTTGTTTCGGATTTTTGGCTAATTTGTAAGGGTTGTATATTACCATAAAGAATCGAACAGAAAAGAAGACTGCACGTGACATCATCTTTACTATAACGGCGACCAAAGAGACCTGGTGCATATAAAAAAAATGGCCGCCATCATGGACGCCATCTTGTCTGGAGTCTCTGCGGCCACTTTTTTTCTTGTTAACAACCGAAACAAATTAGAGGAGACATTAAGAAAGAAAATTAGTGGGTGAAGTTGAGTCCTGGGGGTGCAGAGGTCTAACAATATCTCCTGGACTAATACGCCTATACCAGTTATGTATCTGTAATGTGTGAGCTTCACTCGTCTCAACCCATTTGATATATATTGCTCATGACATTTGTGTATAGAAATCATGTTTTGTTTTTGTTTTCTTTTTTCTTGATTGGTGTGACCATATAAAATACATGGAATACGTGGAGTTTACATAGAGAAATTACATACAAGTGTGTATCCACTTGGTTTATAACCAAATGTTTGGTTTTTTACCAATAAAGAATTTAAATTTGTATTTGAACTTCAACACCCATACCACTGGATGTTTTCCGCTTTTATGAAATATTTAATTTAGCATTAATGCATTTGTGCAAAATACACTCGTTTGCGCAATGAATTTATAATGAAACTGATTATATGACTCCAAATGGTCGGATTTAGTGTAGAGTATCCCTTTAAATTTAGCATTATTGCATTAAAGATAATGTATCTCTGTTTGGCAAGTTTTAAATAGATGTATACAATAATATATATTAAACGAGGAAATGTCTCTATCAATAAACATCGATTTTATTTGGAATGATTCTCATGTGATATATACTTTCTTACGGGACAGCAAAATTGGCTATTTTTTAGAACAGTCGACTTGGGGAAACTTGAAACGTTCCGAACGCGGCGCCTTCCATCGAGGCAAATTTCATTTCGAATCTAAGATATTTCGCTCGGCTGCATCAGAAATAAGCCTTTTATATTAATATTGGTTATGTAGAAATAAGCCTTGTATACTTATATTGGCTTTGTAGACAAATAATATACATAATATTCAGTTTCGTTTGTGTTTTATTCACAAAAAAAAGCTATCTTTAGTCTTGAAATCGGGTTTTATAAAAATGATGTTGTGTTTGTAATTGTGGCCCCTAAGAGATACACTATTTTTAATGTTAGACTCGGATTATTTCCGACTGTTTCTATAATATTGTATCGTTGGTGTGGTTCATAGCTTTGTATGACCCACATTATGTGAGTCAAGGGGAGAGATGGCCAATGACACTTTAGTCCACGATAAGAGGTACCATGTCTTGCCCACTTGAAGCTGACGTAGGCTAATGATAGGCAGAGCATCCTGGGCCCTGTTTCATGAAAGCAACTTATAAGTTCAAACTTCAGTCATAAGTGCGTTTCACGAACAAGGTCTTAACTTAAGATGGTCTTAACTTTGGTCTTAACTTTAAGTGTACCTTCAGACGATCACGATACAATCGTAAGTGGAGGAATTAGTCCAGTGCATTTATGAGAAAAAATGCCAAACCCGGAACTAATTGCAACAGAATTTTTTTTTGCTGGAATAAGTACATAAACCCTCCATAAACAACATACTAAAAATCGGAAAAAAGGGAAATTGGTGAATTTCGTGAATTAAATTTGAGGAAATTTGGTCAAATCATCAATTTATGGATTTTCATGGATGTATATAAAAACAATCAAATTCACAAATCCTACAAATAGCATGCATATTGTGTCGTCCTCATTTTCCTGAACCCAGTACTGAAAACAAGTCCCAGATTCATTACATATTTTCGTGTTGTGTCCCTTCAAAAACGCGAGTTTACCTGATTTCGGCCCATTTTCGGGGCCTCAATTTCGAAGAATGCGCCAAAATGTCTTATTTATGATTAATTATTTTAAAAAATAGAGCAAACTGAAGGGATTTTTCAGTGTTTTAGTAATTTCCTCACTAGATTAAACACAAAATATGATTAATATGTGCATCTATAATTAAGAAGAAGATTATTTTCTCAAACAAAATGTGTGTTCCATTGTATGGACTTAGCCAATTTTGCCTCTGACACTGAACGTGTGTGATTAAATGCAATATTTGAGGTCATGTAACTCAATAATTTAATACCCATATGCCATGCTTTTCTTATAACCTTTTAAGTATGTTGGATTGAACAAATTGTAAAGGTATAAACAGGACATTATTTAAGAAAATCAATTTATGGCCCTTTGAATACTTATTCTTAGCTTGTTTCCAAATATGCCAGTTTGAGGCATTTTTGTCCATTCTAAAAGGTTTTGGGCCATAAAAACAAAAAACAATGGGTGTTTTAACGTGTAAAATTATTTCAACTTTCCTCCCACAACACTTTCGTGATAAAAAAAATAGCCTTACATAGGTTATGCCATAGTATGTCACTTGATTTCTTTCATTTTCAGGAAACTGACTCCAAATTTTAACGTTGGTATAGGGGTAGGAAAAATCACAAAATGCAATCTTATCACCAAATTACAGCCATTTCAGACACAATGTTGTTTTCTTCCAGTTTGTGTACATTCCTGTTGCATTATAAAACTGCTTAATACGTTATCGGGCGTTGATTTAGAATTTTATAGTTATGTTGTATAAAAACAATCTCAAAATGCCAATTTGACATTTCACTGCCAAATTATGACAAAAAATATTATAGCTCTGTCAATAAACATAAACAAAGGAAATATTAAATTAATGTATGAAAGAACAATGTAAGCAGAAGCTGTTAATAATAAGTTTTATGCTTCAAGATGCATAATTTTGAAGTTTTTGTTGATATTCATTCCCCTACCCCATTGTTCTGCCGTTCAAATTTGGAATAAGTTTCCACAATGATGAGTGAAATCCAGTGACATTCATTGGTATAACCATTGAAATGCTATTTTCTCAACAAAAAAATGATTTAAGAGGACAGATCACATAATTTTACACAATAAACTTTCGTTAATTTTTCTGAATATGCCTAAAATCCTTTTAAAATTGACAAAAACGCCCCACAATAGCATTTTCGGAAAAGAGGCTAGACTAAGAGTTCATAGGACAATAATTTTATTTTCTTCACCACTGTATTTGGAAATTCCTTCACAATTTGTTCAATCTAGTATTCTCAAAATGTTATGAGAAAAGCAGAGCATATGGATATTAATTCATTGAGTTACATGTCCTCAAATATGGCATTTCATCACACGAGTTCTGTGTCAAGGCAAATTTGGCTAAGTCCATACAATGGAACACACATTTTGTTTGAGAATATTTTATTCTCCTTATTCATAGATGCACATATTAATCATATTTTGTGTTTAATCTATTGAGGAAATTAATAAAACAGTGAAAAGGTCATTAATTTTGCTCTAGTTTTAAAAATAATTAACCATATAATACGGCATTTGGCTCATTCTGCGAAATTAAGGCTCCGAAGTCAGGTAAACTCGCGATTTTGAAGGCACACAACTTGAAAAATACTTAAGGAATCTGGGAATGGTTTCCAGTTCTGGATTCAGGAAAATGTGGTCGACAAAATAGGCATGATATTTGCAGGACTTGTAAATTTGAATTTTTTATATACATTCATGAAAATCCATAAATTGATGATTTGACAAAAAATTTCCTTTTTTTTTCACGAAATTCACTAATTTCCCTTTTTCCGATTTTTGCTGATTTTTAGTATGTTGTTTATGGAGGGTATATGTACCAATTCCAGCAAAAAAAAATTCTGTTGCAATTTGTTCTGGGTAAAACCACAAATGCACTGGACTAAATCGGGCCGGACGAGATCGTGGATAGTTTGTTCAGACGATTGCGATGTCACGTGCATTATTCTATCGTAGGTTTTTCTAAAGCATCTGATTGACTACCCTGGACAATTTCCAGCTACGATTTTTACGTACACACGGCTGCGATTACGTCGCAAGTGGAGGTAACCAAGGATACGCCACGATATCGCATCTAAAATCAAACACTGTCTGATATTATTTTTTGTTCTACGATTTAGACGTGAGCATGCGCACGCCATCTTCCTGTTACTTCCTACAACGGAAATCCTTCCACTTACGATTGAATCGTGGTCGTCTGAAGGTACACTAAGACTGCTGTGAGGTGTCATAAGATAATCTTAAAGTTAAGACGCACGTGATAAGTGGCATATCGATCACAAGTATGGCGGCCTATGCTATTTTGCAATTACGGAGATATCTGTACATTGTCTGGGTGGGCAATTCGTCGTCTGGTATACAGGGTCGTGGCTACAGAGTGAGAGAGGGTGTTCGCCTCGAAATGTCCATCTACACCCCCTTAAACAACACCAGATTATCTTTGGGTTTAAACATTCCAACTGGTACCTCAAAGTTTGGAGAGGGCAACCACCCCCCCCCCCACCCCACCGTATAACCATAGGGTTAGTTTGGTAAAAGCAATTCAGAGCACAGACTTATCATCAGGGACGTGGCGAGATCGGGTGTGTGTGTTGTCTACCCCACCCCCCCCCCCCCCAACAAACACACACACACACTTTGGTCAAAATGTTTAGCAATTGGAAATTTCATGCCTGACAACAACATTAATCGTACACTATATATAGGTTTCAATAGTTTGAATTTCTAACTAGTAAAGGAATGTGTTGTTTTATACAAACAGCAGCAACCGAAAATCACCAACTTTAGGGGCGTCAGGTTAGAAATTTCGAACTGTTGGAATATTTGAGATATCAATTGGAAAGTTTAAATCCAACGGGTGGGGTGGACATGGCATTTCGCGAACATGGAAGTTTGGCCCGGTTCAATTAAGGGGCGGTTGCAGTTGGAAATTGCATGATGTACCCCCCCCCCCCCCACAGAGACCTACTTGCCACCCCGAGCCTCGTCGAATGTGGGATATAGTCAATTATCAGCTGTGTATGTGACCTATAGATAAATAGATAATATCTATATCTATATTTGCGAATGTCTGTCTGTCTGTCTGTCTGTCTGTCTGTCTGTCTGTCTGTGTTCTATAGAAATTCACAGGGGACCATCTAGATGATGCCAAATGGGTCTACTAGGAGTAGCTTTTTACGAGAAAGATAATGGTCGCGGTTAGAATATTCTAAAGTGACGCCGTTGTTGTCAGGGGCAGAAAAGGGGGAGGGGCAGAACAAAAAATTGTCGCCGAT
Source organism: Siphonodentalium dalli (assembly GCA_032622095.1). Taxonomy (NCBI): domain Eukaryota; kingdom Metazoa; phylum Mollusca; class Scaphopoda; order Gadilida; family Siphonodentaliidae; genus Siphonodentalium; species Siphonodentalium dalli. The sequence continues at coordinate 264,883,858 of CP136061.1, read as the reverse complement.
TGCCACCAAACTTATATATAATCATCCCCATAATATGAGGAATCTAATGGCGTGGTTTAAATATGGCAAAAGTCGCGCCGTTCGCGTCAGGGGTGCCCGGAAGGGGGGGGGCACATTTGTTTTCTGTCGCCGATTGCCACGAAACTTACATATAATCATCCCCATGATATGAAGAATCCAACGATGTGGTTTAAATATGTCAAAAGTGGCGTCGTTTGAGACAGGGATGAACGGAAGGGGAGAGGGGCACCAAAATTGATAAAACTTATTTTAGCGCCGATTTCCACCAAATTGATATATATTCTTCTTCATGATACAAGGAATCTAATTGTGCGATTTAACAACGCCAAATTGTTGTTTTTGAATGAGAGATTGGGAGGGGTGGGTACTAAATTTGATAATAAGTCGCCGATTGCCACCCAACTTATACAAAATCATCCCCATGGTATGAGGAGTCTAATGGTGTGGCTTTTATATGTCAAATGCGGCCTCATTCGAGCCAGGGTTGCATTGGAAATTGATGCACACTTTTTTTAGTGCCAATTTCCACCAAATTGATACACGTTCTTATCCATGATACTAGGAATCTAATCGTGATTTAAAGACGCCATAGTGGTGCTGTTTGGGTGAGAGATGGAGAGGGGATGGATTGGCACCAAATTTGATAAAAAAAATTGTTTAGTCGCCGATTATCACCAAACTTATAAACAATCATCTCCATGATATCAGGAGTGTAATCGTGTGGCTTAAGGATGTCACAAGTGGGGCCATTCGAGTCAGTGGTGTATAGAGATGAGAGGGACGCAAAAAAATATATCTATATGTTTAGTGCCGATTTCCACCAGATTGATACATATTCTTCTCCGTGATACGAGGAATCTTATCGTGTGGTTTAGATACACCAAATTGGTGTCCTATGGGTGAGAGATATGGGGACCTTAAATTTGATACGAATTTGTATACTCGCCAATTTTCACCAATTTCATATATATGCATCTCTAATCTCTAATGAGTCTTAGTGTGTGCAGCTTGAGTCCGAAATAGGGACAGGGGGGTCACCAACATTGATACAAAATATTTTTAGTACCAATTACCATCAAATTCAGACACGTTCTTCTCAAATGATACAAGAAATAAAATCGTGCTGTCTGTCTGTCTTTTTGTCTGTCTGTGTGCGTTCTATATATAACTTCACGCGGTACAATCGAGATGGCACCAAGGCGTTCTAAGAGGGGTAACTTTTTACAAGGAAGATAATGGTGCGGGTTAAAATTTTCTAAAATGACGCTGTTGGTGGGAGGGAAAATTAAAAAAATATGGTGAAATAGTTTTGTCGCTGATTTCCACCAAACGAATACATAATCACCTTCGCAATATGGCGTTGTTCGAGTCAGCGTTGCATCAACAATTGATTTAATAAACCAAATTCCACCAAATTCATACACGTTTTTCTCTAATGATATACCATGAATTAAATCACATTTGGTGTCGTTTGCGTCACGGATGGCGAGCGGATATGCACTATCATTGATAAGATTGCTATTCGCCGATATCCACATATAAGTTATATACAGTCACCAGGCCATCTCCATATCATTTTAAGTAGTTGGTCGTTCACATTTCACAATCCCGACGTATGGTGACCCACATAAGTCACTTGAACAATTGTATCTTCTTAACAGTCATATTTATATGGGAATGACAATCAAGGCATTCATACAATGAGCTAGCAAAAAGAGATAACTAGAAGAAGCATTAAACGTATATTTATCATTCTATTGAAGAGATACATATATTCGTGCAAACTGAGAGACCTCGAACCGTCAGAGGATTGCATATATACAGTTTCCACAAAAAGTTACAATTTGTCAAGAGATATGGAAGGCCTGTTCAAAAATAGTGGTCACAGTGTGCAGTCAAATATAGTTTCTTCTGATATACAAGAAAATGCAGTTAGTAGCACAAGACTTTTCAGGATCCTACCAATACTGACATCTGACAAGGGTTTTAGAACAGACTCATAGACTGACATAAACAACTCCAAATCTCGCTCTGTGCCTGGCACATGTAGCTGATGCGCAGCAACATTTCGTTTAAACTAAGAATATTTAGCCAATATATAGCACCATGAACAGAGGAGCACCTGGAAATTTCTTTGAAACATCTGTATCTTCATGGAGATATGATAGCCAGGTGTCCTCGAGATAATAGTCCAACCCACTAGATTGATTGATACATCTCAATATGTTAAACCCAATTATCACATTTTATCGAACTAATGTGTTTATGATGTTCATGTATCATATTATAACGTCTGATATATACGCAGTTGTAAATAAATAAATACTTCATTATTGGTGGAACGGATTAATCCCGATAAACAGAATGACAATTTACAAGGTGAGCCACTACTTATATTCCATGACTGTAATAATCATGTTTTGTGATGCTATTTGAATATACGATTGATGAGAAAACGTATAACACTTTAAGCAAGAGCATTCTCTATTCCCAACAAATATCCACAGCATACATTAACCTGGGCAACGCCGGGTAACCCTGCTAGTATATTATAAAATTGTATTACCCACGAATTAAACTTTTGATAAGAATTATGACCTAGCTCAAAGCTCACAATCTCCTCTATTTTATTCCATACTAGCAGGGTTACCCGGCGTTGCCCGTGTTTATGCGATGAGAAACCCTCTGTATGCTGCGGATATGTGTTGGGGATAGAGAATGCTCTTGCTTAAAAGTGTTATACGTTTTCTCATAAATTGTATATTCAAATAGCATCATAAAACATGATTATTACAGTCATGGGGTATAAGTAGTGGCTCACCTTGTCAATTGTCATTCTGTTTGTCGCGATTAATCCGTTCCAACAATAATGAAGTATGTATTTATTTACAACTGCGTATACATTAGACATTATAATATGAAACATGGACATCATAAACACATTAGTTCGATAAAAGATGATAATTGGGTTTTAAATATTGAGATGTATCAATCAATTTAGTGGGTTGGACTAAGTTCTCGAGGACACCTGGCTATCTCCATAAAGATACATATGTTTCAAAGAAATTTCCAGGTACTCCTCTGTTCGTGGTGCTATATATTGGCAAAATATTCTCAGTTTAAACAAAATGCTGATGCGCATAAATAAATGTGCCAGGCACAGAGCGAGATTTTGAGTTATTTATGTCAGTCGAGGAGTCTGTTATAAAACCCTTGTCAGATGTGCAGTATTGGGAGGATCCTGAAAATTCTTATGCTACTAACTGCATTTTCTTGTATATCAGAAGAAAATATATTTGACTGCACACTGTGACCACTATTTTTGAACAGGCCTTCCATATCTCTTGACAAATTGTAACTTTTTTGTGGAAACTGTATTGAAAGGAACAGACTGAATTTTGTTATAATATATATGCAATCCTCTGACGGTTCGGGGTCTCTCAGTTTGCAGGAATATATGTATCTCTTCAATAGAATGATAAATATACGTTTAATGCTTCTTCTATGTATCTCTTTTTGCTATCTCATTTTGTGAATGCCCTGATTGCTATTCCCATATAAATATGACAGTTAAGAAGATATAATTGTTCAAGTGACTTAAGTGGGTCACCATATGTCGGGATTGTGAAATATGAACGTCCAAAACTACTTAATGATATGGAGATGGCCTGGGTGACTGTATATAACTTATATGTGGATAAAGGCGAATAACAATCTTATCAATGATAGTGCATATCCGCTCGCCGTCCGCGACGCAAACGACACCAAATGTGATTTAATTCATGGTATATCATTAGAGAAAAACGTGTATGAATTCGGTGGAAATTGGTGCCAAAAAAAATGTACCAGCGTTTGCCTCTTTTGACATATTTAAACCACTCCCATTAGACTCATGGATGCATGATATACTGGCGATGATTATATATATATGTTTGTTGGAAATCAGCAACTAAACAAATTCTGAGAATAGTCATGACCAATATCTCTCACCCAACCGACACCAATTTGACGTCTTTAAATCACACGATGATATTCCTCGTATCATAGAGAAGAATAATATATCAATTTGGTGGAAATCTGGTCTAAAATAGTTTATTAAATCAATTGTTGATGCAACGTTGACTCGAACAACGCCATATTGCGAAGGTGATTATGTATTCGTTTGGTGGAAACGGCGACAAAACTATTTCACGGTATATTTTTAATTTTGCCGACCTCCCCCTTTTCTTCCCCTGACACCAACAGCGTCATTTTAGAAATGTTTTACCTGCACCGTTATCTTCCTTGAAAACAGTTACCCCTCTTAGAAAGCCTTGGTGCCATCTCGATTGTACCGCGTAAAGTTATATATAGAACGCACACAGACAGACAGACAGACAAACAGACAGCACTATTTGATTTATTGTATCATTTGAGAAGAACGTGTCTGAATTTGATGGTAATTAGTACTAAAAATATTTGGTATCAGTCTTGGTGACCCTCCTGTCCCTATGTCAGTCTCAAGCTGCAAACACTAAGACTCATTAGAGATTAGAGATGCATATATATGAAATTGGTGGAAATTGGCGAGAATACAAATTCGTATAAAATTGAAGGTCCCCATATCTCTCACCCATATGGTGTATCTAAACGACACGATAAGATTCCTCGTATCACAGAGAAGAATATGTATCAATCTGGTGGAAACCGGCACTAAACATATATATATAATTTGTTGTGTCCCTCTCATCTCTTTACACAACTGACTCGAATGCCCCAACTTATGACATCCTTAAACCACACGATTATACTCCTGATATCATGGAGATGATTGTTTATAAATTTGGTGATAATCGGCGACTAAACAATCTTCTTCTTTTTTTATCAAATTTGGTGCCAATCCACACCCCCATCTCTCAAACAAACAGCACCACGGTGGCGTCTTTAAATCACACGATTAGATTCCTCGTATTTTCTATAAGAACGTGTATCAATTTGGTGGAAATTGGCGCAAAAACATTGTGCATCAATTTTGGTGCCCCTGTCCCTTTCAATGCAACCCTGACTCGAATGAGGCCACATTTGACAGATATAAGCAACACCATTAGACTCCTCATACCATGGGAATGATTTTGTATAAGTGTGGTGGCAATCGGCGACTAAACCAATTATTATCAAATTTAGTGTCCACCCCCTCCCAATCTCTCAACCAAAAGACAACAATTTGGCGTTGTTAAAGCGCACAATTTGATTCCTTGTATAATGAAGAAGAATTTATATCAATTTGGTGGAGATCGGCGCTAAAATTAGTTTTTCAATGTTGGTGCCCCTCTCCCCTTCCGTGCATCCCTGACTCGAACGACGCCACTTTTAAACCACACCGTTGGTTTTTTCATATCATGGGGATGATTATATATAAGTTTGGTGGAAATCGGCGACAGAACAAAAATCTGCCCCACCCCCTTCCGGGCACCCCTGAAGCGAACGGCGCGACTTTAGCCATATTTAAACCACACCATTAGATTCCTCATATTATGGGGATGATTATATATAAGTTTGGTGGCAATCGGCGACAATTTTGTTTCTGCCCCTCCCCCTTTTTTGCCCCTGACAACAACGGCGTCACTTTAGAAAATTCTAACCCCGACCATTATCTTTCTCGTAAAAAGCTACTCCTAGTAGACCCATTTGGCATCATCTAGATGGTCCCCTGTGAATTTCTATAGAACACAGACAGACAGACAGACAGACAGACAGACATTCGCAAATATAGATATAGATGTGGATAAAGGCGAATAACAATCTTATCAATGATAGTGCATATCCGCTCGCCATCCGCGACGCAAACGACACCAAATGTGATTTAATTCATGGTATATCATTAGAGAAAAACGTGTATGAATTCGGTGGAAATTGGTGCCAAAAAAAATGTACCAGCGTTTGCCTCTTTTGACATATTTAAACCACTCCCATTAGACTCATGGATGCATGATATACTGGCGATGATTATATATATATGTTTGTTGGAAATCAGCAACTAAACAAATTCTGAGAATAGTCATGACCAATATCTCTCACCCAACCGACACCAATTTGACGTCTTTAAATCACACGATGATATTCCTCGTATCATAGAGAAGAATAATATATCAATTTGGTGGAAATCTGGTCTAAAATAGTTTATTAAATCAATTGTTGATGCAACGTTGACTCGAACAACGCCATATTGCGAAGGTGATTATGTATTCGTTTGGTGGAAACGGCGACAAAACTATTTCACGGTATATTTTTAATTTTGCCGACCTCCCCCTTTTCTTCCCCTGACACCAACAGCGTCATTTTAGAAATGTTTTACCTGCACCGTTATCTTCCTTGAAAACAGTTACCCCTCTTAGAAAGCCTTGGTGCCATCTCGATTGTACCGCGTAAAGTTATATATAGAACGCACACAGACAGACAGACAGACAAACAGACAGCACTATTTGATTTATTGTATCATTTGAGAAGAACGTGTCTGAATTTGATGGTAATTAGTACTAAAAATATTTGGTATCAGTCTTGGTGACCCTCCCGTCCCTATGTCAGTCTCAAGCTGCAAACACTAAGACTCATTAGAGATTAGAGATGCATATATATGAAATTGGTGGAAATTGGCGAGAATACAAATTCGTATAAAATTGAAGGTCCCCATATCTCTCACCCATATGGTGTATCTAAACGACACGATAAGATTCCTCGTATCACAGAGAAGAATATGTATCAATCTGGTGGAAACCGGCACTAAACATATATATATAATTTGTTGTGTCCCTCTCATCTCTTTACACAACTGACTCGAATGCCCCAACTTATGACATCCTTAAACCACACGATTATACTCCTGATATCATGGAGATGATTGTTTATAAATTTGGTGATAATCGGCGACTAAACAATCTTCTTCTTTTTTTATCAAATTTGGTGCCAATCCACACCCCCATCTCTCAAACAAACAGCACCACGGTGGCGTCTTTAAATCACACGATTAGATTCCTCGTATTTTCTATAAGAACGTGTATCAATTTGGTGGAAATTGGCGCAAAAACATTGTGCATCAATTTTGGTGCCCCTGTCCCTTTCAATGCAACCCTGACTCGAATGAGGCCACATTTGACAGATATAAGCAACACCATTAGACTCCTCATACCATGGGAATGATTTTGTATAAGTGTGGTGGCAATCGGCGACTAAACCAATTATTATCAAATTTAGTGTCCACCCCCTCCCAATCTCTCAACCAAAAGACAACAATTTGGCGTTGTTAAAGCGCACAATTTGATTCCTTGTATAATGAAGAAGAATTTATATCAATTTGGTGGAGATCGGCGCTAAAATTAGTTTTTCAATGTTGGTGCCCCTCTCCCCTTCCGTGCATCCCTGACTCGAACGACGCCACTTTTAAACCACACCGTTGGTTTTTTCATATCATGGGGATGATTATATATAAGTTTGGTGGAAATCGGCGACAGAACAAAAATCTACCCCACCCCCTTCCGGGCACCCCTGAAGCGAACGGCGCGACTTTAGCCATATTTAAACCACACCATTAGATTCCTCATATTATGGGGATGATTATATATAAGTTTGGTGGCAATCGGCGACAATTTTGTTTCTGCCCCTCCCCCTTTTTTGCCCCTGACAACAACGGCGTCACTTTAGAAAATTCTAACCCCGACCATTATCTTTCTCGTAAAAAGCTACTCCTAGTAGACCCATTTGGCATCATCTAGATGGTCCCCTGTGAATTTCTATAGAACACAGACAGACAGACAGACAGACAGACAGACAGACAGACAGACATTCGCAAATATAGATATAGATTCAGAAATTGAAAAAATAAATAAAAAGCAAGTTAAATTCATCGTACCTCACAAGTGCACGGTTGTACCAAAATAGATAAGACTATTTGATGTATTTAATTGTGTAAATATAATGAAATAACTTTTCAAACTAACTATATCAATTTCAGTCACAGACACAAATTCTTCTTTATTCCTCGTCTGTAGCCTACGGAATGCAAACATATGACAAACAGGAAATCAAGGTTGCGTTTGCGCAACAATAATACATTTGCGTTCACCTGGCACTATTTCCTGTTATTCAATAATAAATTTGCGTTCACCTGGCACTTTTTCCTGTTATACAATGACCGGTGTATATATAACGGGTTTAGTGAATGGAATAGAGGTCGGTTCATGTAAAAAATATATATAATAAATAACTGAAAGAAATTTCATATCTTGAAACGATTTAGCACTTAATTTACTAGATATAAAATAATCAGACAACTAATTAGAGCTTGGTTACAGTCTAAACTATTATCTTTCTCATTGGTTTTGAAGTACGAGCATGTGTACTATCTATATATTGTTTCCTGTTAGTTATCTCAAAGTGTTTAAACACCAACCTCTCGTCCCGATAAGTGCATTATCGTGTTCACGCGTCCGGTTTAACATGAGTGTTTGGTATTATCTGACATCATAAAGTACAAGAAAACTAAGATGCATGCATCAGGTCACCCATGAACTATTTAGCATAGAATGATTCAGTTCGGTTGCAGTTTCACAACGTTACAACTGACATACGATTACACAAGACGAACCTTGGATGTGGAACTATGTAAGAGTGAATATTAATGTTCTAAATCCCATGTTTCACCTTTAGTGGCAATGGGGTCGTACTTTATTAACACGCAAGTAGTGTAATTAAGTACGGGTAATTAAAAGTAACAAATCGTTTAGTTTCTATCGTATCGGCTGAAAGAGGTGAGCAGATTTCTGTTGATGGATGTTCTCGTTAGCTGCCAATATAATGTGCATATTTGTCCCGTTACGTTTATACACTGTAGCATTGGCGGGCCAGAGTGTGTTGACATGTTAATTGTTTGGTCCATTAATAACAGATCAGCAGGGATTTGTCGTGATAACCTATACGTGGAAATATGCTACCTAAACGGTTAAATTAACGGTTGATCTATTACACCATCGTGTATAGTCGGTTTAAATAGGTATATTATATATATAGGGACGTTTGCTAAATTTTGGTGTGGACCGATGATCGAAAAAAAAATCAGAGGTAAATGTCGGCGGGCGGGAGGGCCTTTTTTTCAATAATTTTTAAAGAAATTGAGCAGTTGCAGCAGCAGCAGCAGCCAAAAAAGGGTGTACAATTGGCAAATGATGAGGGGCGGTGTGACGTGTAACTATGATTGAAATTAGATATGCAATTTGGAGATTATTGGATGAGGGATGTTATATTAATTATATTAAAGGCACGAGAGGGCTTAGTTGTCGAAAATATTCATATTTGTTCCAAACACCGTAAACAGAAAAATATTAAAACGCATACATTTTGGTTCAAATATGCGATCATTATCGCTTAAGCATCATGCTTACATAAAGACATACTACATTTTACCTAAACAAGAGTCTGATTGTGTTATAGAAGGCAGCACAATGCTACTGGCTAATCACACACAAATGGTATAAACGCTCTTTATTATTTCCAAATAAGGAATTGAGCAACAAGGAACGCTCTTTATGTTTACCATCATAATATAAAGAAACACCAGGAAAGTAACTTTTTATGCTTTGTTTACATAACAATCGTCAAATTTACGACAATAGCATACTGTTTATGAGATATTTCTCATTTGTATATTAACAAAGTCTGTCTATATTTGAATATTATTTTCGTTTGTAGCGGTTTTTGACAGGTGGAAATATGTTCACAGGATACCCACCAAGGCCTTCCGCACCTTTAAGGTATACTGCAACTTTTTTTCTTTTCAATAGCAGAATACAGAATGCTATTAAGAAGTGACACAAAACACAGAACATTTTTTTTAATAATAAGTATTGAGCAGTAAGAAATATTTGAGTCGAGGAAACCAGTAACGAAAGGCGATATTAACATGATTTCTGTCAGAGAATAATTGTTTACGTTCCAATGAATATTAAAATGTACTGAAAACAAACTGCTAATGGGTGCCAGACTTTCATAAACACAAATTATGTATTAATGGTGTAACGACATATTTCGTTCTTTAATGTCTCAAAAAATAGGGGGTGGGGATGATTGGATCTCTAGTTTAACGACATTTTTCGGTCTTTGTAGTTTAATGACATTTTTCGGTCTTTATAATATCTCAAGATATAGGGGGTATTTGGATCTCTAGTTTAACGACATTTTTCGGTCTTTATAGTTTAACGACATTTTCGGTCTTTAATATCTCAAGATACAGGGGCCCTTAGGGTGGATACACACATGCATGTAATGTCTGTATGTAAAATACATGTATTTTACATGGCCACACCAATAATTGACAAAATTAATCACCTGCGCGCGAGAGGTCAATTTCACCAGTGAGTAGTTATAAGCCATTATCAAACAAACTGCCATCAAGAAATTTCAGGCCAGTCATAAACATGTCTTCTTTCATGGATGCCGAAATGAGTAATTCTTGTCTGATATATGTTGCTGTTTTTCACGAGTTATAATTCATTTCGAAAAGTGGATTAGAGCCGGTCGATTTTATACTTGATTTGTTTCTTTCATTTCTTGGAAACAGGGTCATCCAAAACAAAAATAAAATATGCAGAATTCTGTTATAGGATGATACCGGCTTGCTGAGATTTCTCTGATAATTTGAGAGCGAGCTCATGTGATAACATTAATTCAATTGGGATTGCAAATATTCATTATAGCGCCAAAAAATAATGCAGGTACAGCGTTGAAATTAAAAAGAGTGACACCCCCCCCCCCCCCCCATATATATATATATATTTTTTTTTTCTCAAGCCAAAGGTTGAACAAGCTCCTAACTGTCACAAGCTTGAATTATAACATTTTCGACCATAATCCATGATTGGGGAGGGGCTGGTTCTCGAAAGATTCCAATAACTAAGGTAGTTAATTGAATGTATCAGCCGGGATTATCTGGGCAAGAATTACAATATAATGTTTTACTTAAATATTCCATGCATAGTTGTAAATTTTGCGTATACATGTATAACTGTATAACACAAGAGAGGAAAGGTGACGTAGTTTGGAACTCGTAATTAGGCAACCCTTTCGCCGAATGAAGACAAACAGCAACACCATGCATTCAAATTTAAAGCTGTATAATATGTTCATAATTATATGAATAGCATACATTGCTGCATATTAGATTAATCACTCGTAGAAAACAGACACGACAGACATGACTACGATATTTATAAAGCAGGGTGTCAGGACTCAGGGTGCTGCATGCACACCCCCCCCCCCCGGTCGAGGAGGAAATATGCAATGGTGAATTCGGTAGCTTCTGGGATAATATAGCTCCCCGTGTATGTTGGGGGTCATAGCCTCCTGCGTTGGGGAAGAGGCCATCACTGGTATTAACATCAATAGAAGACTGACAATTAAACAGAACGTCGACCATTTGAGTTATCGCGCGAATAATTATTTTAAGCGGCCTGACGACTTTGTCCCAGTCAACGGCTCTTCAGAGGTTCAGAGTTTAACTCACTGTGGTCAAACACAGTCGCAATGATTGGGTTGTCAGCGGACACATATTACACGGTGTGTATGATCCATGTAAAACGCCAAATACACGATATTTACAGAGATTACATGCATGTGTGTATCCACCCTTAGGGGATATTTGGATCTCTAGTTTAACGACATTTTTCGGTCTTTGATAGCAAAATGGAAGAAGTACATCTTTGGAAAGATGTGGTGGCCCTAAAAAGGAAAGTTGTTTGGTGGTCTTGAAATGCAGTTTTTCTGAACAGTCTTCATTGATTAAAGTGACGTGAAACACTCCGGCAGACACCGGGCAGAGTGATCAAATAGAAATTAAGAATAATCTTTCTCAAAGTAGTTATTTGTTACGAATATTAATCCAAATGGATGATACACAACTTCATTCTTATATATTAGTTAAATGCAATGACTCTCGATGGCGAAATCATTTTTGTTTAATTATAGCCGATAGTTGCGCCCCGAATCGAGGTGTAAATATTTACAATTTGGAGTAGTTCAGACGATGTTCTCTATGAAGTCGTGTTGTAGATTTCTTTGGAAATGTTCAGTGATGTTAGTAGAATGATAGCATTCCCCAGGTTGGCAAAGTGCCCGAGCACTAACTTATCAATTTCTCGCACCCGAAAAAGTCCATAACAAGTCCATAATATGTCTTTAAGCATATATATAAATCTCCGAAAACAAAAATTCTAAAGCATTAAACGATTTGCTATATTTCCAGGGCATATATTTCATCTGATTTTGCTTTTTGCTGATATATACTTTTTCACGAGAATCCAGGGTAATTTGCGAGAATATTTACGAGAATCTAGATTTGGATTCTCGCCGAAATATAAGCCCAGATTTCACTCTGAAGTGTGCCTAAATGGCATAAATTGTACCGTGGTTCCCATGTTCGCCAAAGTGGCATAAATTTATTTCAGGATAATACTAATAGGCATTCATTTATATCACTGATATCAGGACAATAAATAGCCATTTCCATTGCATGGAACAGAAAAGAGCGTTATTGTTTATCGGTGTTGTTTTTGGAAGTGGTGGTAGTTCAATTTTATACGTTTCGACCCCCAATAAGTATTTCCGAACAAATGAATTATTAACAAGCGTGACATGACATCATTGACGAAGATAATTAACACCGATCTACGAGAAGTAGCCAAATACCTTAAGGTAATTGACAGTCTTTCGGCTGCTATTATCTGATTATTGATAATCTCTTGTTGGTATCCTGCTTCTCTATAGGAATCAGATTGCGTTTCTAGAGTCGGGGAGCGAGTACACCGTGGAATGCTAAAGGTGAAGGTAACTGAAGACTGACCTTCACCTGATACATGCGACACGTTATTAAAGGATGACATCCCGTTTATTTGATTTGTACATAATATCTAAACAAGAAAAGATAAATCGTTCAACTCCGATGGAATAATTCCAACATAAAGAGAATTTAATTTCTTATGTAAGACTGGAATTACATGTCCGCAAGACCTGTGGCATTTACGACACAAAGCTGAATCCCTAGCAATTTCCAAATTATCCAAAACATCATCGCAAATGTGCAGTGGAACCTTTGACACTTGATTAGAGAACAAGAATGTACAACACATACCACATTCAAAATCAGCACGCTCTCGTATTGCACACTCATATTCAACATTGTGATTAACATCAGACACATAATCTAAATTTAACAGATCTACCCATGTGTCAACTTCATAAACAAAAGACACTGGAGGTGTGAAACTGTCCGATACAGAGTAAATAAATGAAACAGGTGAATGAAATTCATGTAAATTGTCTAGGTCAATACACAATGATATGGAAGTGTGATCAATTGGAACGCACTTGACTGGCAATATCTGATTACTACATTCAATATCAAACTGTACTGGATTCACCTTTGTTTTTTTCCTTTGATTGATTTTACTACATGTACCATAACAATGATCTTTATTAATCCGGAGTAAGTCTGCTCGATTTCTGGCAGCAACCACACTTCACATGATGCGACAGTATATGGAATATTTGGATTACATGTATATCGCACATTTGTGTCATACATAACACCATACAAATTTGTTGACAGAAAATTTCTATCATTGCCCACCGAAGCATTTAAGACTACATTAACATTCTGTTGTAAAGCATCGTTTTTCTTACTAAAACGTTTGGAGCACTTCTTTAATGAGCTTGAAGCATATTGGTGATCACTACAGCTACCGGTAGCCCATACATGTACATCACTAGTATTATTCATAACACTATTCCGAAATTTGCTTTCAACACACACAGATTGATTTGTCTGCACTTGCATACCACAACTCTGATTCGCACTCTTCACCTGACATTGCTCAATTACACTTTCTTGACATGCTTCAACAGTTACATTTATAGCGACATTTTCCTTTGTTTTTAAATCGTTATCGGCTGTGGTGCTCACTGCTGAATCAATCATAAATGGCCCACTTTCAATTCTTCCAATAGCTGTCACTGTCTGTGTTATAATAGGAGTGATCTCAAAAATATTTCCTGCATAATTATCAAACACGTGCAGAATAAGTTCATCAAAGGACTCAAAATTCAACAAAACTGCTGTACCTCCAGATGACGTTCGACGTCCTAACAAATCTCGTTGATGAGAGTCAAAAATTGTAAATATATTTCTTGGTCTGTCAATATAAAATCTATTAAACAGTGATGTCTCCAAATGTTATAATGTGAAATTTACTAAGACTTAATGCTGAAATCAATGATTCAAGAAACGATTGTTGCCCAAAAACGCTGTCTATATCCTCATTTACAACACCGTGAAATTGGTCGCGAACATATCGGATGTGGAAAATATTGTTAAACGGCTCTAAATTTTCGGGCAAATGATAATGTCCAAGATATCCAGTGTTTGAATTTAGAATGTCCCTATGTTCAGTTTGAACTAACTGTGAATACAAAATCGTTCCCTGTTCTAACAGTCCATCCAAATCATATGCATCAATGTTCACAAGTTGATCATTTTGGTTTTGATCGTTGATCCGGCCAGATGAAAAAAATAACAATGCTACCAAAGCAATTGCTGTACACTGAACACCATTAAAAGGTGAAAACTGTTGGCAGCCCTGGTGTAAATTTGCCCTCACAGCTCTGAGTCTGACCATGATGATGGCGATTGACTGATTCTGATTCAGATACACAGTAAAATGGAATGCAAAAGAATAAAATATTATTATCAGTATAACAAATAGTGAATGGAGAAAAATTGGTTAAAAGAAAAAGATTTATTTGGAATTTGAATTATTTTGATTTGTAAATCTAAATCGCGAAAGAAAATTCAGAGGGTCCAGCAATCGCAGAAAATGGCAACACGCCAACTACTAGAGTAAGGCCTAACAAAAAAAGACCTGTGTTTGGGGTCACATGGTCTGAAAATATTAGGGTAGGTAGGGATTATCTTCTTCTTTTTTTTTCTTTTTCTTTTTAATAATTAAACATACCGCATAATAATTTAACCTTGTAATGATATTGTGAATGTATTAATTCCCCCATGTACTCTGACAGCCATATCGTATATGAGATGTGACATATTTCACATCAACCAGGCCTAGATGGATAATAATTTACACATACCATATTCATTTTAATATATTAAAATAATTTGATATAATTTCAGGCGGTTTTCAGACATTCCTGAACTGAAATATAAATGTAAAAAATTGTTTTAATACTGGTACCATTTAACTGTGGGCATTTATATTAAATAAATAACAGTTTGTCATATTTGTTGTTTTAATATAATATAAAACAGATGCTTTCCTGTATTATATTTGGAAATTATAAGTGTCAAAACAAGGAGAGTAACTTTAATATTATAGTAAACAGTAGTAAAAACTTATAAATAACTGCGGAATTTCCCATTCAACGAACGATCCGATTGGTACTAGCACATAATTATTTATAGCAGTCCAATGGGCGGAGATCTGACCAGAGTGATGCATTGGATGTCAGAAACACGGGGTCGTATTTTGTCACAATCACGAAAAGGTGTTTTGCGAAATATTCGTATTGACAACAATATGTAGATATGTACTAGATCATACATCCAACTGCATTCACGCACAGCTTGGTAAAACACAGCGCCAGATTGCAGCAATATTGCCAATATAAACAAGTAAATAATACGCCCATCATAAACCAACTTCCCACTGTGAGCCCCGTGTGTTCAATCAATGATTCTATTCGATCATTTGTCCGACCATTCCACGTATGGATAAAGGGACGCAGGTTGTAAACAGCTTGACACGAAACTCCTCTCGTGGGCCTCACTTTAGAGAAGCCGCGCTAGCAACACGTTAGCTACGCCGCATTGAATGGATTGGTTTATTATTTACTAGGGGTGAAAGCTATACACGTGGATTGTGAATGAATGTTCCAGAACATCGCGGAACATGCATGTTGTTGATGTTTAGAACTTCTCAAAATATGAACTATGCGGGCTGGATTAATTATTAAATAAACACTCTGTGCAGCAGTGCCTACATCAACACACTCTTAAAAGGGGTACTGTACGCCATTTTCAATAAATTCCCGGTGATAACAACGATCTATTATCGATACTATATAGAAATATAAGTAATTTGAGTCGAAGATGTATTCTGTAAACGCTCAGGTTAATAGGCTATCTTAAAATTTAATAATTTAAAAGTTAATAATTTAATATAAATTGATTTTATGGCTCCAGCCATAAAATGGCGTCTCTTAAAATTGGAATTTCCGTGTACAAAACGTAATCAAATTATAATTGAGGGATACTGGATTAATAAAACAATTGCACACACGATCGTTTGAAACATTATGCTTATACGGGGAGAAAACCCAAGCCACTCATTGACTAGTGACCATACACTAACTTAAATGAGTATATGGGACTACTAAGCATATAATATAATGTTTATTTGATTCATTTGGTTGAAAACTGTACAAAAATTACTCGACAACGACAATTTGTATTTTTGCATTCCGGTAAATTTGCCATCCGTAACAATACTTCGTACTCAACAGACTTTCAAAAAATGGAAAAGATGTTACCTTATTCTCCGACTCGGGGATTATAGAAACCAACAACAACATCTTGGGTACAGTACCCCTTTAAAGACGCAATACACCGCCATCTAATGTCGTTATTTAACTGGGTCGGTGTTTGTTGTTATCAATCGTTCATTGCTTCGTTTTTATGAAGACCATTGTATCTGTTTTGCGCATGCGCAAGTCACTTTCCATATTTGGAATTTCCATATATGGGATTTGTGTTAACCTCAATACCGATCGATACCGATCAAGCTACAACATATAACCACGCAATTATCTTTGCATAAAAATAAGATATATTGTAATTTATGCAACTACGACCCTGGTAACCCTGATAACTAATAAAATATACCGGCCAATTCATTTTAAGATCGTTATTTCACTTTGCTTTAGGCATAAATACACTCTTAAACACACATAAACGACCCATTGGCGTTAAATTAAATATACTCGGTATTTATTATATTAGTTTTTTATTGCTCAGTATAGAGTTAGACCCTTGACACCTGTCAATATATTTGGGCTGAATTCATATGATGCGGTATTATTCCTCGAAATAAACAACAAAGCCGTCTTTACTTCGAAATGTCGTTTGGGCTAACATTTACACAAATCCTCCGTGTGTTCTCCTCAATTGACACACAGGTTCTCAGTCGACACACAGGTTATCCCAGAAACAGGTGTGAAATAAACACCCAAGGTTTGGGTGAAATAATTACATGTATATGTACGCTTAATTTCATTGCCACATATAATACCAGCCAATACACGCAAGATTGAATAGCGAAATATACTTAATCGGGGTTCACGATTAAATAGCGATTGATATTCAATCTGAGTAACACGCGCCACACGGGGTTAGGATTAGGAGGTTATGATTGACGAAATAACGGAGATATTTGAAAACGAATTTTTGAGATGTACCACCGGTCCAACGCAAGTTTTTTTTTAAAGTCAGTTTGAAACCCACCTCCAAAGTTTGATGAAACACGATTAATATAGCAGTAATAGGCAGACAGATGGTGTGAGTTGTGTTTAAAATAAGTTAAATAACCATTCGGCTGAAATATAAACCATATAAGCCTATTTAAAGCACATATATTTACACCCACAGATTACCGACGGTGAAATACTCTAGTTTTTTCACAGACTATATACGATATACACAGAATGTGTTAATAGGTTGTTGATAAGGCACGAGTGCTAGCGCAGAAGGATAGAACGAGAGACACATGCAGAGTTCGGTGATTAGATTATTACATTCCACGTCATTTATGTCACACCTTCATTGTGTGGGGATAGTAATGGTTGGACGCCCCCCCCCCCACCAATAATGACTGGTTGGACCACCCCACCTCCACACAAACACACGAATTACTATAACAATGAGAACACCATATATGCGGTGTAAAATTTCTAAATAATATGTGTCAGCCAAGAAATTCCCAACTGTTGAAGTTTTCAGACACATTCTCCCCGCCTCAACCCCCATGTCGCCACGTGCCGTTCCTAACGACAATGTGCGACTGCAATCTATCAGACAAAACAGAGAAACACATGATATCACCTTCGTTTCTAACAAATTAAGGCTGCAGTAACATAGATAACGTCGTCATATGAAGTTGTTAGCCACCTTATCTCATCTAAATATTGACATGGGTCAACATAGTTCTGTAGGATCGTAAGTGACACATACATTACATAGGGTGCGTGAGTCTGACTCGTGTGTTATATAATTATACTATATATAGGGTGGGAGAGACTGACTCGTGTGTTATTCTGGTGAAAATTCCAGTGAATTATGGACACATATCTGACGAGACGGAGCCTCAGTTTGATATTGGTCATGACGTGGCTCTCTCTTACCAGCAGTCAGGGTACGTACGATCATTATTCATTTGTGACCCGCCATATCAAATCCAGTCGTAAGTCGGGATTTTTTTACCCTGTGCCAATGCATTATCGTATATATGCGAGTCGACCATAGGTCGCCTCGCATATATAAGAGAATGCATTGGCCTAACAATTTTTTACAATTTTAATACTTTTTTCTTGTATTCTTTAACAATTTTATAATTTCACCCATACAGAGCCCCAGACAAACATGAGCAGACGACACTCTTCTATATGTTTCTATATATGTGTGTATCATATTCGACATCCACCTTAATCCCCTAAACTATTCTCACATAACCAAAATATTTTCATATAAAACTACTCTATATTCATCTGACAACCACCATACCCTTCCAACATACTCCCACATAACCCAAATCATTCCATATGAAAATACCTTATCTTGAAACACCCATCGAACCGGCCCATCCTGTGAGTAGACTAGTACACGCGATAAAACGTCAACAATTTTAAACCTGAAGCCCCCATTTACTTGAAACTTGAAGTATTTTAAAATCACTCTCACAGGATGGACCTTGTTACAAGCCAATCGGAAACGACTCACAAAAGCTTAAAGCTTGTTGTCGAATCCCTTTCATAACATCACTGTTAATATTTGTCTTGTTTTTGTAATATATAATGACTAATAAGGAATAAATACTGTTTACACCAGAGTTATCAGATATCGATTTTTGAAATATGTAATTTTTCACCACCTGGAATATTTGGCGGCCTAGCAAATATTCGTCGAGCCGACCGACATACTCTCGATATCAAATTGCGTTGAACAAAATGTTGATATAGTAACATGTCAGTGGTCAGCATTATTGTTCGATTCTGATCACTGAAGCGGCATTTCAAGAAACTGATGTCATGAAATCATTATATGTGAGGGAAATAAATTATTTGACAGTGAAATATTTGGAATGCACAGAACTATCAAACGACCACTGAAGGCGACGTGTCGGTTACACTGAAGGCGACGTGTCGGTCACACTGAGGGCGACGTGTCGGTTACACTGATGAAATGTTTTTCATAGGCCTCACTGCAAACGTTTTAGTGTATAAAATATAATTCCAGGGTTCAAACTTTATTGAAATCAGAATTTTTTATCGGAATTTTTTTACCGTTCCGAATATATCAACTCATTACACCATAGCAACGACTCGTATACCATCGCTACCTGTACCAAACCGAACCAGTTTACTCTGGTTGCCAAGGTGACTTATAACTAATTTACATTCCATCATATCCTAGCGATGACGAAAATAGCAACACCTCATAACATCGACGCATTTGCGCCGAACACCAAGCAGGTGAATATGAGCGACACCTGGCGACACCGTTTATATTCAACTACTTATAAAGCAAACGTGGATTCATCAGAATTCGTAATTTGGTCAGATTATTTAACCCGTACTAAAGCCTCATTAGTGAGTAGTTATCGCATAAGAAATGTTCATGTAATAAGTTTAGCCATTTCTATACTAAAGCATCATTGATGAATAGTTATCCCTTTGGAAATGTTCAGATAATAAGTTCAACCCTTTCTATACTAAAGCATCACTGATGAGTAGTTATCCCATAGGAAATGTTCAGATAACAAATTGTCATTGATGAGTAGTTATCCCATAGAAACGTTCAGATAATAAGTTGACCCTTTCTATATTATACTAAATACTCATAATACACTGTGCGTCCCCGGCCGTCGATCGCGAACTTCTGATGACGGCCTGGTCGGATTCCCGATGGCGAAGAGGCGACCTACACAGCGCGGGATGACCGGGAGAGAAGGCCTCGGACTTCGGACAATCTCGGCCTGGCCAGCCGCCCGCCCGGGGCACTCGGAAAATCTCTACATTCGGGGGCGGAACACGGACCGGACAACCGCACAAAGTCAGCTCGACGGCAGGTACAACGAGAGCACGACCCCCCCCCCCCCCCCGTTTTTCCCCCGAACAGGCATTTTCTTCCGCCATCCCATCGCACGGCTCGAAGCACATCGCAGGCGTAGAGGGGCAACCTTCGTAAGTCGACCGACGAGTGCGACGCACAGCTACCTGGTTGATCCTGCCAGTAGTCATATGCTTATAGTTTTGAGTGTCTATTAGGTCACATTGTATACATGTAGTTTGAATAGGTTGAAAGTTTATTATATGAAAAATGTATGTATAATTATGTAAATTATATGTCTTCTCATTATGTAATGCATACGGCTCACATGAGTGTTTTTATGCTAATAAATATCATCATCATCATATGCTTGTCTCAAAGATTAAGCCATGCATGTCTAAGTACAGGCTCTTAGCATAGCGAAACCGCGAATGGCTCATTAAATCAGTCTATGTTCCTTAGATGGTGCATATCCTACTCGGATAACTGTGGCAATTCTAGAGCTAATACGTGCAAACAAGCTCCGACCCTCCCTTCGCGGGGCGGGGAAGAGCGCTTTTATTAGAACAAAACCGACGCGGGTGTCCGGTCTCGGCGTTTCGGCGTCCAGCAGCGGCCCGGTCTCAGCTTTGGTGACTCTGAATAACATTCCGCAGATCGCACGGCCCTCGAGCCGGCGACGCATCTTTCAAGTGTCTGAGGCAGTGATTAGTTCCCATAGGAAGTGTTTAAGATAATAAGTTCAACCCTTAAAGCATCATTGATGAGTAGGTATCCCATAGAAAATGTTCAGATAATAAGTTTAACCATTTATATACTCTTGTTTTGATTAAGGTTATGCAGTTATAACCGAAAGTTTGAAGATAAATTATATAACGCGCGTAGGGCAGTTATAGAAAATTTATCTTCAAACTTTACGGTTATAAGTCATAACCTTAATCGAAACAAGAGTTATTTCTTATAATTTAATCCGTCATTTTACAAGAGTACCACCAAAAGTAGAAGTTAGAAGTATAACGAGCGTAAAACATTGAGACTAATTCCGACGATAAAGACACGTGAAGTCGAAAGAGGCACCTGTCACTCAAAACTTTTGCTATCGTTGATCACGTCGCGTCAGGGGGGGGGGGGGGGGGGGGGTCGGAAAAAAAATTCAGGCACCTATGGCATTTTTTCCCTTTCGATAATTTTTTGTACCCACCCACCCCCACCGCCAATTTTTTTACGTTTTCGGCTGTTTTCGGCAGTTTTTTCCGACCATTTTTTGACACCCACCCCCCCTTTTAACACTAAAACAGAGATTTGCGGGGGGGGATTCACTGTAAACAGCTGTATATGAATTTCTATGCATACTATTTATCATGGATGTTAACATGGACATGTAAATAGGAATGAGTCATTTTGAGGTCATTCGGCCAAAAAAACATGGGTGCTAGCGGCCATTTTGGATTTCAAAATTTGCAACAAAATACAACATGATAACATGATAACAGTCAGTTTACCAGTTAGAATTACATTATTTCTCTCATTTAAAGTGGTTTTGAAGCCCAACTCATTGCCAAAACACTAAAAAAACAAGCAGGAATTTTTGTTTTTAGTTGCGGAAAAAATTGCTCACCCCGGAATACGTGCCGTATTTTTTTTTTTCACCCCCCCCCCCCCTGGTCGCGTCGGAAATTTAGCCTTTTTGATTGGTTTGTTGCAACTGATCACGCATCGCGAGCACCGGACAGCTGCAGTGGTATTGGTGGTGGGGTTGATATTCGACCGCGGTGACACAGATCTTTGTTAGATTTAATTCCGTGTTCTTTATAAAAGTTCCATCTTGTTTATTTGTCTGTTACTTACTTGTCCACTGAATATTAGCATCTATTACGGTTATTATCAAAACAGTCGTACCCGAAGGAATTATGATGCAGCACCGAAATTTCATGTTAGAAGGTAGGAAGCAGCGGGCAGTTTCCATGTACGTTTTTTAGTCACGCGGTAAGGCGTTGTCACTCGGCGCTGCTGTCATTTTTGTAGCGGGAAAATAATAAAGAAATTTAGGTTATCGAGAAATAACCTAAATGGCAAAGTGTGTGACAGCCAATTGTTTTACAGTATTCCATGGATTGACAGCTTATAATTAAATTATCACTGTTTATACTAAAGCATCATTGATGAGTAGTTATCCCATAAAAAATGTTCAGATAATATGATCGTTTGTTGAACTTATTATCTAAACTTTTCCCTCAATAAATATGACTCCTTCTGCACTTTTATTTATATGTCGCCTGTCTTAACATCCCTCCAAATGAAAAATAGATCATTCCAATGTTCACTTTTTAACTGACTTGGAGAATGCATTTAGTATAGAGAGGGTAATTTAATTTAGATAGTTTATAATGGCGGGTGAAAATATTTAAAAATTTGGTTATGCTATCACGAAATCAACAATGGGGCAAATAAGAACATCGTGTAAGTGATTAGGGTTGTGATTTTATAAAGAAAAACGTTGAACAATATAGAAGAAAAAAAATAAACAGTTTGAGGAATTTATCTACCACCCCCTCACCCTCCTCTCTCCCTTTCGTAAATGAAAGAAATGACTATGGCACAAATGAATTGGATAACGGTGCCGATAGCGGCAATATAGTTGTGTTCGGAAACAGGAAACACGACGAAAGTCCCGACCAATCCCTTCTATAGACTAATGACTAATGTGATTCAATAAAAACTGCGGCAAAAATGCCAGAATAAAAACCCCAACAAATTGCCCCATTTTACAGTCCATCGGTACATGCATGCTGAATGATGTTATCTAATTCTTTTGATTGTTATTTCACAAAGTACGTTGAACTGTTCTGAACAACGCAAAAATGACAAATTTAGGAAAAATAACGCCACAATAACAGCATCGCTTTTCACTACCAGTATCACAGTAGTGTCATAGCAATACAGCAGGACCCGCAAGCATTATAGTAATTCAGTAGGACCCACCAAGCATCATAGTAAATAAGCAGGACCCACCAGCATCATAGTAATTCAGTAGGACCCACCAGCATCATAGCAATTCAGCAGAACCCACCAGCATCATAGCAATACAGCAGGACCCACCAACATCATAATAAATAAGCAGGACCCACCAGCATCATAGTAATTCAGTAGGACCCACCATCATCATAGTAAATAAGCAGGACCCGCAAGCATCATATATAGTAATTGAGTAGGACCCACCAACATCATAGTAAATAAGCAGGACCCACCAGCATCATAGTAATTCAGTAGGACCCACCAACATCATAGTAAATAAGCAGGACCCGCAAGCATCATATATAGTAATTCAGTAGGACCCACCAACATCATAGTAAATAAGCAGGACCCACCAACATCATAGCAATCCAGCAGGACCCACCAGCATCATAGCAATACAGCAGGACCCACCACCATCATAGTAAATAAGCAGTACCCGCCAGCATCATAGTAATTCAGTAGGACGAACCAACATCACAGTAAATAAGCAGGAACCGCCAGACTCATAGTAATTCAGTAGGACCTACGAGTATCATAGCAATTCAGTAGGACCCACAAACATCATAGGAATTCAGCAGGACCCACCAACACCATAACAATTCAGCAGGACCCACCAACATCATAGCAATCCAGCAGGACCCACCAACATCATAGGAAATAAGCACGACACTAAACCACGGGTGGTAAAATCATAATGAGTCAGTTCCTCATACGTTCTGATGCACCATGTATTTTCTATCACAATTATATATCATGTGATCTTACGTCTTTCACACAACTTGCTATTATTTACACGTATTTCCATATAATTAGACTGCAAATAATAATACAATATATTAGAATCAACTAACAGACTGCAAATAATTCTAATAAAACATGAATACACACGTATATAGGTTCATTTACATCACTTGCTAAACTTTACTTACATACAATTATCATGATATCTTGAATGTACATTCGCTCCCACCACTTGCTATACTGTACCTAAATACAATTATCATGTGATCTTGAACTTACATGTACATTCGTTCCTTCACATCACTTGTTATACTTTACTTACATGCACTTATTATGTGATCTTGAATATAAATGTACATGTATATACGTTCTTTCACACCACTTGCTATACTTTACTTACATGCAATTATTATGTGATCTTGAAAATTCATGCACATGTATATACGTTCTTTCACACCATGCACTTGCTATAATTTACTTGCATACAATTATCATGTGATCTTGAATATACATATATAAACGTTACTTTGCATAACTTGCTATAATTGATTCCTCTCTAACACTATCAGGAAATAAACCTATGGTCGGAGGAATTAAACCTACGGTCGGAGGAAATAAACCTATGGTCGGAGGAATTAAACCTACGGTCGGAGGAAATAAACCTACGGTCGGAGGAATCAAACCTACGGTCGGGGTTCCACATTGCGAATCAGCAGAGACCCTTATTGCCAACCTGGTAGACTCGTTCCCGCCATCGTTCCAACCGTTACTATGGCTACGACTCAATACCACACGTCAGCTGGCAGATATGCTGAAAGCACCGGATTCATACAAATTACTAGAAGTCAACTATCAGAAACTGAGCGAAGAATGTGGGTGAGTGTTAACGTGGGTGAGTGTTAATGTGGGTGAGTGTTAACGCTCGTTGCAATGTGAGTATATAGTCAAACTCTTCCAAATTTCCCAAAGATAACATTTGAGTACAGTATACCTCTTTAAGATAACATTTGAGTACAGTATACCTCTTTAAGATAACATTTGAGTACAGTATACCTCTTTAAGATAACATTTGAGTACAGTATACCTCTTTAAGATAACATTTGAGTACAGTATACCTCTTTAAGATGACATTTGAGTACAGTATACCTCTTTAAGGAAATGAGAAATATATGAATTGAAATGAATTTAATTGCGCGGCCTTTCCTCCGTCAATAACGCATCGTGATATGGCTTAGCTGAAACGAAGATAAACCTCGATAAAACAAGTGCACTACCCAGAGTATCCCCCGCCAAGAGGAGGATTCCATTCATTACGCTGGGCTATAGCTACGACGGGTAATGACATTTGAATGGGTAATGAATGGAATGATCGGGCGTAAATACGCATGGAAAGCACATGGAAAATATTTATGTAATGGATTAACTTAATTTTATTTTTTATAATTTGTCATAATTATATAATATTTAATTTAGAAATATATAATTAAATTGATCACTGTTAAAATTATTTATTCTAAGTTTTAGATACTTAGTGTCAAGGTTGTTCTAAAATTAAGTATATTTGCTTGTTCGATAAAAGTAAAAAGTCTCGTTAGTTTCCTTGTGAATATGATATATTTTTGCTCATTTGCCGAAGTCTTCGTCTGTCAATGTGGGTTTTGTAAAATTTTCTCAATAAAAAATATGTTTTATTTGCAGTTGTAACTATGCTATTTTTAGATTACTCCGGTCACCAAAAATTATTCCATTCATTTTTTACCATGGTAATTTACCCATTGTACATAGTCCATCGTAATGAATGGAATCGCCCCTGGTTGTTTTCCGTTGAGGTTTATTAGTTTTCTGATGTGGCTTCGGATACAAAAACAATGGTATTCAATAGCTGCCATCTCGAGTATGGCAAGCCAAACCGCTATTTAATATTAATTTTATTTAAGTAAAATAAAGTGTCATTTTATTTTACTTAAGTGAAATAAAGCGCCATCTACATGGTTTTACTTTACTTCAGTAAAATAAAATGACCATTATGTTATGCCCTTTTTTTATTTTGCTTAAGTAAAAAAGAATTGTACTTAATTAAAATATGGTTATTTTTACTTAAGTAAAATTGTTTTTTTTTCTTAAGTGAAATAAAACATGACCGTTATCTTACTTAAATAATATAAAAAATGATTTTATTTCACTTAAGTAAAATAAAGTGTCATTTTATTTTACTTAAGTAAAGTAAAATCATGTAGATAACAGTAAAATAATGGCTTGCCATACTCGATCCCAAACATGTTTGTAAACTAACGACGACCAAGATATATAGCTTCAAAGTTGTTACGGATGGACGCCTCGGCTCACGGACGTCTCGACTCACGGACTGACGGAGCCCATTGCTTCGTTTGCGGGAGATGGGGGGTAATTCCTATACAGGAATTCAAGTCGAGTGATCCGGTTTCCTCTGGATATTTTGTTAACAGAAAACAGTTTCTGTTGACAGTGGTTTTGAAAAGGCATGTGTAAAACATCTCTATACATAGAGGACACAAACAACTGACTCAGTGCATATGATACTATGTGCAAAAATACGAACAAGGAATACTGTTCATTGGTCTATGATTAAGAACGGGCAGGCCCCAATTGGCCAAAGTGCTATGACCTGAATAACTCTTTATGCGACATAAAGAACGTCCTTATGTTTGCTTTTTTTCATATTCTAAGGATGGAAATATGTTCATAAATTCTTGAAATACTTGCAAATTTATATGCTTTAATACAAGCACCGAAGTCCAACTTTCCACCCACAATAAAAGGATAAAAATAACGACAAAGCAGTTCAAGTGAATGATCCGCCTGTGGATTTTATTTTGCAGAAGGAGTTCACCGAACAGCGTTAAGTTGACAGTGGAGGCTGTTTGGAAAGGCAGGTGTAACACATCTATATCCAGGGAGGACATAGAGAACTGGGTCAATGCATATGATACCGTGTGCAACAATTCTATAAGTGAGTATTTCAAGGATGGTATATCTCTACTCTTTTTCTTTTTCTTTTTTTTTTATTGAGGAAATATATATCACAGAAAGATGAGACAGACATACGTAACGCACAAGCATTATAATAACGATACATTGAGACATATTATATTATTGCACTCACCTTTGCACGCTCCCACGTGAATTTCACTTGAGCTACTCTTTCACTGGCGACATTACTAAAAGCATGCATGAATCATATAGTTGTTGTGGTGTAGTTTTTGTGACAAGGAAATAGATTGTTATTCCGTTGGCCATTTGGTTACACAACGTTTGCGCACTTAATGAAGAGTGTCATGGTATACAGTTATATAAAGAATTAAGTTTGGCGCAGTGCTCGGATTTTTAATGATCGAGTTAAGAAACGATTAACGTAGATTTGATAGAAAGCTCGGGTTCCGGCTCTATGTGTATATAATTGTGTTATTCTGGGTATATGCATGTATAGAGTTAGTTTTGCTGGCTGAATTGTTTGTAAGACACACGTGTATTATCGGCACGCACATTGTCGTAAGATCTGATGGCAATGATATCGATATCGACGTATATTTTAATTAAATGCCACTAGGTCACACGTCGCCCTATACTGTGGCTTTATTTGACCGGTGGCTTTTTTAGAAATGAAATTGAATCCAACTTTGCTTCCAACTTATTAATCAGAATAATAATTGGCAAATTATAAGTCGAAAAAGGGACATAACTCCATCAGAAACGGTCGGACATTTACTTTTCATGTGATTAATCCACATACTAAATTTCAAAACTATCGCATAATGATAGCTATGGTTATCATCCGCACAACAAAATGATCAGCAAAGTTGAAAAGGGGCATAACTCCGCCAACAATAGTCGGACCAGACTCAAATTCGAACTGGGTCGGGACTTTCTCATATAAACGCGCATACCATGTTTCATCAAATTCCATCGAATAGTATTCACGTTATCATGCGGGCAGCAAACGTTTCGTGTGGGGTACGACCGGACGCACTGACGGGTGGCCGGACACCGCTCATTTATGTAGTCTCCATAATATTGATTTCGGGTTACAATAATAAGCAGTTCACGGAAAACTGTAAAACTTAATTAGCCATTAACAATTTCGGTGTTATAGAAGAGAATCATTGGCACAGGGTTTTCCAAAAATTTCAGGAAGCTCCAGTCATAGAAGGGTTAAGTCTGAAAAGCACAAGTATGCGGACAGCAGCCTCACTAATACCAATATATCGACCAATGAATATGTTGAAAATAAAGTTTCTCTTCAACTGGATGCGTGATTGGCATGTGTTTTCTCAAGACATAATTATTTATAACAAAGAATTTATCTAATATTGCTGGAATATATTGGTGAAACTAGTTGTATTGATAAATACTGCATGGGATTAAATTATAAAAAGTAATTATTGTTTAGATGAATGTTATGAGTTGTAAACTAAAAGCTTGAAGACAAATTTACTATAACGCGCGTTTGACTTCTAACTTTTCGGTTATAATTACATGCCCTTAATCGAAACAAGAGATATTTCTTAAATATAAAATAAATTTCTATAAATAGAATTGTTATTAAATAATACATTAAATATTTCAGTTCTGAGTTCGGCCAACAGTTGCTATGGTAATTATGCTAAGATGGCCCGGACATGCTACTTGGCTGAAGCAAGTAAGCAGACATCATCACATGCATCCGCTGTGGATTCATGTAGGTAAGAGCCTGCTCCTTGTACAATATATACGGTATATGAGTACCGTAAGCTTCATATTGGTACCTCGAACACAAATTTAAAAAAACTTTCCCGTCGCAAAATTAGAGCAATTTCTTATGTATATATATTTTACACCTAATATAATTACGAAGCATTGTTAATTCTGTACTGTTTAATAAGTAAAATCTTGGAAATAAGAACAATGCAATCTATTTTTGTGTATAAATGGTCCAGGAGATGAGTGACATTGTAGGCCGACAAATAAACGAAGTCGCTCTTCAAAAGCTTTCGGCCTTATGCTTTTTTATTTATTTGTTGATAATACGTTTATGTTATTTCACATGAACCCACTTCGAAGTCCTTGCGTCACTTTAACTCAAGACGGAGTTATCGCCTACAAATAAGCAGCAATAATTCTGATATTGTGAGTCACTGAATATACTTCACATATACATAATGTCATCCTTTCATATATGCCAAGAAACGTGGTCAAAAAAGTGTGTGTATTCATATTTTTAGCTGCTAAATGCAATATCTAGTGGATTGACTATTTAACCGGAAAAGCGGTTCCCATGAATCTTTTTGTTTCCAGACTGTATACTTACCGATGCATCTTGCCCGATTCAACATGGATGACCAAACGCAGAAGTGTGAATTGAGAAAAGATAGTTTCTAAGTCAAATCTAGCGGTGCTGCTAATATAAGAACAAATTAAGAAAATGTAGTTCTAAACTCGATTCTAGCTAAACTGTTAAGTAAAGAAAAAAATAAGAAAAGAGAGAGTTTTAAACTCGATTCTTGCGTATACTATGCTGTTAAATTGTTAATTAAAGGAAACAAAAATAAGAAAAGAGAGTTTCAAACTCTATTCTAGCGGTGCTATGCTGCTAAACTGCTACTACATGCATAAATGAAGAAAATGGAGTTTCAAACTCTACATCCTTTTGTTCGATGTACTTCAAAATAACATCATACTCTTTTCCAATTTATTGTTCACATCAAGTTAATAATTTTACCAACTGCTCACAATCAACATATAGGTCATTGGTCACATAAAGACTGGATCTTTATTCTCGGATGCAATCTTGCAACATCATCTGGGTACTTAAATTTGTATACATGTATAGGTCTCCCATAGCAGATGAGGTGACCAATGGGTGCACATCACACTATTCACCATCTGGGTACTGAAATGTGTGTACATGTATAGGTCTCCCATAGCAGATGAGGTGACCAATGGGTGCACATCACAATATTCACCATCTGGGTACTTAAATGTGTGTATAGGTCTCCCATAGCAGATGAGGTGCCCAATGGGTGCACATCACAATATTCACCATCTGGGTACTTAAATGTGTATACATGTATAGGTCTCCCATAGCAGATGAGGTGACCAATGGGTGCACATCACACTATTCACCATCTGGGTACTTAAATGTGTGTACATGTATAGGTCTCCCATAGCAGATGAGGTGACCAATGGGTGCACATCACAATATTCACCATCCGGGTACTTAATTCAACCGACAACCATGACGAATTAAAAAAGCCATTTGCACGTCGAGATCAAGACAACATTACCAGCAACTGAGCTATTACAGTAACTATTCTTATAAACATCATACATATTGCCGCTAGTGGTACAAAAGTAGGCAATACACCCACACGCATAATGCATGTGGTCGTCTGGAACGCGTGCGCCAGTCAAATGTATGCATAAATGTAAGTTGGTTTGGTTACCCCCCCCCCCCACACGGCCCACTGATAAATGTTTGAATGCATACCTATTTGTAAAATGACCGCTTATGTATGTATATCTTTGGGTAATAAACATTTTTTTTATTATTTTTTATTTTTAAACCATCTGGGTACTTAAATGTGTATAGGTCTCCCATAGCAGATGAGGCCTAAGCAGAATGATGTCCACATAGGGTGGATTTGATTATATTAATCCGCTGTGCGGGGTAGCGTAACTAAATTCACTCTCTGGGACCTCATTCTGCAAATGCCGGGCACCATAAAATCGGGCCTCTACGCCCATTTGGAAGAAGGTTTGGCCCAAAGTCTTCTCCAATCAATTAAAGGGATAGTGTACTCAAATGTTGTTTGTTTCTATTGCCTCTGAGTCGTAGAATAATGTAACCAGATTTCCATTATTTGAAAGTCTGTTGAGTACGAAGTAATGTTACGGACGACAGATTAAAGGAATGCGAAAATACAAATTGTCGTTGTCGAATTATTTTTTTACAGTTTTCAAGCAAATATATCAAATGAGTGTTATATTATATGCATACTAGTCCCATATACTCATTAAGTCATTGTATAGTCAGCAGTCAGTGAGTGGCTTGAGTTTATACCAAGTACCCACATAAATTTTAACACGATCATGTGTGCCACGGGTTGTCTAATCCACTATCCGTGAATTATTTCGATTACGTCTTGTACATGGAAATTCGTAATATAATTTATGGCTTCAGCCATAAATTAAATTTATATCAAATTATTAACTTTGATTTTAAGATAACCTATTAACCTGAACGTTTACAGAATACATCTGCGACTCAAATTACTTATTTTTCAATATATTATCAATATTAGATCGTTGTCGTTATCGGGAATTTATTTATTATGTGCCCAATCCACTATCCGTCAATTAATTTGATTATGTCTTGTACACGGAAATTCGTCATTTAATTTATGGTTCTAGCCATATATTAAATTATTAACTTTGTTTTCTGGATAACCTATATATTAACCTGAACCTTTACAGAATACATCTTCCGACTCAAATCACTTATTGTTCTATATATTATCGATATTAGATCGTTGTTATTGCCGGGAATTTATTGAAAATGGCGTACAGTTCCGCTTTAAATTCAATTCAATTTATTGATATACTCACCGTTAATGTGACATTATAGAGAGGAATATACACAACGTTACAGTTTCAAAAGTTGTTAATATTTTGGATTGTGCATACATGCAGTGCTTTATGTATAAATTCGAATTTGTCATATGGGTTACATCAGAGGGTTTGGGCAGAGACGTGGCGACAGGGGGGGGGGGGGGTGGTGTGGTTTGGTCAAAATTTTCAACAGTTGGAAATTTCATACCAGCCAAAACATTAGTTGGAAATTTCACGCCAACAATAGGTTGAAAATGTTATTGTAGTTTGATTTTCAAATAATTTATTGGGGGAATTAATTGTTTTTGGACCAATATTTGCATATTTCCTATTTTTTGTCACAATTTTGGACTGAAATGGTCATCAGTTGGAAATTTTCCAACCTTAGGGGGGTGACAGGTTGGATATTTACAACACTTGGAAAGCTTGCGACTGGTCCCCCCCCCCCCCCGTGGCCATTCAAAAACTGCTAGTTAATTTAAGAAAACAATATTGTCATACATTTGGTCAACTTTGTCATATGAATTGTCATCAGTTGAAAATTTTCCAACCTAAGGTTTGAAATTTCCAACTCTAGGAAGGCTTGTGGCTTGTCTAGATGCTAGGATTTTGCGATTTTCTTGTTGAGATTTCAAAATTATCGCACGCTGGGCCAAACCATGGTCGGCCCAGTGTGTCATTGTCCCTCCCCGTGGCCAATACAAAACTGCTAATTAGTTTAACAAAACAATATCTTACTACATTTGGTAAAACTTGTGGACTGAAATGGTCATCAGTCGGAGAAATTTCCAACTGAGAGGGAGTATGAGATTTGAAATTTCCAATAATATAGGAAAGCTTCAGTTGAGGCCAGTCTAGATGCTATAGGATTTGCGATTTTCCTCTAAAGTTTTCAAATTTTCTCACACCTGGCTGAACAACAATGGTCAGCCCGGTGTGTCCTGGTTTCTTGTCCGTAGCCGTGTGCATTTGTCTGGAGTTAGACGAATAGATGTTCGGATTTATGCAACTTTTCAGGTTAAATCTTAATGTTACCATGCATGGAATATAGAACCATGCATGGTTTATGAATATATAGGATATTAGGCCTGGGCACTGAGGTGGGAGGGAGTGCAAGTCGAATTATGCAAAAGTTGTGTTTCCTAATTCAAGGTGGGGGGGGGGGGGTGTGCAGTTGGAATTTCCCAAAGTGAACACCCCCAACGGAGACCCTCTAGCCACGTCCCTGGGTTTGGTTCTGTTTGGTATAGGGTTTTTGGTGTGCATCATGAATTCATAGTTATTGGTTGGGCTCTCTTGATAAATTGTAAAGATTTATAGTAAGCGTTCAGTTATTACCGATATTATATAAATAGGTCGGCTAACTTCAATGAGTTGGGTCTTTTATAATATTATGGCTTTATGTATCTATTAGCTCTGTCAGGTTTGGGCACACAAAAATAAAATGAATTTCGTCTCTGATTCCCTCTCCACTCAACGAGCATAATCGCCGGTGCGTCACATTTAATAGACATTTTACTATTCAGCTATCACATCTGCCATTCGATTTGCCACCTCTCTGGTCGACAAGGGTTTTCTGTGGCATGGAGAGAGAGAGGCTGTTGTATTTTATGGTGTAATACACAAATATACATAGAATCAATGTGGGATATCTTCGTTCGGAGCATGCCATACCGGATTAAAATCTAAAATTCTAAAAATAGAAACGAACGAATGTCCCACTTGATTATCGCATTACTTTATTGAATTTATATCGATATTTTCTTATATAATGCGATAATCAATATATCGATATAAAATCGATCGATTCATATCTATTATTTTATACCCCGGAAACTATATAAAACGTATATAGGAAGAGATAGACCATCTTAACCCTTTACCCAACAAACCGGCCAAAACCGGCCAAATAAAGCTTCAACAGCCTAAAATATCTTCGGTCTGTCTCAATAGAACCATACAAATATGGATATCATTGGAACCGGCTCCTTGACCACATTGTGATAGTTACAGTTATGCCCTGTGCCAATGCATTCTCTTATATATGCGAGTCGACCATAGGTCGCCTCGCATATATAAGAGAATGCATTGGCCTAAAAAATATCTTTTTTTAACACTTTTTACCATTTTTTCTTACATTCTTTAACAATTTTATAATTTGTAATGTGTTAAGACAATGCATTCTCTTATATATGCGAGGCGACCTATGGTCGACTCGCATATATAAGAGAATGCATTGGCACAGGGCCCTTCTGTTGGGTAAAGGGTTAAACAAACATATTGACAAGGAAACCAACCAGGATAAGAAAAAATGGAGCATATTAAAGGAACTCAATCCGAATTAGCGCTCCTAAATTAATATTTCTTTGGCTTCGGAGGTAAAAAAAATAGTTGATTCGAGTTGAGGAACCCACACAAGCTTAGAGTTATCAGATATCGATTTTTGAAGTTTGTTATTTCTCGAGATGTGCAATTAAATGTGGCCCAGAAACACGTGGTCTAATGGATGGTCTCGGACAAAATTGCGGATGAAGATGGATAACTCTAAACTCAAGTGGCAATACGGTCAAATTTCGTGATACTTAAGTGATAACACGGCCATATTTTCTTGAACAAAATGTTGATAAATAACAAGCTTAGAGTAATGGTTAGCATTATTTTGTTGCAATAAATCGATTGTGATTACCAAAAGTTATATTCCAGATCGGATGTGTGTAAGCTGTACTGCGAAGAACAATCGCTGGACAAGGCGTTATGTGGCCAAAATATAGTGGATGCGGTGATGCACACTAAATTTCCAATGCACAATTGCTCCACGGCAAAAGCTTCGAACTGTTCTGATCCAATACCACTTTTGCTGATCACCGAGACCACGACGCCTAACAACAAAGATGGTAACCATGGTAACGATGCAGTCGCTTTATCCAGGCCAGGAACGCTGACACTAGTGGCTGGCATGTTATCTGTGATTATCGTGATCGGTGTACTGATCTGATCCGAACATTTCCTGATATTACAAAAAAATACAACATTTTATACCGAGAATTATTGCTGAAAAATGTAATTAAAAATAGACCAACATACCATCGGTATAATGAATACTTAGAATGCCCAATATCCTTACACGTGCTACATTAACTGACAAGGAGTCGTGATCTGCATATTATATTGTCTGTATGTCCGTTTGTGTGTGTCTATCCTACTGTCTGTCTGTGTGTCTCTCTCTACCTCCACTCCCCTCTCTCCCACTCCCCTCTCTCTCTCCCTCTCTCTCTCTCTCCATTTACCTGTCTTCTCTGTCGACCTGAACGTCTCGTGTATGTATGGCTGTCCCTGATCAGGGTCTTCGCTTGCCAAATTTGCCATTAGCAAAAAATATTTTCATTTGGCAAAACTTTTGGCAAGTGATTTTTTTTATTATGGGATGTGAACTATCTGGTCATAAAACATCTTCAAACGTGGGTTATTCGTTATACTTATGCCGAATTACAGACAAAACAAGAAATCTATGAATTTACATGTAGCGCAGTCAGCAGTGTTATGTCGACAGCTATATGCAATCTTTAGATTTCACAAATATGGTAATCTCATCTTTCTGTCATAATCAAACTTTCATCAAACAGCTAGCGGATCGTGGTTATAATTAGTCCAAGTCTTCTCTAAAACTAGCTAAGATTTTGGGATGGAGATGCTAGTGTTTAGTCCGAGTTCCAGGCCCATGCATTTCTATGACACGACTTAAGCGTTAGTGACCCGCTCAAATAAAACCACAATTATATGAAATAAAATATCACAATTGCTACAATAAACGGATAGTTTCCGCAGAAGACATGCTATTTGATCTGAAACCCACATCGGTTGTGAATTGAAAGCGGTAATTTAATGTGAAAAGAAACTTTTGCCGCAGTGTTTACATATTTTTTAAAGTATGCGAACTCAGTTGACCTTGCGAACTGCGTTCGGCATTTTCCGGTGAAAATCTTCCGTAGATTTTCAATCAACCACGCACGATGAATTCTCCATTGTAATCGTAATTATACGTGACAATAAATAAATAAATACATAGATTAAATACATATTGAAGATATAA
This sequence comes from Siphonodentalium dalli, assembly GCA_032622095.1. Lineage (NCBI taxonomy): Eukaryota > Metazoa > Mollusca > Scaphopoda > Gadilida > Siphonodentaliidae > Siphonodentalium > Siphonodentalium dalli. The sequence continues at coordinate 264,847,955 of CP136061.1, read as the reverse complement.
ATGTAATACATTAAATAAATTACGGGAATTATAACCATCTCACAGTTTAAAACAGTGTAAACACAATGACCATTAGAATATCATGGGGGCCGCCATTTTGTTTGTATCGAAATTCGTCTCGGCCAAAACAAACACCGGACAATGCCGAAGTTCTTCGGAACCTGCGTTCGGCTTTCAGTTAAGTAAACAAACAGAAAAAACAACGATGTTTGTGGCAATCAACCGGAATATTCTATGTGTAATTTAACATTAAAGTTAGATTATTATACACCATTATGACCATAAGATGTCACTCTTTCCGATGTATATAGCATCATGTATTGCTTTGTTAGGTAAATCGAGTAAAATACACCACAGATTCCCGCCACAGATCCTGGGCGTAACTCGTGTCATAGACATGCATGGGCCTGGAACTCGGACTAAACACTAGCATCTCCATCCCAAAATCTTAGCTAGTTTTAGTACGAGAAGACTTGGACTAGGTTATAATGTGAAAAAGCGATGTTCTGTAAATTTTTCATTGAGGCTGTTGTAAGTACTTTGTAACATGATCTCAATGTAGATACCGCAAAAGGTAATTATTAATTTGTTTTGACAGTTAATCATCCCTTTGTCCATTTGGATTATGGACGCATGTAGTCATTATAACAATGCATATTAATGGCGACATTATATAGCACATATTTATGATGTCAGCGTTATATTACCAACAGTACGTATAAGACAATAGGTTAATCAACCGATTGTGAATGACGACGGATTAATTTATGACTCGTTGATATCAGCAGCAGTACAAGGTGAAATAATATGTATGCTTGGTGACTGTGTAGCGACATTAAACATAGTTTCCAGGCAGGTGTCGTTTATATATTTATTGCTGCTTTGATATTTATTAATAATACTAACTAGTAACTCATTTGACCTGTGTCTGTTTTTAGTTTTTAACAAAGATAAAAACAAGATAATTTCCCCAATTATACGCGCAATTAAATTTGGCAAAAAATAATTTCATTTGGCAAAAAAATTGGCAAGAGAAAATTTTCGTTCAGCGCCAAACCTGTACACTCCTCTCTCGTTCTCTCTTCCTCTATATCTCTCTCCTTTTCTGCCTACCTGTCGCACTATACATACATGTACCCATTTATGTATGTGTGATCGAGTGTCTATATAACTAAATGCTTATATTCTCATCTGTTTGTGTGTGTAAAATATGTTGTCTTATTTATTGTGTTGTACACCTTGTATAAATGTTTGTGAACTTGTATATATATTGCAGAACTCTTCACTTCATTAATGGAGGACAATAAAGATACATATACATCTCTACTGTGCTGTTACATATACTTGGGCTTAATCCCGACTTACGCTGCTTGCTTATCTAACAAAGTAGCATTTAATAAAAGAAGCAAAAAAAATTAAAGTGCCAACGACACCTCATGTAGCTCAACTTGGGGTAGATAGATAGATTTATTTCCTCAAGCCACAGCAAGCCATCAGATAATAAGGGGAAGGACCATACGAAGTAATATGCAAGGCATATAGAACGACCCGGCGAGATGTTAAGGGGGAGGACCATGAAGTAATATGCGAGGCATATAGAACGACCCGGCGGGATGTTAAGGGGAAGGACCATGAAGTAATATGCAAGGTATATATAACGACCCGGCGTGATGTTAAGGATAAGGACCATGCGAAGTAATATGCAAGGCATATAGAACGACCCGGCGAGATGTTAAGGGGAATGACCATGCGAAGTATAATATGCAAGGTATATAGAACGACCCGGTGGGATGTTAAGGGGAAGGACCATGCGAAGTAATATGCAAGGCATATAGAACGACCCGGCGTGATGTTAAGGTGGAGGACCATGAAGTAATATGCAAGGCATATAGAACGACCTGGCGTGATGTTAAGGGGAAGGACCATGCGAAGTAATATGCAAGGCATGTATAGAACGACCTGGCGGGATGTTAAGGGGAAGGAACATGCGAAGTAATATGCAAGGCATATAGAACGACCCGGTGGGATGTTAAGGGGAAGGACCATGAAGTAATATGCAAGGCATATAGAACGACCCGGCGTGATGTTAAGGGTGAGGACCATGAAGTAATATGCAAGGCATATAGAACGACCCGGCGGGATGTTAAGGGGAAGGATCATGCGGAGTATAATATGCAAGGCATATAGAACGACCCGGTGGGTTGTTAAGGGGAAGGACCATGCGGAGTATTATGCAAGGCATGTATAGAACGACCCATCGAGATGTTAAGGGGAAGGACCATGCGAAGTTATATGCAAGGCATATAACACGACCCGGCGGCATTACCAGCACTACTGTTCAAGTTATGACATGAACAGACATCAGACGGACCAAAAATCCAAAATTTCAAGATAAACAAAGATGAATAACTCTAGAATGGAAACGCCGAATAAATCGGTGGAACCCTTTATTTAATGTCCTCATAGTTGTGAACATCCACACCAAATATCGTTCAGATCCCAGCACAATTGTTGAAGCTACGACATGAACAGACACCAGACGGACCAAAAAAACACCATTTCCAGATAAACAAAGATGAATAACTCTAGAATGGAAAATCCGAACAAAACGATGGAACCTCTGTTTAATGTCCTCATAGTAGTGAACATCCATACCTAAATTCATTGAGATCCGAGCACTACTGTTCAAGTTATGACAGACGCACGGACGGACGCACGCACGCACGTACAGGTGCAAAACAGTATACACCCCTTTTTTTTAAAGGGGGTATAATCAAATTTGAAATTTACAGACGCACGCACGGACGTACTGGCGAAAGTATACTTGTGGGGTGACCGCACATACCCAAGAATACTTGTGTGATGCGATCTTCTGTTTGAGTAAATTGTGGGGTGCAACCCACAACTGACGATTTTTTAAAGAGCGTATTTTTAAAGAAATGGTGTGAGCAACCAAAGTGGATTAGCAATATATTTTCCAAAAAAATAGAAGTCGTATAAATATATAAAAAAAATTATATTGAAAATATACTTTTTCTACAAGTTATCTGTTTTGGTAAATGTATTGTTTCAATGAGAGTAATCAGGAACCAGAATTTAAATTTAATTTGCATATGAAATCCTAACATCTCAAATATATCTCAAATAATATTGGTTGGCACTGAATAGTACATGGCACAGGGTGTTGCGTTATGCGCATGCGCAAAATTGTATTGCTGTGAAGTTACTTTCAGCCTCATCGTTCTGTCTTTTTCTCGACGGAAGTAAAATTTACGTTTCGCGCATGCGCTATATGCAATTTTGCGTACTTGTTAAAAATGACGCGAAAAAGTTTTTTTTCTTGCTGAATTCAAACTTAATTGGTTAGAACACGTATTATCGTAGTTTATGGGAAAGGAATGTGGTGTTGAGTGTGAACGTTACATCATTCCATATGAATTCAACGACTATTGCCTGGTAAAACTGGATAAAAACTCGATTTGAATCGAAGTTCTGGTGACACTGACCGTGAATCGTGATGTTGACATTCACATTGTTGTTGACATTTTGATTGAATTTTGTCAGCGGAAACACTCGTTTCTCAACGAAAGAATTTGGGAACCTCAGAGAGTAAACACACACAAACTGATTATACACCAGCGAACATTCTCACAAGAAGAAAGCCACAACACACGTGATCTAATGTTGCCAACTGCAACTCAGTGCAAGTGACTACTGGAACACAACAAGTTGAACAACAACAATGTGGCTAGCATTAGCAACAGAATGGAATGTACTAGTAGTATTGTACCAACCACAGTGGAATTTGACAATACAATTAGGATTTTGGACTGAACTGGACTTAAATCTAGTTGGAGTACAGATTCAATTTCAATGGAATTATTATGGATGTACAAGACAGTTTGTGCCACAACAGTAAACAGTTACTAGTAATAGTACTAATACTACCACTAGTACTAGTAGTAGGCACTACTACTAGTAAATTTTAAATGACTAATTTCAATTTTTTCAAGTATCAATCATTTGGCATAAAATAAATAACCCTAACGTGGAAGGTGTATTGAGGTAATTTGTTAATACATATCTGTAGCTCAAGGCTGTTAGCGTTACTAGTAGCCAAACATTCTACAATAAATCTAGTTCAGTCGACTCTACAGCTGCAGCAATCTGCGAAAGCGGTCATATTGACCTACAATAAATCGATTAAATCCTGCCAGATTTGCCACACAGCAAAATATAAGTTAATTGCTATTTATAATATATGATTTCATTCCAATTAAAAAACAAATTCCATCAAAATTGCTGTTGAGATTTGAGAATAGGTGCTAGGATTGACTTGACTCAAATTGTCAGTTCGCATTCCCATGATTCCCATCATAGTAAATCTGTAATCTCAATCCAGGATTCAAATTCAAGTCAGCTAACTAGTGAGAGTCAATTGTGGTGATCAGTTTATTGACAAATTTTGTATTCATATATTTTATTTAGTTACATGATACTTGAAAAGTTATTCAAAAGTATGAGTTAACCACTTGACTATATTTTGATTCATTTAGTGAAAATTCATAGTATTAAAATACCACAATAAATCAATTTGAAAATCAGTCTTCTTGAATCAATCTCTCCATGAGGTCATCGGTGGTGCCATCACTACCCCTCCCTCACATGACCCCAGGCTCCAATTCAATAAATTTATTTCTCATTTCCTTAACAAATGCATTGAGGTAAGTATATATAATTGATGCTGAATACTATGGGATGCCAAATTGACATTTAATAAATAATTGAGCTTAAGCGCAATAAGGAATCCCTTATTGCACTTAAGGTAGCAATACACGATTTCATGGGTTGTAGGAGGGCTGAAAAATATGATTTTAAGCATATAAGGGCTATAACTGTCAGTTTAGCCTCTGTTATACCTGGGAGTAATGGTTTGATGGCTTAATTATTTTATAAAGGTACCATAGTATACAAAATGGGATGATATTTGAATACGAAGTATGTTTTTGGAATCTGATGTCGGCCAGCTCTGTGTGGTACTCCACCGGAAAACAGCTCGAATTCTCTCCCTTGAAAACAGTCGTCTGCACTTCTGAGAAAATAATTTAAAATTGCTACGATAACTTTTTTTAATTTTTCAATATATCTGATATATATCTCGGGTCTATCAGCTCATAAGGTGATTATAGACTGACATTCGCTCTGTCATGGTTAGCTATGCGACCGAAAACGGCCAATTTCGATCAAAAAATGGCTAAAATGAAGATTTTTAAAAATCAGTCTAGGGGAGATAATTCTACTTGTGATGATGCAATTTTTTCCAAAAGACAGACGAATTATCCTCTGACCATTTCTGTATCTTGTAACCAAACGCTCATGTTCTGTTTATCAATGACCATGGTGCAGCAGAAGGTTGTAATACAGTACCCCCGTCAAAATGGTGAAAATGGCCAGAAATCGTGTATTGCTACCTTAAAGAAGCATGTCAAATTACCTATTTTTGGTCAATTCATCTTCCCTATTTTCGTGTCAACATTGGATGAATTGTATATTCTTTGCAAAACACATTTTCCCTTTCTCAGACATCTCATTCATTTCCAAAAATCAAAATTAAAGCCAAAACATGTGTAAACAGGTATATGTTACTAAATATAGCGCACTATTCCACCTGCAAAAACCTGTTATGATTTTGAAGATTGTGATATTTTGTGTGCCAGCACACCGCAAGTGCCTGTATATCAGGGGACACTAGCCATTGTTACTATCAACATACTAGTATATGCAAGATGTTATTGAGGGTCTGAAATATGTGATTTAAATTAATGATAAACAATCACATGAGAGTGAATTGGGGGGGGGGGGGTGCAACCTTTATCTGTTATATAGCCAATTTAAAGCATACAGTGTGAAAGCATCGCTTTTTTTTTTTTTACTCGAGAGACTTCGTATAATTAACATCGACAGAATCAACCATACACAAATTTAATGTTTTCGTTATGCAAAAACAAGTACCGGTGTATGTGTTATTTCTTCTTGTTACAGGTAATATGTCACAGATTTTTAAATCCATTCCGAGCGAAAGAAAGCTGGCCTCATTACGGAAGTCGATCATACGTAACAGCCTAAGAAGTTATTCTGGTTGTCATTTATGGACCGCACAGGTGCGAGAAGGATATGGAAAGTTGAGTGTTAGATTAGATGGCAAAGTACAGACTGTTGCAGCACATCGACTCGCCTACTTTGTCCATCACCAAGTGCCATTGACACCGTCAGAGCATGCGTCTCATTTATGCCACAACAAGGACTGTGTCAACCCAACTCATATATCGCTGGAGCCGGACAAAATAAACAAAGACCGCAGAGACTGCCTGGACAACATGGCGTGTAATGGTCATAGAGGCTATCGTTCGTGCATGTTATGGTTATATCGGCAGGTAAGATACATATATAAATCTCTGATAAACTTTAAAAATGACAACAACAAACATCAACGATATATTTTGTCAACTTTACAATCTTTGATACGGTGAGTGAGCATATTCAATCCATGGTATACAATTCCCCAAATCGAAATATTTACCGGTATGTTTTTATTTAACGATTACATTTTTTTTTTCGACTGATATATCGTTGATGTTTGTATTCATTCTGCGACTGGCGTCTTGAATGATAGAAAGCCATTCTGTCTCTTTTTTTCAATTGAACGGTCATTGGGTCTTTGTCGTGGCAAGTGACACCAACAGATTTTGCCAATAAAATGAGGGATTTTCCTGCTCCGTGGGTGGTCGAGTGAACCGCAGAATGGCACAGTCCTTGAAAGTTTCTGCTCCATAGGGTGCTTTTTGGTGCGTACGTGAAAATACGATGGTTGATACTTTCATTTTTGTTTGTATCATATAAACGGCTGAGCTTCTGCAGCATATTGAGTGAGAAATATTTTTCCAATTCGTTCTGTATTATTATCTGGTCACATTTTTTTACATGTAAGTGACGCGAAAATGGAAGATGTTTTGTGGTGTATGATTTTAGATGCGCCTTACAGACCAGTGATGATGCTGGACATTTCTTGTGGTTGTTTCTGAAACAAGGTGTTATGTTCTGAATGGCCTTATACGCTTTTGTTACAAATTTGTCCTTATCTCGAAACAATTTCCTGATGCGAACAAGCTCCATTCTTACTCGGTTGCGTATACTTGATGACAGTTTCTTTACGAATGATGATTTTTCTCCCCCTAGAACTGCAGGTTTGGTAGTTAATTTCAGTTTCTGTATTCTCTTTTGCAGGGTTCGTAATGAATGAATAAAACAAGTGAAGTGTGCTATTGGCGCCGATGTCGTTGAAAGGTCTCGGACAGTTTTCTGGAGTTGGGAACTGGCGTCAGTTGTAACTGATTGGACGCGAACAAGACCGGCATCATTTATGGAATTTAATGACATTTTCGCCATTGAGGACTCAGTCGACGCAATTGAGTTGTCTAGTGAGACATTCCTGTTGCAAAACGAGCGATCGGTATGTTTACACAATCTCTTTGTGCATAACTTGTTCGAAACTGACATTGCGAGCGGTAACTTTCTTGATGTATTCTGCTCTGTGACGACAGAAACCGACTGTGTAGCAGCTTCACAGCCAGCTTGTGGGCGATTATTATAAGCCGTGTCAACAGAAACATCAATGTTATTGTTTTCGGTCAGCAGATTTCGTGTACTTTGCAAGAATATCTGATTCTGTTGCATGGAATCGGTGTTCATTTCGACAATTTTGTCGCAGAATTTGCTGAGACGATTGGACAGCAGTGAACGGGATGGAGGTTGAATGTTCAGACAACTCAAAATAAGACATATGTCCGATGGTCCGACTTTGCTCTTGAGCATGGATAAGCATAACCGATCATTCAGTCCACCTGCAGGCAACCCCCTTGAAGATTTAGCTGATGTATCAGACAAAACACTGCGGACTCCTTCCATCTGGCAGGACACGCACTTTATTCTGGCATAAACACAAATGCCTAGTTTCTGGCAGATTGCCATTTCTGGAATTGGCCGTTGACATTTCCCGTTATTGTGAATATCAAAGAATGAAGCATAAGCTGAATTAATTTTGTTCAGATTCACAATATGATTTTCATACGTGCTGTCAATTTCACATTGGGTCTCATCAGGTGGCAAATTAATGGGCCGAAGTTTCCCGGGTAGAATCCCATCACTCGCCATGTTGCATGCTTCTAAATATTCATCAGTGCGCTTGTGTCGAAGAACCGTAAATTTTTCTCCACTTCGATTTTTATCCTGAGAATTAGAATCAGCCCTCTCTTCATGTTGCTTATCAGATGGTGTATTACACCATCTAATTGGCACCGTGCCATCTTTGAAACCTTGATTTCTTTTATTTTCTTTTTCATTGTGTTGGAGATAAACAAATAATTGTTCGAGTTTGTATGTAAAGAATTGGAACACCATAGAGCAAAACAATAATAAAGAATGATGTCATTACAATATGTTGCCATGGGTGCAACAAAGGGAACTAACTTTTGACATTTCCAGGCACCTGTTGATTACTTCCCTTGGAAGGAGGGGGTGGGTGGTGTTCCAGAATTGAAAATAAATATGGAATCTGCAATATGAATAACTAACTTGTAACACTGAGTGATGGAATTTTACTAGAAATAGATGCATTACATGTCTAGAATAATTTGACTCCATGGTCTGACCTATAAGTGGTAAATCTGAGATATCCAGGTCACCGTGAACTGCAGACTGGAAATGGCTGAAATGACTATTACCCAAGGCATGTTGCTTTGTGAATAAAATTTATTTCAACAATATATCCTATACATGTCATATATCAAATTAATCGCCACTACCCGAGGAACTCGGAAAATGAGTTATCGCTCAAGGGGGGTAACTCTACTTTTCCTTTAAGGTAGCAATACACGATTTCATGGGTTGTAGGAGGGCTGAAAAATATGATTTTAAGCATATAAGGGCTATAACTGTCAGTTTAGCCTCTGTTATACCTGGGAGTAATGGTTTGATGGCTTAATTATTTTATAAAGGTACCATAGTATACAAAATGGGATGATATTTGAATACGAAGTATGTTTTTGGAATCTGATGTCGGCCAGCTCTGTGTGGTACTCCACCGGAAAACAGCTCGAATTCTCTCCCTTGAAAACAGTCGTCTGCACTTCTGAGAAAATAATTTAAAATTGCTACGATAACTTTTTTTAATTTTTCAATATATCTGATATATATCTCGGGTCTATCAGCTCATAAGGTGATTATAGACTGACATTCGCTCTGTCATGGTTAGCTATGCGACCGAAAACGGCCAATTTCGATCAAAAAATGGCTAAAATGAAGATTTTTAAAAATCAGTCTAGGGGAGATAATTCTACTTGTGATGATGCAATTTTTTCCAAAAGACAGACGAATTATCCTCTGACCATTTCTGTATCTTGTAACCAAACGCTCATGTTCTGTTTATCAATGACCATGGTGCAGCAGAAGGTTGTAATACAGTACCCCCGTCAAAATGGTGAAAATGGCCAGAAATCGTGTATTGCTACCTTAAAGAAGCATGTCAAATTACCTATTTTTGGTCAATTCATCTTCCCTATTTTCGTGTCAACATTGGATGAATTGTATATTCTTTGCAAAACACATTTTCCCTTTCTCAGACATCTCATTCATTTCCAAAAATCAAAATTAAAGCCAAAACATGTGTAAACAGGTATATGTTACTAAATATAGCGCACTATTCCACCTGCAAAAACCTGTTATGATTTTGAAGATTGTGATATTTTGTGTGCCAGCACACCGCAAGTGCCTGTATATCAGGGGACACTAGCCATTGTTACTATCAACATACTAGTATATGCAAGATGTTATTGAGGGTCTGAAATATGTGATTTAAATTAATGATAAACAATCACATGAGAGTGAATTGGGGGGGGGTGCAACCTTTATCTGTTATATAGCCAATTTAAAGCATACAGTGTGAAAGCATCGCTTTTTTTTTTTTACTCGAGAGACTTCGTATAATTAACATCGACAGAATCAACCATACACAAATTTAATGTTTTCGTTATGCAAAAACAAGTACCGGTGTATGTGTTATTTCTTCTTGTTACAGTTAATATGTCACAGATTTTTAAATCCATTCCGAGCGAAAGAAAGCTGGCCTCATTACGGAAGTCGATCATACGTAACAGCCTAAGAAGTTATTCTGGTTGTCATTTATGGACCGCACAGGTGCGAGAAGGATATGGAAAGTTGAGTGTTAGATTAGATGGCAAAGTACAGACTGTTGCAGCACATCGACTCGCCTACTTTGTCCATCACCAAGTGCCATTGACACCGTCAGAGCATGCGTCTCATTTATGCCACAACAAGGACTGTGTCAACCCAACTCATATATCGCTGGAGCCGGACAAAATAAACAAAGACCGCAGAGACTGCCTGGACAACATGGCGTGTAATGGTCATAGAGGCTATCGTTCGTGCATGTTATGGTTATATCGGCAGGTAAGATACATATATAAATCTCTGATAAACTTTAAAAATGACAACAACAAACATCAACGATATATTTTGTCAACTTTACAATCTTTGATACGGTGAGTGAGCATATTCAATCCATGGTATACAATTCCCCAAATCGAAATATTTACCGGTATGTTTTTATTTAACGATTACATTTTTTTTTTCGACTGATATATCGTTGATGTTTGTATTCATTCTGCGACTGGCGTCTTGAATGATAGAAAGCCATTCTGTCTCTTTTTTTCAATTGAACGGTCATTGGGTCTTTGTCGTGGCAAGTGACACCAACAGATTTTGCCAATAAAATGAGGGATTTTCCTGCTCCGTGGGTGGTCGAGTGAACCGCAGAATGGCACAGTCCTTGAAAGTTTCTGCTCCATAGGGTGCTTTTTGGTGCGTACGTGAAAATACGATGGTTGATACTTTCATTTTTGTTTGTATCATATAAACGGCTGAGCTTCTGCAGCATATTGAGTGAGAAATATTTTTCCAATTCGTTCTGTATTATTATCTGGTCACATTTTTTTACATGTAAGTGACGCGAAAATGGAAGATGTTTTGTGGTGTATGATTTTAGATGCGCCTTACAGACCAGTGATGATGCTGGACATTTCTTGTGGTTGTTTCTGAAACAAGGTGTTATGTTCTGAATGGCCTTATACGCTTTTGTTACAAATTTGTCCTTATCTCGAAACAATTTCCTGATGCGAACAAGCTCCATTCTTACTCGGTTGCGTATACTTGATGACAGTTTCTTTACGAATGATGATTTTTCTCCCCCTAGAACTGCAGGTTTGGTAGTTAATTTCAGTTTCTGTATTCTCTTTTGCAGGGTTCGTAATGAATGAATAAAACAAGTGAAGTGTGCTATTGGCGCCGATGTCGTTGAAAGGTCTTGGACAGTTTTCTGGAGTTGGGAACTGGCGTCAGTTGTAACTGATTGGACGCGAACAAGACCGGCATCATTTATGGAATTTAATGACATTTTCGCCATTGAGGACTCAGTCGACGCAATTGAGTTGTCTAGTGAGACATTCCTGTTGCAAAACGAGCGATCGGTATGTTTACACAATCTCTTTGTGCATAACTTGTTCGAAACTGACATTGCGAGCGGTAACTTTCTTGATGTATTCTGCTCTGTGACGACAGAAACCGACTGTGTAGCAGCTTCACAGCCAGCTTGTGGGCGATTATTATAAGCCGTGTCAACAGAAACATCAATGTTATTGTTTTCGGTCAGCAGATTTCGTGTACTTTGCAAGAATATCTGATTCTGTTGCATGGAATCGGTGTTCATTTCGACAATTTTGTCGCAGAATTTGCTGAGACGATTGGACAGCAGTGAACGGGATGGAGGTTGAATGTTCAGACAACTCAAAATAAGACATATGTCCGATGGTCCGACTTTGCTCTTGAGCATGGATAAGCATAACCGATCATTCAGTCCACCTGCAGGCAACCCCCTTGAAGATTTAGCTGATGTATCAGACAAAACACTCCGGACTCCTTCCATCTGGCAGGACACGCACTTTATTCTGGCATAAACACAAATGCCTAGTTTCTGGCAGATTGCCATTTCTGGAATTGGCCGTTGACATTTCCCGTTATTGTGAATATCAAAGAATGAAGCATAAGCTGAATTAATTTTGTTCAGATTCACAATATGATTTTCATACGTGCTGTCAATTTCACATTGGGTCTCATCAGGTGGCAAATTAATGGGCCGAAGTTTCCCGGGTAGAATCCCATCACTCGCCATGTTGCATGCTTCTAAATATTCATCAGTGCGCTTGTGTCGAAGAACCGTAAATTTTTCTCCACTTCGATTTTTATCCTGAGAATTAGAATCAGCCCTCTCTTCATGTTGCTTATCAGATGGTGTATTACACCATCTAATTGGCACCGTGCCATCTTTGAAACCTTGATTTCTTTTATTTTCTTTTTCATTGTGTTGGAGATAAACAAATAATTGTTCGAGTTTGTATGTAAAGAATTGGAACACCATAGAGCAAAACAATAATAAAGAATGATGTCATTACAATATGTTGCCATGGGTGCAACAAAGGGAACTAACTTTTGACATTTCCAGGCACCTGTTGATTACTTCCCTTGGAAGGAGGGGGTGGGTGGTGTTCCAGAATTGAAAATAAATATGGAATCTGCAATATGAATAACTAACTTGTAACACTGAGTGATGGAATTTTACTAGAAATAGATGCATTACATGTCTAGAATAATTTGACTCCATGGTCTGACCTATAAGTGGTAAATCTGAGATATCCAGGTCACCGTGAACTGCAGACTGGAAATGGCTGAAATGACTATTACCCAAGGCATGTTGCTTTGTGAATAAAATTTATTTCAACAATATATCCTATACATGTCATATATCAAATTAATCGCCACTACCCAAGGAACTCGGAAAATGAGTTATCGCTCAAGGGGGGTAACTCTACTTTTCCTTTAAGGTAGCAATACACGATTTCATGGGTTGTAGGAGGGCTGAAAAATATGATTTTAAGCATATAAGGGCTATAACTGTCAGTTTAGCCTCTGTTATACCTGGGAGTAATGGTTTGATGGCTTAATTATTTTATAAAGGTACCATAGTATACAAAATGGGATGATATTTGAATACGAAGTATGTTTTTGGAATCTGATGTCGGCCAGCTCTGTGTGGTACTAATTCTACTTGTTATGATGCAATTTTTTCCAAAAGACAGACGAATTATCCTCTGACCATTTCTGTATCTTGTAACCAAACGCTCATGTTCTGTTTATCAATGACCATGGTGCAGCAGAAGGTTGTAATACAGTACCCCCGTCAAAATGGTGAAAATGGCCAGAAATCGTGTATTGCTACCTAAGCGCAATAAGGGAAAATAAGAAATATTCCTTATTGCGCTTAAAGGCACTCAATCCGATAAAACTCCTCTCAATTACTATTTCAATGGCTTCGGGGGTCAAAAATATTTGATTCGAGTCGAGGAAGTCACTCATCAAAGCTCAGATTTGTTAGATATCGATTTTAGAAATCTATTATTTTTCATTATCGGGAATACTTTCTGGCCCAGAACACAGTCAAAAATGCGTTATTATTACCACTTGATTTTAGAGTTATCCATCCTTGTCTGTTTGAATAGTGTTTTGTGTACACATCTCGAGCAGATTACGAAATTGAATGCAATTATTAGTACTCATCTCGAGAAAATAACAAATTTCAAAAATCAATATCTAATAACTCTGAGCTTTGTTTGATGGGTTCCTCGACTCGAATCAAATATTTTTCACCCCCAAAGCCAAAGAAATAGTAATATAGGACCCTCTGATCGGATTGTTGTTGTTGGAATATGTTGAGATGGGGACCCTCTGATCGGATTGAGTACCTTTAAGTTCAATAAGAAAATAAGAAATATTCCTTATTGCGCTTAAGTGCAAGATAGGAATTTCCTTATTGCGGAATAAGAATATTCGATCCTTATTGCGCTTAAGTGCAATAGGAGCTAATTGCGCTTAAGCGCAATAAGGAATATTGACTAAAGGATTCATAGGGCCATAAATTAATTTTCTTCAACAATTTTTTGTAATTATTTTACAATTTGTTTAATCTACATACATGTAGTATACTAAAAGTTAATATGAAAAAAAGTAGAGCATATTGATTTCAATTTATTTAATTTTTCTCTAGCTTTTAAAATCCAGAAAATATGGAATTTGGCACATTGCCATAGTTTCTCACTTTAAGTTGATAATAAACGCTCTTTATTTGTAATTATTAGTGTCCCTTTAAGTCATCTTGTGTCAATGACACCTACCTATGGCACTCCCTCAAATTACCTGTGTGCAAATTTTCCCATATATCTTCTGATCTGATAACAAGCGCTCTTCGTTGATTGTTATCCCGCATATCAGTCCAGCACCACTAAATTCACCCTCTGGGGACCTCATTATGCTTAGGCCTCATCTTCTCTGGCAAGTTTCTTTATTATCAAATTTCTATAGAAACTTCTTCACATAGATTCTATTTCTTTTTTAGTTTAGTTTCTCTATTTTGGAAGACTATTTCCCCCAAATTGGCAGACAACACATTGCATACTTGAGGTTCCCAATGGGTGTACATCACAATATTCATCACTTGGGAACTTCAATTTGAGTCTATGTCTCCCATAGCAGATGAGGCCATGAATTTGGTGACAGGAACATTAAACTCAGGCTTGTATGTTAATATAATTTATTAGCCCCCCCCCTAATTCTGAGAATAAAGGCACCTATCCCATGATATTTCCTTAGTTGACCGATGTGTGTCAGTTTCTCTTAATATCGTCTAAGCTGATAAGGAACGCTCTTCTAGGGGCTTAGACTAAGCTGATAAGGAACGCTTTTCTAAGCTGATAAGGAACACTCTATATATTCATATATGATCAGATATGATAATATATTTGTATGCCCCCCCCCACCTTTAGGATCAACGACACTTATCCAACAGGACATCCTGTGTTAATTTCCCCCTGTATATGAATTTCCAGCAACCAGAGTCCAACTATTTTTGGTATATGATTAATTATTTAATTATAATTGTTTATTAGTGCCCCTTTAAGTCGTCTTAGATCAACGGCACCTATAAGTACATGTACACCATAGACTTGAGATAGGGGGAAAAAATTTATTTTCATATTATCAGCATCCCTGTCCCCAAGAATTTGTGTCTCCGTCCCTGAGATTTAGTATATTTTATGAATATATAGGCCTACCATTTTCATGGTCATAAAAGGGATCTTTGGGTTTTTGGGGGATTGCTTCTCTCATATGTTGGGCTTATAAACTTTAAGTTTAGTGATGTGTTTAGGCCTGCCAGTGTGCCATTTAAAATTAATTCAGGGGGGATCAATGCATATTAATTTTTATTTGTGCTTAAGCGCATGTGCTTAAGCGCAAATGTTTTGCGCTTAAGTTAATCGTAAATGATTTATACTCAAGCGTAAATATTTGCACTTAAAGATAGAGGTTATTTGCGCTTAACTTAGCGCAAATATTTGCACATATTTGCGCTTAAGTTAAGCGTAAATAAATAATAAATGTGAAAAGGGCCTCCCACTCCCAGTCCCATACTGATTTTGGAGGAGAATAAATACAAGCAACAACTGAGCAAGTGAAATTAATAAACAATTATTTATTAAATAATAATCAAATTCGAATATATATCAGCAATAGCCCCTTGCTAGTAGAGTTGAAACGCCATCGGCAAAAAAACAACGAAAATGGGTGATTTACTTCCCAATTTGCAGCGTAGTTTTAGAATATTTTTCCAAAAAGAATGTGTGGATAAACTGCAGACAATGTTCGGCTCGTGGTAGATGGACATTCCTCTAAAACATAAATCTGAATTTCAAATGTGACTTATCCATTGCGAAACGACAGCGTCCAGAATCGACAATCAAATCCCAAAATTCATCGAACATTCTCAGTCAAAACAGCGTCCTAGGTTCACAGTTCAGCCATGAACCGTTGAACGTAGTGCGTATCCTTCGATCTACTGGAAGCAGCATTCTGCAAAAGCAGTCATGTCTTTTGTTTGGGGGGGGGGGAGGGTAGTAATTTTATTGTTTAATGTTCATTTTAAATAGTTTTGGCCCCTAATCAGCAATAATTATATATAATTACAATTGTTTGCGTCGATTCAAATTTGTAGGTACGAAGCACTAATTGTTTTAAAATGACGCCATTGCTAGGTAACGCTAGCGACGTTTCCGGTTAATTGCGAGTATGCGCAGAACGTAACACACTGTGCTATGTACTTTTAAGTGCCAACCAATAATATTACACCAAATGTTTAGGAAACCAGACAATATAGACTAAGTCATTTTAGTAATTTTATGCAATCAAAATTATAATCATTTAAATCCAAAATTTGTGTCATCTTCAACATAATGTGTTGTCAGCATTAAAGGTTCTGTGCAAGTCTCCCATAGCGAGCCTCACATATATAAGAGAATGCACTTGCATACAAGGTCAAAGTAAATATTTTTAGGCCAACGTATTCTCATATATGCGAGGCTCACTATGGGCGACTCGCATATGTAAGAGAATGCATTGGCACAGGGTTTTCGCAAAATTTCATGAAGCTCCAGTCATGGAAGGGTTAAGGGGGAGACGCACGTTTTGCATAAATCACAGTAAATCCAGCCAGAAATGGCAAGTGATTTTCAACAAAGAATTTCTCTGGATCTATCTGGTGAACAATCTTGAATTTTACATATGATAATTTTCATTATATATAGAATCAGAGCAATTATAAAGAGACAATAACAATAATGGATTTTAATACATTTGAGAGGTTGAAAATATTTGTTTCGTTTCTGTCCCTTTTGGTACCGAGAACTGCCAGAAAAATTTATAAATTCAAACAACATGTCAACCATCAAATAGTTTATTGTCTTGACTCCATGAGAGGAGGCTTCATTTGTATCATAATGTTGAGTTAGCTTTTTAATTGCATATTATAGCATCATACCCCATGTATTATAATGAAGAATAAAGCAGTCACAAATATGCCAGCCCAATGAAAACAAATGTTCAAATGTGGTGCTGTCCACTCAAGCAGGGAGCAATCAACAGAAATTAGGCCACAGTGTTAAGAGATATGGTGGTCAGATTTAACTTGGTTATGAACCCATGACCCAGAACTCAACTGAGCCCAATTTTTCAATGACCAACAAGCATGGCATGAAAATTCTCAATAATAAAAAATTGTTTACGGTAGTTAGATGTTTAGATGTTAGATGTTTTATTCACACAATAATTAGTTTACAACAAATCAACAATAATATATCAAAAATCAAGTGTAATTATTGTGTGGGAGTGGCATAACCAGGATTGGCTGTCTTCCTGTCACCCCCGTTGTCAAATATAATAACTAATATATCAATGGCATAATCTCAAGTTGATGTGCTAATAAGAAAATACTGTAATTTATAATATCAAAATATTGTATTAAGTACATTGTACCGTATAGTTATGGCTATGTATGCGTGTGCACGGCAATTTAAAGAACACTTTCATATAGTAAGTTGGACCCTGCTTAAGTAACAATGATAATGCGTATGTGATATTTAAATCGTGTTAGCAGGGTCCAATAAGGGCGAGTTTTCAGGGTAATCAGCACTCACGACCGGGGAGGGGGCTGGCTTGTTACTCGGGAGTTAAGTATATGTAGTTTAATTATGAGCTTTTGGGAGGAAAACATTCTCTGCAAGTTTTGTTTTTACATTTAAAGTTTGCATCATAGGCATTGATAACATTGACCTTCATTTGATATTTAAAGTTTTGTCGGCTTTCAATTGATTTTAGTTTTTTGTCAGTTTCATTCCATAATCTTGGGAATGAATGTTTAGGTAAAACCTCTGAGAATTTAGTTCGTGATTTAATTTCCCTAATGCATCCAGATTGTCTGGTGATTGATATCTTGTTGTCAAATGCTGTTAGAAATGATGCCGGTAGGTTAAAATGTGTCCAATCATACATAAACAGACTAACATGACAGGCATGCAAATCTCTGAATTTCAAAATATTTCTTTTTTTGAATAAGGGTTCAGTGTGGCTGTTGTATTTGGCATAGCTTATTGTTCTGATAGCTCTCTTTTGGAGTAGGAAGGCCTTATTGGATGATACTGAGTGCCCCCAAATTTGAATTCCATAGACAAGACGGCTTTGAATTAAGGCATAATATAGCGTTCGAAGGGCATCTCCTGGGAAAAATTTCCTCACCTTGTTCATACCATATAGGGCTCTTGCCATTTTAGAACATACCGCCGAGGTATGGTCTTTAAACGTGAGGTTTTCATCGATTGTAATTCCGAGAAATTTTAGGGATGTTTCATCACTTTTGTTTCCAACACGCTTGAGTTCTACGTCGTTTATGTATATCTTTAGAAAATTCCATTTGTCGTCATTGTTTTTTGGATGAAGAAGCATATATTTACTTTTAGTTTTATTTATGGATAGGCAGTTACAACAACACCATTTGTAGACATCTTTTAGCTCATTGTTCACGATGTTTTCAATAAGATGGCCGTTATTGCCGGATTTGTATAGGGTAGTATCATCGGCGAATGATAACAATTTCAATGAAGTTGCAGCAGACTTATCATTCACGTAAATGAGGAAAATTGTCGGACCGAGTATGGAGCCCTGGGGCACTCCGTTGAGTATACCCTTAAGACTAGAAATACTACCATTGAAGTCAGTAAACTGTCGTCTTTCGGACAGATAGTCTCTGAACCAATCATTCGCAATGCCACGTATTCCATAGTGATCCATTTTACTTAGTAGGATATCATGACTAATTGTATCAAAAGCTTTTGAAAGGTCAATGAAAATGGCTAAGGTGGAGTCTCGAGTGGGTTCATCATTTTGTTCGACTACATCTTCAAGTAAGTGCATAACGGGATGTATTGTTGAGTGACTTTTTCTGAAACCATACTGATGTTCATACAGGGTATCGTTATCATTTAAGAAATCTACCAATCTTTTAGACATTATTTTTTCCAATATTTTCGAGAAACAAGGCAATATACTAATGGGTCTATAATTACTGAATTCATCCTTATTACCGCTTTTGTAGATCGGGACAACTCGGGACAATTTCATTTTTTGGGGAAATATGCCATATTTGAGTGATAAGTTGAATATATGTTTTAGGGCGATTGCTATCTCTTCTACCGTTGCCTTCATTATCTTACTCGTTAAACCATGCACGTCTTTGCTATTTTTGCTTTTAAAATTTAAGCAAGTCAGTATGATTTCTTGTTCATTAGTGGGGGCTAATTTTAATACATCTGTTTCACTGTAAAGAAGATAATCTGAGTAATTTGCACTATGTTCGTGTATGACTCTTTCACTTGTTTGTTGACCAATACTTGAAAAATAATCATTAAACTTTTCTGCTATATCGGTTTTATGAGTGATTTTTATCTGGTTATCTACAAATATAGAAGGAATTGAGTTTGCATTAGAATTTTTATTGATCGCTCCATTCAATATCCTCCAGGTAGCCTTTATATCTCTCTTGTTTTGTTCCAATATATCACAATAGTACGTTTTCTTGCTTAGTCTTATTGTGCTTCTGTACGTCTGGCAGTACGACTTATATCTGTTTTTGTTTACTTCTGTTGGTGTCTTCAATTTTTTTATATAGAGTTTATTTTTTTCCAGAGAGGATTTAAGAATTCCATTTGTAATCCACGGTTCTCGTTTGATGTACTTTTTGGGGACTTTCCTATTTGTCAACGGGAATGCTTTTTCAAAGGCATCCATATATAGTTCCAAGAATATATCATATGACTCGTTCACTGATTTACATTTTAAGACTGGCTGAAAGTTACAATTTTTTAATATATTTTTGAAAGTTCTAGTATTTTTGTCATTAAAGACTCGATATGGTTTTATGTTGTCACCATCCGGCGTACGTGAAGGTTCTGTGCCTCGTGATGGTTCGAGAAAGAAGACAGCGAGATGGTCCGATACATCAGTGAGTATTATACCAGATTTGCTGCCCGCAGTTGCACTGTTTGTATATATATGGTCTATGAGGGTTGCCGAATGTTCGGTAAGTCGTGTCGGCCTAGTTATACTAGGTATGAAACCAAAGGAAAATATATTACTTAAGAAATTGTCCGTTTTCTCGTGGGTTTCAAATTTGAGTAAATCAATATTAAAGTCGCCAATTAAAAATGCCTTAAGATTTGATTTATTTATTTCGCCCATAATACCTTCAATATCTTTCGTAAAGGTATCAAGGTCAGCGCGTGGTGCAGTGTTGGGCCTATATATACATCCAACTAGGTATGAATTTGTGCATCCTGGATTTATCTCAACAAATATAGTTTCTATGATGTGTGGTTTAAATATAGACAAATCTTTCCTCAGTATATACTGTAGACTGTCGCGGATGAATAGGCCAACTCCTCCTCTTCCATCATCCCTTTCTGGACGAGTTTTAAATTCGAGGTTATGGTACCCAGTTAGCTCAAATTCAGTTTCGTGTACCTTAAATATTTCTGTGAGAGCAATAATATCAAAGAGATTTTGGCTACTTTGAATACTTAGTAGTAGGCTATTTAATTTATCCCAGTTTGCATTCAAACTACGACAATTCAACCCAAAAAATGATTTATCATACTGTCTACCCCCAAATTTGTTCTGAAGTTGTTCAGGAGAGTAATAGTTACAGTTTCTATTCATATTAAGCAAATCCATGTTAGTATCTTCTATATCATCCTGGCCTAATTCATCGAGCTTATAAGCTAGGTCATAATGTGTTGAGCCCTGAATCTCGCCCAGACTTAGATTACCCGCAATCGACATTTGTCAAAGATAATTCAACAATTAAGTAAATTGCCGTGCACAAACCAGTCATTTCATTGCTGTATTCATCAGTGATACTATAAGTTCCTTTTCTCATGAATAAATAATTGTTTGGTATTTCTTCGCGACTGGAGTATATCAGACTGTATAATTGTGTAAGCCACAATAATTTAGAAAGTGTGTGACAAACTATTTGAACAAATAACATATTACGCAAGTTGAATAGTGTATGTAACATAAAGTTTGAGACCCTTCGACCAGCCCATACCTTATCATTGTTGGATTTAATTTCGATGCGATCATGTGCATTGTGATCGAGGGGAACTAACTCAATGTAAGTATGTAATCTCTCATGACAAGCGTGAAACGTTCGTATTTCTAATAGAGTTATCTACCTCTGAAATTGTTTGCGTTAATTCAATATTAAGTTTAGTTCGTATCAATAAAAAACGTTACTATTTTGTCTATATCGACGCCGTGTTAAACATATTATTAGATAGTAGTCATGCATTCATATACGCAGCGAACACCGTCTCCACTGCTCAAGGCTGAACAATCGAGGGGTCTCAAATATACAATGACAATTTATAATGACCATTAATACAATTGGAATTTCAAAACAAGTGAGAAAATGCATATATCGTACGTAAATACAGAACACATTAATAGCAGTGAGTCACTCTGGCGACCTCCTGTCATAACAACAGAATTCACACAGTCCACACGCTATACACACCAACCACTAACATAATCTAGCCAGAGATATTATAAAGAGCGTTCATTTTACAAAATACATGGTTAATAGTCATGTAGATTTACCTGTCGCTCGCCCTATATAGGAGACCATAACAACACACAACTGCATGGTTTTGAACGAAAGACCACATATTGTTTTTAGGAATATACGCGGGTTTCAATTTGTGATCGACGATAGCATGTATGCAATGTATATAGCACTTCAAATTATTAACACGAGGTGCAGCATGCATGGGATTCGATCAGATATCAATGTCTGTAAAATACAAGACTTATGTCAATTCGTGATCAGAAGCCTGTCTTATGTTATGGCTACACATATAACGAATAGCAATGTGTGAGATATCGTCGTTTGCAAACGAGTACCGACCTTAAAATTTGACCCACTACTGTGTGATTTGATCGGGGTCGAGCTCACGGGTAGATGTATTTGCTCGTACTTCACAGATGTGGTTAGTCCATTATGTAGAGAGGAAAATTAGTTGAGCTATAACATTATTTCATTAAGTGGTGATTATATGTCGAGTATGACAATATTGCATGCATTAATATAAGAAGAATCAATTGCTGTATGATATAATCATATCAATATGGTTACAAATCACGAGTATACAATGATAGAAGGGGTGTGACAAGACCCACCACCCCTTGTCACAATATGGCCCAGCCTCACGCTTATCTCGCCAAGGGGATACATGTTATTCCAATTTCCTCATGTTGTGGTCAGTGGGTTATTGTTTTTCGATTTTCGTAAATTGGACATCGGATTGCAGATTCCATTTGGATACCATGAGCTTCATCCATTGGGTACGATATCCTATGCGTATATTTGCACACGGATAAAATACAACAGGCACATTTCTGGTGAGCATATGGAGCTATAGGTAACCAAGAACACAGCCCGGTTTCCTGAGATTTACATAGTGAAAACAAATGCTGGCCATTCTGGGTGGGGTTTGAAGGGGTACAGTATGGTTTATGGGGAGTAGGTCAAGTGGTATTATATTACTGCTAGTCTCTAGTTTCATTTGTAAAATATGATTTTTAGTTTAGTAATTATTTATGGGCATCATAATTCATGATGTGACACATTTGGTGTCAAGGGTGATTTAGTGTTCAGTGAGGGCTTTTTATTTTGTTTTGTTTAGTATTTTTGTTTTGTTCCTTCCTTGTTCGTTTTTTTTTTTTTAATAGGGAGTATATATAAACAAAACAAATAAGTTTGATAAGAAGTATATTCTGATTGATATTGAGTAATTTGTTTACATACATTATTTTAATTGTATATTTATTATATATTCAATTTAGTCTAGTATAGTATATGATATTTAGTCTGCACATGTGGCACATCATATGGAAGTAAAATTTTGTGGATAGTTGATTGTGGGAAGTGTGGATTGTAGTGACTAGTCAATTTATGACCTATTAGCATGATATTCATGAATAATACACTGACATTTCGTATTTTTATAATATGGATGGTTACCACAATACAACAATGTAAATATACAACTCTACACCATGCCTAATATTCTAGGATTTATCCTGGATCTAAAGTTTAACAACTTATAGTTCAACACATCACTTCAAAAATATACTTCTGTGGATGGGTGGTTTTGTGGTGTGGTCTGGTGTGGTGGGTGGGTGGGTTATCACCACTAGTTAATTCTAACTGACTAGTATTATACGACCCCCATACACACACACTTTGTTCATAATACGTTAGTATTCCAATAGATAATCATCACTAATTGATTTATAACATTTTATATAGTAATTATAACATTATTTATTTAAAGCCAAATTTGTATGATAATTATAACATGATTTATTTGAAACCATTTTTATATATTAATTATAACATGATTTATTTAAAACCGTTTTTATATAGTAATTATAACATAATTTATTTATAAGGTTGCTTTGAATATTTTGGTCTAGAAGTGCATTCTTGTACACTGATGAAATTAAATCTTAGTTAGTCTGAACATGGGCCGTTTTTTGACTACATGTAATTCAAAACAACATTTTACAACAATTTTCAGTTGATGGGGGACTGTGGGTATGTGAGGTGGGTTGTCATCACTAGTTAATAACCTTCTAGCATTATACACTTATGTCATTCATAATATTTTAGTATTTAGTATTTATTTTATATTTAGTACATATTATGAAATATTAAGTGGTACATACATATACACATATACACACATATATATGCATTATACATACACACATATATATATACATATATATATACACATATGCCCACATGCATACATATACACACCCAAAATACATACTCATGGATAAACATTACATATGCATATGTTATAAAAAAGAAGATATATTTGAGTGGATTGGTGGGGCAACATAAAATAAACAAGTCTAGTATTCATCTTTACTGCTCAGGTTGCAGGAATTAAAAAAAGGATACTGAGATATATAGACTGCTCTGTTTTGTGCAAAATGTCAGAGCTAATTATGCATTTTGCTCATATGAAACGATGAGAAATGAGTTGCAAGTTTAGCAGAAATTAATAGCTCAATAAATTGATTCATTTTCGAACATGGTGATCTTTAGTCAATGTTCACTTCACTGTAATCATGAATGGAAGTGGATGTTGTGTATTGCAGTGATAATATTGCCAGGTTGCCTCTGCATTTAATATAGATATATAAAGTATGGGTAATTTTAATCATATGCAGTTTAAGTCATTAGTGAGTAGTATATAGTTGTAGATATATATTTCCAACAAGTTCCACATACAAAACATCTTTATTGTGGTGAATAATGATATTCATATATCTGTTGCTGCCTTTATGTGCTTAATTCTGCCATTTGCAGCATATTTAACCAGAACTTTTCCTCCAGTTGACCAGGCATCTTCCACTTGTCCATTATCTTGTGCTTTCTTTAGAAGGATGTTGTTTTTGAGTGTTAAGTCCTCCTTTATAACTATGCCACTTCCCTTAAGCATTCTTCTAACCTTCATAACATCCAGTTTATCCATTCTATTTACAAACTTCACAATCATTGGTCTGTTTTGATCTTTTGTAGGTGCTCCCAGTCTGTGTGCAATGCTCACATCTTTTGTTACAATTTTGAGGTTCAGTTTTTTATTGCACACATCAACCACTTTATCAATACAGTCTTCAATTTTCTCCTGAGAACAGTCTCCCCCGATTCCATATATCCTCACACTCTCTTGTCTAGTATGCTGTTCCAAGTTATTCACTTCTGTTTTTAGTGCTACTACTTCCTTTTCTAGTCTTGTTGTGTTTTCATCTCTTTCACTGTCTTTTTGTCTGATTGTTTCAATTTCTTTCTTCATCTCATCATACTTTTTGTTCATATCAAATATTTCACTTTCATGTTTGGATTCCAGTGTATTTATTTTAGTTTCAAATTCTGTTTTAACATTGTCAATAAGTGAATTAACAGTTTCAGTTGTTACCAGTGGGAAAATAGCAGCTTCCAAATCTTGTTTAGTAACAACATTGTCCAATTTCATGTTCATCTCTTTGAGGAGTTCAGCAATTTGCTTTTCTGCTGGATCAATGTGTGTGGATGATTTCACCTGTTTATCAGAAGCAAAGTTTTTCATCGATGTCTGACCTGAATCTGCAGTTTTTTGTTTTTTGGGTGGAACATTAGATTTGAATTTGGTGTTAGTCACGTTTGGTAGCGTACCCTTGTTCAAACTATCGTCGTTACTGGACGTTGAACTTGTCAGATCGCGTTTTGGTGGCATCACTATTGCTGATAACACGACGATAGGAGACTCAACTTTCGAGTAATAAAGTTTCTGCCTGGGGTCAAATTACTAACTTGAAGACTCACTATAGTGTAGAGTGTTGATATCTAAATTCAATTGTCAATATTGAACGGCTGTAGCGTATATCTAAGGTCTATATTCTGTCCGATTAACCTGCCACGTCGAAAACAAACTTACACGGCCGCCACACGGGGAACTTGTAGCAAAAACATATTGAAATATATACCTTATATACTACCACAGGGGGAGTCACTAATTCGGTACGGAATAGCGCCGAACGACGTCAACGTTGATTTTCTGACACACTGCACCGATTTTGGTCGGATAAACGGTATTGTCGCGTATATTGCTATTTCCATAAGTGATATAAACCCTCCTTACCATGTAATGTGCTGTAGAATGCCGATATAAACCTGTTTTGTACTTTCAAGTGGAAGAAATCTTTCTAATCGAACCATAAACATGGCCTGATTCGCCATTAATCATGGCAAAATATGCCCTCTTTCTGATTGGTCGATATTCACGTGGCTTTGTTTACGAAACCACGGTCAGAAAAAAAACATTATGTATATTAAATATCGACCAATGAGAAAGAGTCACATTTCCTAATACGATATGGGAACACCGTATGCGTAACGTAACTATCACAAGTATAACGTACTCTGATAACAACTTATCACCAATTTCATGCTTAAGACATTTTAAACATGTCATCTTCGGCTTGTTTTATTTTATTTTTATGAAAAGGAATAACAAATGGGGTAATAAATATATATAACGACAAATAGAATCAAATTGGTCATTTTCTTGGTACAGGCAAGCAAGGTACGACAATTGGTGAAATCTGAGTACAAACGTCGGAGTGTTCCCCTATCGTATTCCGTTAACCACCAACCGTGGAGTGCATGTTCACGGTCTGGTTTGAAGCAATTTTCTCACTTCAAAGTATACAAAAGTTGTTGTTAGACATTCCACTGCATTTGACAGTGTAAGGAGGTTTTTATTCACTTTTGAAAGAAGAAAAACAAGCGACAATGCCGTTTACGCGGCCATAATCGGTTCGGTGAGTCAGAAATGCAACAAATTTCGGGAATGGGAAACCGAACATTGTCTGACCTTGTCATATATATATATATTATGTAAACACTGTTTTCTACAAAGTGTCTGTGGGCCGCCATTGTCAAAAGCATGGTCTTTCTGAATGAAAATAATCATTTAGTTTCATGAATCAAGAACAATTAAGTCTCCTCTCATGATCTTCAGATATGATATCATGTATATATGAAATGCACTTTCGAAAAAAATCTGTTTTACAGTAGTTCTCGGTACCTGAACACAGTGAAATTTTAAAGATTTTTCATGTCATAAAAGTAAAGTAAATGAGATTATAATAACCAAATGTCCAATGGTTCTTATATATGGTACCACAATAATCTCTTGTACAAAATTTCACAAAGATATTCCTGATAGATTCTGATAGATTTAGAGAAAATACATTTTTAAATACCAAGAAATTTTGGCAAAACGTGCGTCTGACCCTTAAAGTTATTGTATTAGATCTACATGTACATTATGCTTCATTTTATCTGTTCTGTTCCATTTCACTGTTTGATTATGCTGACCCTGAACAGAAATGTTAAATAATTTCAATATGAAGTGGATTTAGCTTGATCACAAAGCTAAACTAAGGGTATATTCCAATCTGCAGTCGTGCATGCATCCAGATACCACAACTTATAATGTATGTGTTAATTTTACTTTGAAGGTATTTATCGCCTATTATATTGGCACATAAACCAAGCCTGGTGATAACCACAGGAGACTGGTCGTTTCTGTACCATGTATTCCAATAAATTTTCAGTGTAATTCAAATAGCAGAGAGGCGTTATTACTTAGGTCTATGTTTAATGGTACACATGTACGTCTTAAGGTTGAATTCTTAATCGTATTGCTTTAATATTATACTTTGATTCCATATTGTACTTTGACCTGATATTCAACACTTTGAGATGTCATTGGCTATATATTATTAAGCATTTTATAGTGGACCAACAACCATCGACAAAAGAAATTTTAACCAGCAGATGAAAGAGAAGCAATTGAATTCAACCATGGTTGTAGAGCAGTTTGACCTTAAAAGTTGATGCGACTGTAGATGGGAACTCACCCTTATATAACCTTGACAGTTTGACAGGATCAATCTTTTCCAGTAAATTGCATCGGTTTCTGTTATTGGGAATGTCAAAAACTGCAGGGTGGATGGGGTAAAAACAATGCCTAATTAGAACACTGTGCTAGACCTGTGCTTGGCACAATGATTGCAATGCCAAAACAAGAGGTGTGCACTCGAGTGCTAGCATACCCCCACCGTGGCAAATTCAACCCGCATTATCCGTAAACCCAACAAAAAAGATATTTAACTTTAAAGAAAAATTCGGACTAATAATATCGATATGGTGTCACAAGAAGCTTGTACAGAAAAAATTATTCAAATTGGTTCATATTTGTTAAAGTTATTAAGTCGGACAAAATAAGTCGAAAATGAAGTGTAATAATACGAAAAACAGTCTGAGCCAATCCCTAGCCGCATCATGTAGGGTATTGCGAGAAGCATGTATACCAAAAATTATTGAAATCGGTTCATATCTGTTAAAGTTAAATGATTTCAATGCCAAAATAATACAATGTGTACCATTAGATATATGTAGCCATCTTATTTTTCTTCTAATTAGGGATCAGAGACACTGTCCGCAAGCCTGAGTTTAGTGTGTCTGTCATTTCCAGAATGAGGTGTCCAGATGGTGAATTTAGTGATGCTATCCCACACAGCGAGGCTAGAATCACTAAATTCACTCCCTCTGGTGACCTTATTCTGCTGGGAAATATCTATAATCTCAAATTAACATTGAAGATAAAATGCATAATTGAGGTGACTAATGGGTGAACATCTTCAACTGGGAAAATTCAATCTGATTGCAGATCTCCCATCACAGTTGAGGCTAAAGCAGAATGAGGTTCCCAGAGGGTGAATTTGGTGATGCTAGCCAACCGTATGGGATAGCATTACGAAATTCACCCTCTGGGGACCTCATTCTGCAAATGACAGGCTCACTATTTGCAGGCTTGTATGTATCAGCTTTAGGCTGAACCATCACCAATTTTTGTAATACTCTGTCTAAATATACATGTATTGTTCAGACAATCATGCAGGACCGACATAACCACAAAAGGCTGGTGAATGATATTATGAAGGAAAAATGCTGACTCATTTTCTGACTTGAATTCAGGTTTCCAGACCTCCATTTACAACAACAACATACAACATCCAATTTAACGTCATTTCTGGTTTTTTCTGTTGAAAAAAATGTTGAAAACAAAACATGACATACATTGTATAATTAGACCTATAAATACCAAAAAATCTCGTTTTGTTATTGTAAAACATTTGATGTCCCTCTAAATTATTGAAACTACTATGAAATAGAAACTACTATGAAATAAAAGAATTGAAAATTCAATATCAAACAAAACAGCATCTTTCTTGTAGCACTTCTGGTTACAAATATGTTACAGTAATACCCTAAATAATCAACTCCTTAACCACAGCAGAATTATGGTTAACTTTTCAGGATTTAGTCGGAAATATGGCTTGTTGCCATTCATCGGAAAGCTCTCACTGAGAGCTTTCCTGTGAATGGCAACAAGCCATATTTCCGACTAATCCTGAAAAGTTACCCATAATTCTGCTGTGGTTAGGGAGTCGATTAATTAGGGCATTACTGTACATTGAATGCACGTACATGACAAAAAGTGTCCCAACTGCAACATAAAGTATCATACTGTTTAAAAAGCAGTCCTGGTGTGAAACAATGGGGCCTAGGAGATATAAAATCAATATCGTGTTAGAAAATCAATAATGGCTATGATATTAAGCTGAAACTAAAAAAAAAACATAGTAAAGCATATTAAATTAATTGTAACAGCAAAAATTATTTTGACCATTAAGTTCTCCCGTTCCAACATGCTGGGACATTGATCATGACAGGCCACAGGCCCAGCACTGAATAATCAATTTACGACATGCTGGGACATTGATCATGACAGGCCACAGTCCAAGCACTGAATAATCAATTTACGACATGCTGGGACATTGATCATGACAGGCCACAGGCCCAGCACTGAATAATCAATTTACGACATGCTGGGACATTGATCATAACAGGCCACAGGCCCAGCACTGAATAATCAATTTACGACATGCTGGGACATTGATCATGACAGGCCACAGGCCCAGCACTGAATAATCAATTTACGACATGCTGGGACATTGATCATGACAGGCCACAGGCCCAGCACTGAATAATCAATTTACGACATGCTGGGACATTGATCATGACAGGCCACAGGCCCAGCACTGAATAATCAATTTACGACATGCTGGGACATTGATCATGACAGGCCACAGGCCCAGCACTGAATAATCAATTTACGACATGCTGGGACATTAATCATGACAGGCCAAAGGCCCAGCACTGAATAATCAATTTACGACATGCTGGGACATTGAACATGACAGGCCACAGTCCAAGCACTGAATAATTAATTTACGACATGCTGGGACATTGATCATGACAGGCCACAGAACCAGCACTGAATAATCAATTTACGACATGCTGGGACATTGATCATGACAGGCCACAGACCCAGCACTGAATAATCAATTTACGACATGCTGGGACATTTATCATGACAGGCCACAGTCCAAGCACTGAATAATCAATTTACGACATGCTGGGACATTGATCATGACAGGCCACAGGCCCAGCACTGAATAATCAATTTACGACATGCTGGGACATTGATCATGACAGGCCACAGTCCAAGCACTGAATAATCAATTTACGACATGCTGGGACATTGAACATGACAGGCCACAGTCCAAGCACTGAATAATTAATTTACGACATGCTGGGACATTGATCATGACAGGCCACAGAACCAGCACTGAATAATCAATTTACGACATGCTGGGACATTGATCATGACAGGCCACAGACCCAGCACTGAATAATCAATTTACGACATGCTGGGACATTGATCATGACAGGCCACAGTCCAAGCACTGAATAATCAATTTACGACATGCTGGGACATTGATCATGACAGGCCACAGGCCCAGCACTGAATAATCAATTTACGACATGCTGGGACATTGATCATGACAGGCCACAGTCCAAGCACTGAATAATCAATTTACGACATGCTGGGACATTGATTATGACAGGCCACAGACCCAGCACTGAATAATCAATTTACGACATGCTGGGACATTGATCATGACAGGCCACAGTCCAAGCACTGAATAATCAATTTATGACATGCTGGGACATTGATCATGACAGGCCACAGGCCCAGCACTGAATAATCAATTTACGACATGCTGGGACATTGATCATGACAGGCCACAGGCCCAGCACTGAATAATCAATTTACGACATGCTGGGACATTGATTATGACAGGCCACAGGCCCAGCACTGAATAATCAATTTACGACATGCTGGGACATTGATCATAACAGGCCACAGGCCAAGCACTGAATAATCAATTTACGACATGCTGGGACATTGATAATGACAGGCCACAGACCAAGCACTGAATAATCAATTTACGACATGCTGGGACATTGATCATGACAGGCCACAGTCCAAGCACTGAATAATAAATTTACGACATGCTGGGACATTGATCATGACAGGCCACAGTCCAAGCACTGAATAATCAATTTACGACATGCTGGGACATTGATCATGACAGGTCACAGTCCAAGCACTGAATAATCAATTTACGACATGCTGGGACATTGATAATGACAGGCCACAGTCCCAGCACTGAATAATCAATTTACGACATGCTGGGACATTGATCACGACAGGCCACATGAATGTGTCATGTATCAGATCTAAGTATATTTTCTTGCATAGAACACGGGCAAATGTTGTGTTCATGGTGTCATATCGGATAGGTCATCTTTAACCCTTCTCATCGGCCCTAATTTTTCGGTCTGTAAAATCGGCCCTAAAAAAAATTAAATTGGATAAAACCTTATGGGCATGTTTTAACTCAAAACTATCACCAAGTATTCATAGTAATAATTTTGATGCCCATGAAAACTGTAAGATTCCCTGGCACTAAACCTACAAAATAAGTCTGTTAAAGAATATAAGAAAAACATTATTAAAATTGTAAATAATAATAACAAATGATGAAAAATTGTTAGGCCAATGCATTCTCTTATATATGCGAGTCGACCATAAGGGTGCATTTACATTGCTATAGAAATGTATATAGATCTGTATGAAGTCACGTGTCGCGCATTACTGTGATCACAACAATGATTACCAATAGTGAACGCGCGCTGATCTGTACTCTGGTAATTGACAATTCACTGCGAGTCGTGTCAGTTTAGGCCAGACATGAAAATGTATCAACTATCAGCAGATAACAGCGATTTGGTATGTGCCGCATGTATTTAAAGTGTATCCTTATACCACTTGATAATGGTTCGAAGAAAGAATGAAAATCATGCAGTTACCCTACAACACCCTTTATTTGACCAAATGTAGTAAAATTTTCAACTGATGACAATTCCAATGACAATGTTAACCAATGTAGGACAATATTGTTTTCTTAAATTACATGCAGTTTTTATATATAGCTGTTAGACAATAAATATGATGATGATGACTGGCCACGGGGAGGGACCAGGACACAATCTTTCCAAGTGTTGGACATTTCCAACATTACATCCGCCCCTATGATAAGGTTGGAAAATTTCCAGCTGATGGCCATTCCAGTCCAAAATTTTGATAAAAAGTAGGAAATTATGCAAATATTGGTCCGAAAACAATACCCCCCCCCCCCCCCCCCCAAATAAAATGTTTGAAAATCAAACTACAAAATCATTTTTAATCTATTGTTGGTTTGGAAATTACAACTAATGTTGTGTCAGGTATGAAATATCCAACCGTTGAACAAGTTGCCACGTCCCTATCCGTGTTCAATATTCGAAATACACGGGTTGAAATGACAACGAAAACATTCGCCAAGCCCGAGTAACAATTAATCAAAACTGATTTGCCTGTCGCAATATATGGGCGTAGACCGTGACGTGTAGCGGTCACGATTTTTGCTCACACGAACTAATACCGTTTTCTTTCTGTGTGCATTTCTATATCAACCCGTTTACACTGTCTGCGTGTAGATCTGTGTACATTTCTATAGCAATGTAAATGCACCCTAAGTCGCCTCGCAGCGAGGCGACCTATGGTCGACTCGCATATATAAGAGAATGCATTGGCACAGGGTATATGGGTTGATACAAACCCTCAAATAACCTCCCAACTCAAAATATTGTATTCGCCTCCCATAGAACTATATGTTTACAGTCATAATGATGATTATCTAGATCATGCCAGGAATCTCTACTCTGGCCGGAATCTTTACCAAAATACTTTGAACACATTATTGCCTCTGTTGTGGTCGCTCGATCACATCAAATGATGATGGGAATGGACTTGGACTTCCGGTTTACCAATTGCAACATACGTTCAACTGAGCTGTATATACATTAGATCATGCCATGAATATCTACTCTGGCTAACGCCCATAGATATCATATTCCACCAGTACAAAACCTGGGAACTTTTTGAGGTTTTGACAGGGATTGTTATAAAGTCGAAAAATAACGCTGGGAATATACTAGTATAGTATTTCTTTGTTAATACATGTTGATTAATAGTTTATTCATCAGTAGACGAAAGTTGTAGCTCGAGATTATATTATTTTAGGGAGTTTGTGAGCAATTTTGCTTTGCGCCACTGACAATCACGGATGTATTTTTGGGTCACTAAATTTCGAGTTACAACCACCCCATACTTTGAATTATCGAGAAACAAATATAAACAAATCGATATATTCCCTGCCTTTTTGTTCTATGTTATAAAGAAAAGGGGGGTAAATTGACCCGTAGCATGTCATGAGATAAATGCCGTTGATCTCAGACGATAAAAAGGGGCAAATATGAGCAATAAAGAGCGTTCCTTCTCAGCTTTGAAGATATGCAGGAATATTGGTACAGATGAGTCACCTGACCAGGGGATTATCATGGGATAGGCGCATTTGACCTCAGATGACATAAAGGGGTACTAATAAATTATATGATCCATAAGAAGTGTTTATTATCAGCCCAGCTATTATGTGGGAAAATTGGTGGACTAAAGTAAAATGACACGGGGACTGTCACATGATAGGTGCTGTTGACCTCAAATGACTTATACAGGCACTACTAATTAGCAACAAAGAGCATTTATTATCAACTGAAAAAGATAAATGTAACTTTATCTGGAGAGTCATGCAATAAGTGATGTTTAGCCCAGATAACTAATAATTATTTAAAATTAATTGAAGGACCACTAATAAATAATGCATTTTTAACTCGAGCAACGCCGGCTACCCCAGTAGTATGAAATAAAACTCCAAATGTAAGGAAACCCCATGTTATGTTACCTGGAACAACAGATGTACATCATTATTATGATATCTAGATGAATTGCTTAAGTTTTTCAATCATATTGGACATTAAAAATACAAAATCGGAAATTTCCGCATGTTAGCTCTGTTGGGGAAAAAACACCAGTTTACAATTTAATCCAGTTTATTTGTCTCAATATCATCAGGTGTCTCAATAATGTTTACTGGGGTCTCTTCAGGTTCATGCACTTCGGGAACCAATTCTGAATAGATCTATCCAGTGGCCTCTTGTAGAGGTAAAACAAATGAATTACCTACCTACACTGTACCTACTCACTCTTGAAACATAAGGGGGTCAGGGGAAACAAAGATATTTTAGTGTGGCCTCATTGCCAGAGCACACAAATTTCTCTCAGCCCTCGAAATTAGAAAAATAACCCCACATCAAATTTAATGCTGTTAGATGTCACATGTTCCCACGGCGTTTCCCACGGCATTGCTTATTGCCATGGTCAATTTCAAGAACTGTTTCTCTTATATAACGCAATAGGTGCATTTTCACAACAAGGATTATAACAAATAAACAAGGATATATCTCGAAATTCTCAGTCTTTACGATCTGAAAACATGCACTGCTCTGACGACGTACTGACGGCAGATGGGACACTCAGCAAGCCGCTTGCCGCATTGAGTACAAGAAACCATGTGACCACATTCCAGTAACACACAGTCTATCACTGCATCCATGCAGATCTTACAGATTTCACTCTCCTCCGATTCCCTCTGTTTATTGTTCTCGACATCCTTGTATAAGAGGAGGACTTTCTGTTTTAGTTCTTCCTTCTCACAGACACCTTTAAAGCTAATGAAGCTTGTGATTAGAATATTCTTCAGATCACGTATACTTAGTTCCTCAATGTCCTCTTCGCAAGTGACACAATCTATTGTAGTGCGTTTCCTATTTACAGAGGGGATATTGTTTTGCTCTGGATTATCAGACACAGTGACTTGCGGATTATCAGACACAGTGTCTTGTGGATTAACAGAAACATTTTCTTGTGGATTATCAGACACATTGACTGGTGGATTAACAGAAACAGTGTCTTGTGGGTTATCAGAAACAGTGGCTCGGGGATCTTGGATTGATGCCTCTGCTGACTGTGGGGATATTTCACTCAGAATTAAATCAGAATGGGACGGAATTTCTCCGGAATTGGATTGAGCTGCGTCTCCTTGTGAAACGAACGATTCCTGAGCTTCCATATTCTCAAGACGCATTCGTTCTGCCAGTTGCTGCACCTCAGCTTCATGCTGGTTCTGTCGATTTGATGGGCGCATAAAATGCTGGCTAAAGTGCTCAAAAAGTAAGACAATCAAATCCTCCTTCTCTTTGCACTGATTGGTCGGAATATCTTGCGCCATTAGAAATGATCGCAATTCACGTATCTTCCAACTGGATAGATCATTCTGAGTAAAATTCCCAGACATAAGAATGTAGCACTTTTTACATTGTGAGAATGTTCCATTTCCATAGAGTTTATATTTGAAGACACAAGAAGAGCAAAATATCCTTCCACAATTCATACATTTTTTCTTCCTTTTAAAGATGCTGAAATTTCCAAAACACGATTCACAGGACTCTGTTTTTGACATTGTTACATTTGTTGTCTGATTTCTTCCTGTTGAGTAAGCTTCAGACACAGTGTCTTGTGGATTAACAGAAACATTTTCTTGTGGATTAACAGAAACAGTGTCTTGTGGATTATCAGACACAGTGACTTGCGGATTGTCAGACACAGTGCCTTGTGGATTAACAGAAACATTTTTTTGTGGATTATCAGACACAGTGTCTTGTGGATTATCAGACACATTGACTGGTGGATTAACAGAAACAGTGTCTTGTGGATTAACAGAAACATTTTCTTGTGGATTATCAGACACAGTGACTTGCGGATTGTCAGACACAGTGCCTTGTGGATCAACAGAAACATTTTTTTGTGGATTATCAGAAACATTTTCTTGTGGATTATCAGACACATTGACTGGTGAATTAACAGAAACAGTGTCTTGTGGATTATCAGAAACATTTTCTTGTGGATTATCATTCACATTGACTGGTGGATTAACAGAAACAGTGTATTGTGGATTATCAGAAACAGTGGCTCGGGGATCTTGGATTGATGCCTCTGCTGACTGTGGGGATATTTCACTCAGAATTAAATCAGAATGGGACGGAATTTCTCCAGAATTGGATTGAGCTGCGTCTCCTTGTGAAACAAACGATTCCTGAGCTTCCATATTCTCAAGACGCATTCGTTCTGCCAGTTGCTGCACGTCAGCTTCATGCTGATTCTGTCGACTTGTTGGGCGCATAAAATGCTGGCTAAAGTGCTCAAAAAGTAAGACAATCAAATCCCCCTTCTCTGTGCACTGATTGGTCGGAATATCTTGCACCATTAGAACTGATCGCAAGTCACGTATCTTCCAACTGGATATTTCATTCTTAGTAAAATTCCCAGACATAAGAATCTTGCACTTTTTACATTGTGAGAACGTTCCATTTCCATAGAGTTTATATTTGAAGACACAAGAAGAGCAAAATATTCTTTCACAATTCCTACATTTTTTCTTCCATTTAAAGATGCTGAAATTTCCAAAACACGATTCACAGGACTCCGTTTTTGACATTGTTACATTTGTTGTCTGATTTCTTCCTGTTCAATAATCCTCACAATTCGTTGGGGAACGGGTCCTACGCAATGCTCCAGTACAGCCTCACTATTCGTTGGGGAACGGGTCCTACGCAACGCTCCAGTACACATTCATTTGAGTTGCTATAACGGCAGATCTTGACCTTTGACCTGGCTTTCATCAGTCTGTTGAAGGAAACAGAGTTAATGATCAGTGCTCTTGCTGGAAGCGTTTAAATCGTGTTGAATTCTAAAAGCTTTATTCGACAAAAATGTTATATCCATACCATATTCATATTACCGGTTTATTTAATTCTGATTCTCTGGTAATTGTCTCGATATAGCTAAATGGCTGTGCAGTAAAATAATTAGTTAAAGAATAAATGTGATTTAATTGACACATTTATTACATTAATTACATATACATTTGTAGGTGCATTAATAATTAGTGCATACAAAGTCTATAATGAGACATGATTAGCTACATGATCACTGAATGATATTATGATGCATCCGGTTTGCTACTATTGTTGATACCTACATATATTTACATACTAAGTGTTGTCATCACTAAATCCAGCATTCTGATTGGTCGGCGCTCACGTGGCTAGTTGCAGTTATTTCTCGGTGAATGCGCAACGGCTCATAACACCAAGCTCATAACACCATCGATACGTCATTGGGTTTGGAAAGACGAACGCGTAATGTTTTGGGCGCATTTGGACTCGCGCAGGATTGACTTAATACATCATCGGGTTTCAATATGAAGAGAAATTGTTCCTATTAACTTTTGCCAAGGGGCTATTGGGTATTTTGGGCTGTTTTTGTCACGATACACTTTTCGATTTAAATACATTTACAAAAGTGGCTTTTTCGCTAAATGTATATAAATATAAGGATTAACTGTCATGTGGACTATGTTTATGGAAATGTAACCGTGAGGTAAGTGGTCATAACTTGTATGTAAAACCCTTCGGGGTTTACACAAGTTAATATCCACTTACCTCACGGTTACTTCTCCATAAAAACAGTCCACATGACAGTTAATCCTTATATACATGTACTCTCATGTGCCTAATAATAGTGTTAGCACGATTGTTAATTTTGGAGAATATTCTCAAAGATCACTATTATTCAGCATTGAGACAGAGTTAAATTGCCATCACTATTATAAATGTCTAAACCCCCCCCCCCCCACCATCACTTTTATAAATGTCTAAACCCCCCCCCCACCATCACTTTTATTAGGCCATCATGATTATTAGGCACCTGAGAATAGGTTATAAACAGTAGATGGCAGTTTTATTCCTTCAACATTAGTAAATAGCGCAGCTATTTATAACAAATAGATCAAACTTCAAAAGTCCAAGAAACAAAATAAAATAATGTGTGCAATATGAAAACATTCTTAATCTTAATCGATATTCCTAGTTTTATTCGAATAGAAACAGCTTGTGATATTGGTTGGTCTCTGCTACGTCGAGGATACCTGTGGCATTTGACTAAATATGAGAATTATCATGAGTGGGTACAAGCAAATACCGATTATCCATGATTGGCCTGCTGTGATTGGAAGATTGGTATTGGTTTGTACATGTACCCACATGATGGGTGAATTCTCAAATTCAGAGAGAAGTCATGTTTCCTATTAATTATATCTGTTTTTGTTATTTAAATACTCATTTTGTTTCTCTCAAGTGCTTGTTTTGCTAAATTAAATGTGGACGAAAATGAACCAGCTGATTGCCAACAGACTCCCTTCAACGAAAGAAGCTGCAGCTCCACATACCAAAATAGTCCCCATCCCCATTAATGTTTGCCAAAAACTGTCATAATATTCAAGTTTATTATAAACAACAACACTAGAGAATAAAGTCCATATAAATCAGTCCCACTTTAAATATATGTGCAGTCATGCGTATTCTTTATGTTAAGAGAGCGCAACTGTTGTTTAGTAGTAATGCTATTATGTTCTAACTCGCTTGCAGCTAGAACGAACATAACGTATTTATGGAATAACTACAACGAATGCATGATGTTAAATGTAAACTCTAATTGACAAACTTGAGAAACATAACGGAACATTTTCTTAACAACATCAGTTTTCCTTACCAGCATCTCAGTAATTCAACAGGACCAACCAGCATCATAGCAAATTAGAATGGCCCACTTAACCAGGGGTGTGTATCTAATCCATGGTATAAACAATAAAATACGTACCAAATAGGAGAATAGTGAACAGCGAATTTACAAGCACGTTCATCTTGTCTGCAAACGGTAGGTCCATCTGGTGACGTTCACAAAACAATTTTATATATACACAACCGGTTATTTACAAAGGCGCAGCTTGGGCCAACAAATACGTGTAATGTGCACTATATTTGATAGATAAATTCACATATTTATTCTTATAGCTGTAGAAACTATTTGATGGCCATGTTCATTTCCATATCAAGTACCTTGTGTTGATGGTGTTAAATGTATCCGACCATGGCGTGTCTCACTTGTGAATAGGTTGTGTGTATTTTGCTTTTAAATCTGCAGATTTAAAATGTGCATTATGCAAATCCAAATTCTGTTCACTAAAATCATACCGGACGCCACAGGGACGGGACGGACTGGTTCGCTTCATTCGCGACATACGTGTATCGGCGATATCCGCATTTCGAGTGTTAATTACATGTCATGGCTTTGGTGGCTGATTCGCACTTATTTCTTTGTGAATGTAGTCGACGATAGTTCCGCTAGGTATAATTATGTGTGGAGTTCTTGGCGGTACGATGGCGACATTGGGTCCCGTCTGCGAGGCATATCGTTGCAGACACCATAATTCTTGCAACTTAATGGTTAATATCGATTGTAACCGATACATGTCATAAAATTTTAGAATCTTTTCTTTGCGAAATATGGGCTCTGTGTGGCTTCTATACGTTCTGTTTGCCATGATACGGATGGCATTTTTCTGTTGTTTAAAAATAGTATTTCCAGTGTCAGCATGACATCAAATTGGCAACCCATATATGAGATGACTGTGGATTTGAGAAAAGTATAAGATTTTCAAACAGTTTTTGGGAAGTATACGTTTTACTTTATTGATGCAGTACATTGCATTGGATATCCGTGTTTTTATCATTGATATGTGATATTTGAAGGTGAGATTTTCATCAATATTAATTCCGAGGAATTTCATACATTGTTCCGGTCTAAAGTTTCCAATTCGTGTTAGTGGCTCGTCGTTCAATTTTATTTTAAGAATATTCCATTTAAAATCATTATTAGTTGGATGTAGTAACATGTACTTACTTTTTGTTATATTAATAACCAATTTATTGCTACAACACCAATTGTGAACTTTTTTAAATTCTGAATTAACTTGTTTTTCAATTTGACGGTGATCATTTCCAGAAATATGGAGGGTTGTGTCGTCTGCAAATGAAAGTATGTTCAAACTCGTGCTATTGGGCATATCGTTGACGTATATGAGAACAAGTAGCGGTCCTAAAAATATATCCTTGAGGCACCCCACAGCTAATATTGAGCATATTTGGTTTTTCATGTTCGATTTCAACATATTGCTGTCTACCCTCTAAGTAACTAGTATATATATTGTATATAGTTTTATTTCTTCAGTCAATATATATCTTAGTATATTATTATTCAGTCAATAAATATACCAGTATACAACTTGTTCCAAGCCAGTTTATGGATCAAGACAAGCAGCACACAGACATATTTTATTTTTTGCCAGCAGGTAACATATAAAAAACAATATAATACTAATTAGTATGTAGAGTCTATTGAAATGAAAAGGCAACTGCATATAATTTAATTTGTTCAGTAAATTTCAAGTCACAAAACATGTGGTATCTTTTGGATATAGTTTAATTTATTCCGTTATATGACTATATTAGTATGCCACTTGTTCCAAGTCAATATATTGATTATAACAAGCAGTATACAATAATATTTTATATTTAGTCAGCAGGTGTCATATAACATAACATACCAGGTGTTTGCACAAAAATAGCTATTAAATTTCATATAATGCACAAATTGATTGTGCAGATAATGTATTATCATGTTGATTTAGCCAGCAGGTGGCATATAATAAGTAAGGTACCAAATATATGTACATAGTTATTAAGTTCAATAAATATACTAGTATATTATTATTCAGTCAATAAATAAATATACCAGTATACAACCTGCTCCAAGCCAGTTTATGGATCAGGACAAGGAGCACACAAACATATTTTATTTTTAACCAGCAGGTGGCATATAACAAATAAGGTACCAAATGTATGTACATAGTTATTAAGTTCCATATAATGTACCAATTGTTTCATAGACCAGATGTTATGTGGAATCTTTTGGAAAGTGAAATAACATTGTATATAGTGTTATTTATTCAGTCAATAAATATACTAGTATATTATTATTCAGTCAATAAATAGACCAGTATACAACTTGTTCCAAGTCAGCTTATGGATCAGGACAAGCAGCACACAAATATATTTACTTTTAGCCAGCAGGTGGCATATAATAAACAATATACCAAATATGTGTATATAAATAAGCATTACATTCCAGATACCAATTAGTATGTTGAGCTTATGATAATGAAAAGGCAACTGCATATAATTTAAGTTGTTCAGTAAATTTCAAATCACAAATAATGTGGTATCTTATGGATATAGTTTAATTTATTCAGTTATGTGACTAGTATGCCATCTGTTCCAAGCCAATATATGGATTGCAACAAGCAGTAAATAATAAATCGGCTAACCTGATTCTAGCTTGATACATCTTAGATAACGTTATGCATGCAGACACGGGACAATGTTAAGGGATTTTGCAACAGGGAGTTGTGTGTCTCAACTATTCCAAATTTTCAACACTTTGAATTGCCTGATATACCATCATCTGGAATTTCCAACCATTATTCTGTGCGAAATAATTTCGCTTTTAGATCAAAAGCCGTATATTTTCATAGTTTCGTTCAAGTTTTTGGGCTGGAACTGCCATCAG
The DNA here is from genome assembly GCA_032622095.1 of Siphonodentalium dalli. Lineage (NCBI taxonomy): Eukaryota > Metazoa > Mollusca > Scaphopoda > Gadilida > Siphonodentaliidae > Siphonodentalium > Siphonodentalium dalli. The sequence continues at coordinate 264,806,268 of CP136061.1, read as the reverse complement.
TTTGAAAATTTCAACCATAGTGGATACCAAATTGGACATTCAAAACTGTTGGAAAGCTTGAGGTAACATGAAATTCTAACCAAAGGAATGGGACTGGGTGCATATATAATGTCCATGAGTTTGTCAGGTTTAAACCTTTCTAGACTAAACGGATTATCCCATCGGTTATAACAAGTATACATTGGAATGGTCTATTATTCATTCGGAGGGGTGTTCAGGAATTGTAAGCAGACGACAGACATACCAAATGAAAATACAAGTTCAAAAAAATTTATATTAATCAATAACAATAAGTTATTGGTAGTTCGTTGAACTTATTATCTGAACATTTCACAATGGAACTAACGTCGAACTTATTATCTGAACATTTCACGATGGAACTAACGTCGAACTTATTATCTGAACATTTCACAATGGAACTAACGTCGAACTTATTATCTGAACATTTCACAATGGAACTAACGTCGAACTTATTATCTGAACATTTCACAATGGAACTAACTACTCGTCGATGAGTATATAGTAAAGAAAGGTTTAACGGGTGTAGTTTAAATTTATATATTTGACACCATCCAATGGGGATGCTGGTGTGTCGACAAGTAGAGAGTAGTTGGGCGCGAGGCCCCCGGAATGGTCGAAAAGATCGAGTGAACGTCTCCTTCACCCCAAATGGGTGTCCACAAGTTTATGTATACATTATATTGGTGGGTGATTTGATTTAATGTTTTATTATAATCCACAGGATCGAGGTCCAAGTATGGCCCCATCGGGATTAATTAATTGCCCTTTCAGTTCATGACATCTGCAGATGCGTTACATATTGATTATCTGAATCCACAAGTTTTGTTTCGATGGATAATGCGTCTTTGAATTTGCCATTGGCAACTGTCAAATTAAATGTTCCATAAAACAGGCCTGAAATTATGGTGACGGTCATTTGTAGAATGAATTTAGTAACGTTACCCCACACAGCGGGGTAGCGTCATCAAATTCATCCTCTGGGGACCTCATTCTGTATGACCTCATCTTCTATGGGCGAGCTAGACTCAGATTTAAGTTCCCAGACCTATTGGGAACCTGGATTATACAATGTATCGTCTGCCGATTTGGAGGGTATAGAGAAACTAAACTAAAAAAGAAAAAAGAATCTTTGTGAAGAAGTAACTAAAATTCTTGTTGATTTGATAATAAATATACTTTGCAGAGAAGAAGGCATACGCAGAATGAGGCCACGGAGAGTGAATTTAGTTATGTTATCCCGGTGTACGGTCACTAAATTCACTCTCTGTGGACTTCATTCTGCATATTTCCGCACCATAGTCTCAGTCCTGTCCATAAACCCCTTAATTTCGACCGGCTATCATTTGACACACAATATTTGCATTGGTAATAGTACATTTTCGACCATGCAGTGTGGTTCCCGGTAACGGTATGTTGGAGCATGCAGTGTGGTTCCTGGTAACGGTATTTTTGACCATGCAGTGTTGTTCCTGGTAACCGTATTTTGGACCATACAGTGTGGTTCCTGGTAACGGTATTTTTGGACCGTGCAGTGTTGTTACTGGTAACGGTATTTTGGACCATGCAGTGTGGTTCCTGGTAACGGTATTTTGGATCTTCATGCAGTGTAGTTCCTGGTAACGGTATTTTGGAACATGCAGTGTGGTTCCTGGTAACGGTATTTTGGACCATGCAGTGTGGTTCCGGGTAACGGTATTTTGGAGCATGCAGTGTGGTTCCAGGTAACGGTATTTTGGACCATGCAGTGTGGTTCCTGGTAACGGTATTTTGGACCATCATGCAGTGTGGTTCCTGGTAACGGTTTTTGGACCATGCAGTGTGGTTCCTGGTAACGGTATTTTGGACCATACAGTGTGGTTCCTGGTACCGGTATTTTTGCGCCATGTTTGGAAATTATTGGAATCCCATGGCTCGATTAAAATTTAGTATATACGAATGCTCGTGTTATACAGCTGTAACAGAGGTTCAACCGTTACCATTACAAGTTAATTGTCTCTTCCTTATACTTTACTCTAAAAGAAGGTATAAATAGGTTGACAAATACACGAAATATAGATATATACTTGCCATGGTCACAGCCATTTCCAGCTGTTTTAAATTTTTCGCACACGAAGTGAAACAATTAAACACTCATTATTTCCACCATTTCTGAAATAGACTTACACGGAACTCTCTTTTCTGTTCCATGTCGTGCACATCGTGTTCAAATTTGTGTCTGAATGACTTTCTGGTCTTTCTGTGACTTCTCTATGCCCTTATAAAGGTAGTTGAAGCATATATCGACATATTTCGTTACAGGGAAAAATAAAAAAAAACGAATACTATTAGGTTTATTTTGGAGAGCAAACCGCCATGTGGCTTTAAATTGATCAGAATGTTCAATACATTTACACAATGACTTATTCGTGCAAAACTATGATAATTAATATATTTCGCGAAGGCACACCGACTGCAACGACACTAACCCTTCCTTTACTAAATGGATTCTCCCATCCGTTATAAAAGTATATACTGGAATAGTCTATGTTTATCTGGAGGGATGTTCAGGAAATATAAGCAGACCACAAACTGGTAAACAAATAATACAAGTACTGATGGGTTGCTATTCATTGTTGGGGAATATTCAGGTAATAAGTTAAACAACCACCAAACGAATTTATTATCATGAATAAATGAATGAGTTTAATGCGAAAAGCCACAATATATATGCACTATGTAAATTGGGATGAATACTTTTCTCATCAGAATGTCATGTTCATACATAATAAATTGTATGTAATATTTAAATAAATATATCATATTTATAGTGAATACATATACACACACGTGTATAGATATGAATACAGAAATATGTACATATAAATTCACATGGATATCTCTGTATATCTGTGTAATATCTTGGTTGTATTCTTTAAAACATGTATTAAATAAATGCTAACGTTCTTCAATATTGATATGTTTTCAATAGAAAGGAGGCCATATAACTTTTCTATTGAAGGGTTCAATCAGTAATAGTCAGGAATGTATTGTCTTCTGGTACATGGCTACATTGTTCTGAGGCTCGGTTTTGAGTGCTGGTATCTACACATTCATTTCGGACACAACCCCAGAATATGTGCGATATCCAGCTGATGGTCGATGTCCAGCCATTTTCTTAGCATCAGTTTATAAACGTTGTTTATAAACTCTGACATTGTACACCGAGACAGTTTGAATTAAAGTGGCGTGGAACACTCCGGTAGAGTGATCAAATAGTAATGGAGAATAATCATGCCCAAATATTATATCTAAATTAACAACACACCATCATTCTTATATATTAGTTAAATACAGTGAATCTCGTTAGTTAGTTTGTTTATAGCCGATAGTTGCGACCCGAATCGAGATGTAAGTATTTATTTTTTACCCTGTGTCAATGCATTCTCTTATATATGCGAGTCGACCATAGGTCGCCTCCCATATATAAGAGAATGCATTGGCCTAACAATTTTTTATCATTTTTTTAAAATAAATGTTTCTTACAATTTTTAGGACATAAAATAAAAAACATCCATTACCCTACAGGGAGCCCCACACATATATGGAAGCACATAGAAGAGTGTCGTCTGCTCATTTATAATTGAGCGTAGTACGAACGACGTTTTCTATGCAGTTGCATGGTAGTTTTTTATGAGATTTTCGGCGATGTAAGTAGGATGCTCCAGTTGGTATAAAGCCTGAGTACTAAGTTGTCATTAGCACTTCTTTGGTTGTGAGCATTTCGTCTGTTAATGGCTTGGAACAGAACAACGTGCACATATAATCAACAAATGGGCAAACCGTGTAAAAAATCACAACGCCAAGTGGCGGAAAGCATATAAAAGATGGCGTTGCTATTCTCGTTCGCAATGACATTTCAGCAAATTGTGTTGAATTTGAACCGGACGATAATCGCATTGTCGGCATTCAGCTCCGCCTGAACTCAAACTGCTTGATATCAATAATACAGGTTTATCTCCAAAATGTGACCCATAGGGATGAACAATTTAATGATTATATAATGACGCTACTACATACGTGATATGTTGTCTTCACAAGGTGCGGTTATATTGATGGGTGACTTCAGCGCTCACATGCAAAGGGCTTCACATACACCACAAGAAAACCATAGTCAGAAATGGTAACGCGCTCAAGATCATATATTATATACCCATGATTGTAATTATAGAATATAAAATATATTGGTTTCGCGAATGACCAACTCAGAATATCCGTTAAAATAACAATAACAACCAGCACCTAATTAACGAACCGGCGGCATTATTTTTAGCCAATTATTCGATTGTTATTACTGAAGTGGCATTTCAAATAATGGTGTTGTTGTTGTTGGAATCTGACGATATGGGGACAATCGAATCGGATTGAGTACTTTTAAACACACATAATATCGAACAAAATTTGTGTCATTTCGTACCTTAAGTTTGGGAAGTCAGACTAGAACCATAGAACTATATTGCGAAAGGGTGTGATTTGGTTCTCAGATTATTTTATCAACACAAAAGTATAAACACACATGTTCGACAATAGAGACCTTTCGCAAAACTCGCGTTTACGATTACGGATACGGATAGGGTACTACGTCACCAACCTTTGTGTACTTTCTAATCGTTCTCGTATTTTACTATCCGTAATGACGTTTACGATTTCATGGTTTCTAAAAAGCTCAAATAACACCTGAAATTTATTTTCTGCAATATATCACTTTGCTCCGTTCGAGACTGTATATGTATATCATGTAAACCATACAGCTGTATTGAGCTACGACCTCAATATGCTGTTTAGATTGGCAATCACTGTACTCGTCGTCGTGAATCACGAGCTTCCCGCTAAATAAGATCGCTATTCACAACGGATAGCAGTATCATTTAATTCTTTCACCATAGTACATGGTATTAAGAACATACATGGTAATACATATAGCAATACATAAACAAACAAACAAGGTCGCAATGACGATGGTTGTGATAACTTTAAGGTTCAGATGAATCAGGAGAGCAACTCGCTCTTTTATGTATAATGTGTATGAATCTGCAAAGGTTGCGTATAATACTTGGCTTTCTGTTTGAGAGAAGAATGGACAGTTTGCGACGATTGGGATACTTCCAATATGCATGTTTTATGTATAGTTTCCGTTCTTGTGATAGAGAGGGACACTCAAGTATAAAGTGATACTCGTCACCGACAATATTTGTTTCACATAAAGTGCACGTTCTCTCCGATAACGGTGTTTTATTCCAGCGCCCAATTTCGATTGGTAAAACATGATTGGCTGTTCTAAATCGAGCTAGAGTAACTATATTAGTATCTGATCCGTGAAAAATATATGATTCTTCACAGAAACCGTGTTTGAAAGATTTATAAGTATGGCATTTACAAGATGATGTCATCGATGAATGCTAGTTCTGAACGAACTGATCCCTCATTTTATTTTTCAAATCCTTTATTAATCGTTTCTCGTCGATTCCGCGATTCTGGATGCTCCAAATAAAAGACATGCCTGCTTCATTTAGAATTTGTTTTATCGATTTAAACCATGGGGACGCAAATGATGTTTCATCGGCCATGGATAAGGCAAGTTTATAAAAATTTCCACTCAACTGATTTTCTGAATTTGTGACAAGCTTAGTCCAGAATTTCATTATTTTTAAGTTGATATCAATATGCATTGGATACCTCCCAAGCTCCCCATATACCATATAAGAAGGTGTTGATGTTTTTAATCCCAAGACCATTTTGCAAAATTTCAGATGTATTCCCTCAATGATAGAATTTTCACCCACACCCCAAACCTCACACCCGTAAAATAGGATTGGTGCGACTAAGGTGTCAAAGAGTTTTAACTGTGTTGATATTGTTAGCTTATGCGTACACGCGATTTTTATAATTTCATACATGGCTTTCTTAGCTTTCATTGATAAGTCTTTCTTGGTTATCGTGAATGAACCAGATCGGCTAAACAAAATACCCAGGTAAGAAAATGTTTTCACCACTTCGATTTCCTTACCGTTGAGCCTAAACAGTAAATGTCTGGGTAACCTACCCTTGGAAAAGCAAATTATTTTAGTTTTTGCCACGTTGACTCTAAGGGCCCAAGTCGAACAATAGTCCTCAAAGTAACTCAACTGACGCTGCAGATCATCGGCGGAATCGGAGAATAACACCGTGTCGTCTGCATATAAAATTATGAATAATTTCACATATCTGTCTAGTCTATCCTCGCATTCGCGCGATATCGACTCCACTCCCACTATATCCGTGCTGGCGAGAAAATCTGTAAGGTCGTTAACATAGAGACAAAAAAGAAAAAGGGATAAATTGTCACCCTGTTTCAAACCAATCATAGAGGGGAAGGGGTCTGATATTTCTCCATTACATACTACCCTAGATTTAATATCCTTGTACATGTCAACAATGATATTGTACATCTTGCCACCTATATTATTTAATGCTAATTTATACCATAAATAATCTCTACGGACAGTATCAAAGGCCTTTTCAAAATCAATGAAGGCACAAAACAATTTCTTTTTCTTAAATTTACAAAGATCCATAAGCGTCTATATCACAAACACATTATCCACGGTTGAGTAACCTTTCCTAAAGCCACTTTGATTTTCATGTATAACTCCGCAAGAATCAGAAAAATTAGTTAGCCGTCTGTTCAATATTGATGTGAATAATTTCCCAAGACAACTTGATATGATTATACCCCTATATTTCGAGGGGTCGTCTTTCTTCCCTTTATTTTTATAAATCGGTATAATTGAGCCCGTGCGCCATGAGTCAGGTATTAATCCTGAGTCGAAAATGATATTAAAGAGATGCGTATAGACTGGTAATAACTTGGGCACTGATGCCTGCATATATTCATTGATTATTCCATCTTGCCAAGACGCTTTATTATTTTGAAGTTTACCAATGCAATATAATATTTCTTCGTTAGTTATGGGAATGTTTAACATGCGTGTACCTGAGGCATCCAGATCGACTTTGTTTTCGGTAACAAGTGTTGAACTGGGAGTTAAGCTTTCTGAAGTGTTCTACAAGTATATCAATGTCAAGAGATGTATCACTATGGCCCCTATTACCCTTAATAGTTTTCCAAAATGTCCTTGTATCAGTGTTTCGTATACTTTCCATCTGAATTTGCAAATTACTTTCATATTCACGTTTCGCCCTATTTATGACTCTTTTATATTCACGTTCAGCTTGTCGTAGGCCTAGTTTTGTATTCTCGTTTGGTGTTTTAGCATATATGCGTTTGGCTTTTTTATAAGCTTTCCTTACGTTTCGACATTCGTCTGTAAACCACGCTCTGCAACTAGTTCGCTGTGTTGTTGTTTCAGGTCGCTGAATTTTCCTCACATACTTGGAACCAAAAGTCTTATTCGCTGCATATATCATTACGCCAGAAAGTGGTGTGACTAATTCCGATATACTGTTACATGTGGAACTGTTGTTTCGCATAGCTTCCAATTGTTCATTTATTTGTTTAATGTCAACCTCCTCGATATTTCCTACAAATTCGGCGGTTTTCTCAGGTACCCACGATTTCGGTTTAGATTGGTTCGTTAAGTTATTAAATGTTGGATCATTTACTTCAAGCAATGGGGCCAGTTTCCCTTTCCAAAGTCGCAGGGACAAACTACAATGAGCATCAGAATAAAGCAACGAGTGGTCTTGTATTTCAAACCCTCTTACCAAATTCAAACATTCTGGGGAACAAATGGTGTAATCAACTACAGATGATTCCTTGCATGTCAACTTACCAATGTCCATGTCACTATCGGTTCTACCGTTTAACATATATATCTCATTATTTCTGCATATACGAATTAGCAATCTCCAAAATGTATTAGTTATTTTATCCTTACTCGATCGATATATTGACATTCCATTATCAGCTAGGGTTCTTAAATCAGGTTGAATCAGATCAGTTACTTGATGGAAATCATTCTCCGATATATCATAAAAATCTTGAGTATTGGATGTACGTGCATTAAAATCCCCTGTAAGAATTAAATTATCATAATCCAATTTACGACTAATAACTTCACAATCTAGTTCATTAAACGCTTCTTTACTGGAGTATCTGGACTTTTCTGGTGGGATATAGACAGCACCAACTAAAACATCAGACTTCCCATCAAATATATCTTTGGAAATATTTACCCAATGAACAAATTTGCAACTCGAATGCACTACTGATATTTTATCCGCCAAATTATTCCTGTACGCAATGGTTATACCGCCGGATTTTCTACGGCGTACTTTCGTGCGATTCTTAAAAGAAAAGGTGTAGCCAGCCAGGTAAAGATAAATTATCACAATCATCCGTCAATGTCTCCATAAAGCATAATACATCATATAAAATACCCAATTCAACAAATTCAGGACAGTCTAATCGTTTGGCCAAACCACACACATTTAAAGTCAGGACAGATAGCTCATCCGTGCACCTATTCTGAACACGGTGAAATATAGAGTTATTCCCCTGACCTTTCGATGCACTCGCGCAAGAGCCCAGACATTGCTCTCCTGGAAGTAGTAATGGGGGCCACTATGGCCCAGTACCCCCCAGTGGGGGCCACTATGGCCCAGTACCCCCCAGTGGGGGCCAATATGGCCCAGTACCCCCCAGTGGGGGCCACTATGGCCCAGTACCACCCAGTGGGGGCCACTATGGCCCAGTACCCCCCAGTGGGGGCCACTATGGCCCAGTATCGAATACTGGACCATCTAGGACCATAGATGGTCCAGTATTCGATACTGGGCCATAGTGGCCCCCACTGGGGGGTACTGGGTCATAGTGGCCCCCACTGGGGGGTACTGGGCCATAGTGGCCCCCACTGGGGGGTACTGGGCCATAGTGGCCCCCACTGGGGGGTACTGGGCCATAGTGGCCCCCACTGGGGGTACTGGACCATAGTTACCCCCTGAGGATAGATGTTCCTGTCATTGATGTGACATTTCTGATCGAAAAAATGAAAATGGACTTAGAATTATTTTTTTCAAAAGGAAAATCTCACTTTGGAAAATATCAATTAGCTATCAAGAGTATCTTTTCGATCATTTGGTGGCCCTGAAAAGGGCCGTTTTATTTTTGTTATAGTTTAGAATCCGCCACATTGAACTTCTTTGTTCGCCAAAACTTCAATTGATTTGGCTCCCCTCCTCATCCATATTTCGCATTCACAATAATGCTCATGGCAAACGTGGGGGATCCACACTAGAGGTATTGATGACTTGAATCATGGTGTTGATTTGTAGCCGCCTTTGGTAGCATCAAACATGACAATAGGTCGCTGTATAACAGTCGCCGCTAATTCAACCATCAATCTTGATTCGGCCAAAAGTGGTGTGCGCCGTAAATCTTGTGCCGACGCACCAAGTTCGTCACTCTCTGTGTAGTACAGGTCAACTGCCGCATCTCTCAGTATCATCCATCCATCGGTCGTCCCGTAAATCCCAAGGCTGAGTGCCCTCCAAAATAGCGATATTTCTTCACCGTACACTGCTTTACAGTATACCCCACCGCCCATTATCTCGTCAAGATCTGTTATGTTTACAGCAGTCATCTTTGAATGTAGAATAAGTCTGAAGATCCGTCTTGAACATATATCACGATTGCGCGGGCGACAATGAAATAAAATATAAAACACAACGTCAGGAAATATTTGTCAATTTTAACGCCAAAGTATTATGTGATTTCATTGTCGCCCGTGTCAAATGTATACAAATATTTTCGAATTTGATCAACCTTACATTGCATTGCTATCAAGAGATGGATCCGTTAACAGAATTTCTTCAGAGTGAGATATACAGTAGTCCTGTTGCACAGAATACATATGCTGCGCCAGTCATCGGTCCAAGCTAATACGACAATGACTATAGGTGGTGATACACTCATTTTAAAAGCGATTTTAGATGAACTGAGATGCCTTCGCAGGGATATTGACGTGAAAACGCAAGTAACGCATCAAGAAGTGAAAGTGAATCTTCGTTTCGTTGCAGAACAGATAGATATCCCAATCAGGGTTCATGATGTTGAGAGATCGAAAGAGCAGAAACAGATCAAAAAAGGAAAATTATCGGCGATGAAAGAAAAACAAACTAAGAGTATCATGAAGGCTTCTACTGAGACAAAAGTCAGATTTCATCTTCCTTGTAAAGAATCTAGAGATACAGAGAAAAGTGATGAATTTGCAAAAGCTCTCGGTTCTCATGGGAAAGATATGTTAAGATATAAGAAAAACACAAAACGGTGTTAAAGTCAGATGTTAATTTTAAAACGGCCCTTTTCAGGGCCACACACATGTCCCAAAAGGTTACTCTTTCATAGCTGAAAAAAACAAAACACGATTGTTCAATTCATAATTTATTCAACAACAAATATTTGCAAGTATATTTTGTTTTTAAATTATTCGTGGCGTGATTTTTTCAAAACGAAACATAGGGTACAAGGAACATTATTAGTTCTTAAGCAATACTAAAAGTTTTTCTTTTTGAAAAAATTGGTTGGTCCTGAAAAGGACCGTTTTTGTTTTGGCACTGAAAAGGGCCGTTTTGTACGCCATCAAAATTCACTCCCCATTTTTCTCAGAGTGCGAAGTTTGCTTTTGTCCCCCCGCTGTTCTTTTTTGCACGATAAGCTTTGAACGCGCGGTCAATTCTCTTGCGTGCCTGTCCCACATTATCTGCGGTGTTAGCCCCCTACTTCCTCTCAGTATCGCCATCAAGGGTTCGGGTATTGCAGTCATCTTTGAATGTAGAATAAGTCTGAAGATCCGTCTTGAACTTGTATCACGATTGCGCGGGCGACAATGAAATCACATAATACTTTGGCGTTAAAATTGACAAATATTTCCTGACGTTGTGTTTCTTTTCAGTGCAGTATCTGTTAGTTTCACCATTTCGATATGTTATAGATTAAATTCATGATAGTATATACAATTAATTAAGATGTTTTAACATATGAATTCATCTTCGTTCATAAACGATGACCAAGTAAAGTTATCAAATGCAATGATCAAGAAAAATGTTCAGTATGTTTCTTGTGTTCAGTTTTTATGTATAAAATATGTACAATTCCAAAACCAAAAACTAGAAAAACATTCCATATTTGCCTAACGAGGTAATAAATATATCAATCATGTGTACCAAATAATAGATAATGATCTAACGAAATTAAAAACATTTGTTTGATCGCTATGCAATAATGATTAAGAAAAATATGCATGGTGATCCGGTTCTGAAAAAACACAACGTCAGGAAATATTTGTCAATTTTAACGCCAAAGTATTATGTGATTTCATTGTCGCCCGTGTCAAATGTATACAAATATTTTCACTTTTTCAGTGAACTTCATTCATTATGCCATCTTTAAAGAAATTTATCAAGAAGTTGTGGAGGAAGAGAGATTCGTCAGAGGAGACGGAAATAAAAAGATATAGGAAATGGCAGGATTCTCCTGAACAAAAGATAGTTCAGAAGCAGATGCTAAGAGATTTTTTGGCTCGCCGGCGACCATTACCTAAAGTATGTGATCAAGAATCAAGCAATCTTGATCTCGTGGAGATCTTGTCACAGATCAAGAAGAAAGATCTGTGCAATGCAGCGATTGACAGCTTTGCCCAGGCTGGTGCGGCGCACAGATCAAATCCTACTTGGTCTGTGACAATTAATCCCAACGGGATATATCCTGATTTGTCAGAGTTCATATGAATCCTGGAAAAGAGAAAACGGCCCTTTTCAGGGCCACCCACATTTCCCAAAAGGTTACTCTTTCATAGCTGAAAAAACAAAACACGATTGTTCAATTCATAATTTATTCACACAACATAATTTTCAATTGTTTGTGTCGATTCGTTTATCTGTTTTTGGAATGTAGAATGGTCTCAGATTCTTTTTCTTGGAAGTTTTCTTGGAATTTTCAATTTATGGATGTTTATCTTCAGCTTTGTTCTGTGAATCATTCGTAGGATCAACAGGTCGGTCTTGTTTGGAAAAATCTGATGTTGTAGGCATCTCTTCAGTTTTGATATCTGCATTTGTTCTTGTATTGTTACTACTTGTAGACTTTTGTATAGTTTTCACATTTTTTTTGTCGCCGAAATCTGTTTTACAATGGAAGGACCAATGGGATTCTTGTTCGCATTTGTAACAGTAACCATATGGCGGTTTCCAATTTTTATCAGCTTTGTTTTTCTCTTGTTTCTCTTGCCATTGCATTTTGTTACAAAGTTTAAACAAATTGGTAGAGATCTGTCTCATTTCGACAAGATTATCTTGAATTTTTCTAGTCTGTGGTTGTGTCGATTTTTTTGAATCTTCTTTATGTAGCTCAATATAGCTCTCTTCAATAACTGCAGGCCTTGGTCTTTTTCTAACAATATCTTCTTCGCTGGTGGCGTCGTCTGAAACAGGTCTTTTAATTCTCTTAAACATTTTTGTCTTGAGTTTTGTCAGCAAAAAATATTGCGACTGGCTTCTTCGGAGTTGAAGTGTAAAGTGTAGAATTACACCTGCTTTTATAGCAATTTCATCGCGAATGCTATAAAAGCTATAAAAGCAGGTGTAATTCTACACTTTACACTTCAACTCCGAAGAAGCCAGTCGCAATATTTTTTGCTGACAAAACTCAAGACAAAAATGTTTAAGAGAATTAAAAGACCTGTTTCAGACGACGCCACCAGCGAAGAAGATATTGTTAGAAAAAGACCAAGGCTTGCAGTTATTGAAGAGAGCGATATGGAAACTGATGGGGCAGAAAGTAAAGAGAGCGATATGGAAACTGATGAGGCAGAAAGTGAAGAGAGCGATATGGAAACTGATGAGGCAGAAAGTGAAGAGAGCGATATGGAAACTGATGGGGGAGAAAGTGAAGAAAGTTCTAGTGATGGGCAGATTGGACGCGGTCGAAGACAGAATAGAGAAATTGGTGGGAAGAGAAAGAGAAGTCTGGCTAGAGAGCATGTTGTGTTCAATCCGACAAAATATTTCAAATTGGAGCTGAACTCGGAGAAATTTTCCAGAAAATTTAAATCAGCATCACGACAATTTGGTATGAAATTCGAGAAATTTACAGATCCAATCGAGAACATTACCGAGATATTTGAGAAGTTGACAGAAGAATTGAAACAGAAATGTTCAGCAAATGAGAAGACAAGAATCAGAGTTACGATAAATCATCCAGGACTTGATATGAGCATTTTCATTCCATTCACAAAAGCCAGTGAATTGAATGGTGGGACACTCATGGATAATATTCAAAATGTGGTTCAATCAAATGCAGACTTTACAATTCATGACGGTGCACTCAATTTCGAAATCTTCGTTACAGATATTCCGGAAGGTGGTACACGACACTCACTACATTATGGACCATTTGCAGACAAGAACAAGTTGACAAAAGTAAAAAGAAGTATTGTCCGGATTGAAAATGCTGATGATGTTATGTGTATGGCAAGATCTATTGTCGTCGGAATGTGTAAGGCAGATAGTGATGGATCTGCGTGCTGATCAAAGAAATGGAAAAGAATAAGGCAATCAATATACACAGCACAAACAGATGCAGCAAAAATCTACCCAACCGTGCTGGCATTCCACACGATACAGTTTGCAGTATCAATGAGTTCCACAAGATTCAAGAAATATTGTATCCAGAATATGTTGTGAAAATTCACAATGAATTTGCTGGCGCTGGATTTCTATTTGAACCTGCAGAAATGTGTTCGGAGAGCAAATGTGTACACATCTACTACAACAACAATCACTTCGACACCATAACATCAATCAAAGGATTTCTAGGCACCAACTACTACTGTGAATTATGTGACATTGGATTCAAAAGTCGTGGCGATCATCGATGCAGTTTTGTTTGTGCATGCTGGTCATTGACACAGTGTAATTTCACAAATTTGGTGAAGTGTAGAACATGTCGACGATCATTCAGAAGTAAATCTTGTTTCGACAACCATTTGAAGACGGAAGGAAAACAGAAAAGAAAAATATGTGATTTGGTTCAACTATGCAACAATTGTGATGAAGAAATTCTCATCAATAAATCAAACAGACATATATGTGCGGGGTTGAAGAAATGCAAACATTGCAAAGAAATCGTTGAAGCAGATCACAGGTGCTACATTCCAAAATATGAATCACCGGAAAAGAAACCTGCAAAGATTCCATATGTATTCTTTGACTTTGAATGCAGACAAGACACAGGTGTTCATATTCCAAACTTCTGTGTTGCACATACCGCTTGTGGAGATTGCATGTGCAAACCAATCGAAGAAAAATGTGAAACATGCGGACCGGATTCCAGAGAATTTGTATTCAAGGGTGACAACGTTTTAACAGACTTCACAAACTGGTTATTCCACCAAGATCACAAAGGATGTGTTGCAATAGCACACAATGCTCAGGGATACGATGCACAGTTTCTACTTCAAGCACTCATACAAAGTGGAATTCATAAACCAGAACTGATCATGAATGGAAACAAAATTCTCAGTTTAAAATGCAACAGCGTGAAAGTTATTGATTCTCTGAGTTTTCTGATGATGCCGCTTTCAAAGTTTCCACAAACTTTTCAGCTGAATGAGATGGCGAAAGGACACTTTCCACATTGGGCGAATTCACCAAAGTTTCAAAATTACATTGGACCTTACTTGTCTTCTGATTACTACAAACCAGACATGATGAGCGTGGAAAATCGAGAGAAATTCTTTGAATGGTACAATGAGAAAATAGAAAATTACGTGATATTCAACTTCCAAGAAGAGATGGAGAAGTACTGCAAATCAGACGTGGATATTCTTCGCCGTGGATGTGGAAATTTCAGGAAATACATATTGGAAACAGAACAGATTGACCCGTTCATTTAGTCAATAACATTGGCGCAAGTTTGCAATTTGGCATGGAGGAAGAATTCAATGCCAGAGAAAACAATCGGAATCATTCCAGATGGTGGATACCCATGTGCTAAAAACTATTCCATGAAAGCGATACGTTGGCTTCAACATCTATCATTGTCACGTATGATAACAATCAAGCATGCTTTGAATGGAGGAGAAATCAAGATTGGTGGACACTACGTCGATGGATATGAGGAAGCCACAAGAACAGTTTTTGAGATGAATGGATGTCTGTTTCATGGATGTCCAAAATGTTACAACAACAGACAATACAAGAATCCCTATACGATGCTCACCATGGAAGAATTATATACAAGAACTCAACAGAAGAAAGATGAACTGGAAAGTCTTGGTTACAGAGTTGAATCAATTTGGGAGCATCAGATCGACGAAAGATTGAAATCGGATGTGAAATTCAAACAACAAATGGAATCTTTCTACAAACATCGAGACCCCATTTTGCCAAGAGAAGCATTGTTTGGTGGACGTACAAATGCCATCAAATTGTACGAGGAAATTGATCAAGATTCCACAAAAGAAATCAAGTTCATCGATGTGTGTTCGTTGTATCGATATTGCAACAAATATAAATTCTACCCTGTTGGACATCCAGAAATTTTGAGCCAAGAGCAGATCGATCAAGAACACATTAGAGACTATGCAGGCCTTGTTAAATGTACAATTTTACCACCATCGAAATTGCATATTCCAGTTCTACCGATTCATTGTAACAAGAAAATGGTTTTTACTTTGTGCAACACTTGTGCCGTCAATGAGGACGAGACATGTAACCATTCAGAAGAAGATCGAGCTATAACCGGAGTGTGGACCACGCCAGAATTATTCAAAGCAATGAATGTTGGCTACAAAATACTTGATGTGTACCAAATTTGGCATTGGACAGATTGGACAGATGAAATATACAAATCCTATATCGACAAACATCTAAAGATCAAACAGGAATGTAGTGGTTATCCATTTGGTGTTGAGACAGAAGAACAGAAGCAAAAGTTTGTACAGGATTATTATGCAGCTGAGGGTATAAAATTGGAGAACATCGAGAAGAATCCAGGAAAACGCCAAATATCTAAAATTATGATTAATTGTATATGGGGTAAGGATGCACAAAGAAATCTTATGTCAAAAACAGAGTATGTGGATAAGCCATCACGTTATTTTGAATTGCTTACTAGTAACAATATAATTGTTCCAAATGTTACACTTCTTGATGGTGACAAATTCATTCTGGTAAATTATGTTGATATTTTAGATAATATTGAACCTCATCATTCAGCAAATGTTGTTGTTGCTTCTTTTGTTACAGCGTATGCAAGATTACAATTGTATAAAGTTTTTAAAAAACTTGGAGATAGAGTGTTGTATTTTGATACAGACAGCTGTATGTATGTCAGTGATCCATCAAAGAAGAACATCAAAACTATCGAAGGAAGATTGGGGAAATGGAGCGACGAACATCCAGATGCAAAGATTGTCAAATTTGTTGGACTTGGGCCAAAGAACTACGGATATGAATACATCAAAGATGGGAGAAGATACACCAAATGTAAGGTAAAAGGTATCACTCTTGATTACAGCACAAGTCAAAAAGTTAATTTTGAAACAATGGTACAATGTGTTAATGATCGTGAAAATTTCAAAACGGTTGTTGAGTATCCTTCCAGAATTAAAAGACAAAAGGACCATCAACTGATTAGTGAGTGTCAAACCAAAACTTTCAGATCGGTGTACACAAAACGAAAACTCGTCAATGGTATTCACACATATCCATACGGATGGAGATGTTGAGTCATTTCATGTCAAGATGTTGACAGGCGTAGTACCTCCAGAAATTGCTGAGAAGATTTATGGATATTTGGTGGCACAGTCAACACTTATTCCAGAGATAAAGAAGGAATTACAAGAAGTCTGGTTTGAAAGAGAAAAGAAAGCAATACTACGATGCTGTGATGTCGACGAATGTTTACAGAGATTGGACTATCTTGAGACAAGTATATTTTCTCATTTCTCTCAAAAATATATTAAATCATTTATTAAATTCAAAACATTTTTTCTCATTGAAAGAATATCTGATTTTTGGATATTTGGTGGTGATGAACACCATTTAGATTTAGACACTTTTGATGAACATGACTATATTCATTATACAAAGTATGAAGATAATTATCCTCTTGCTAGTGGAACCTTTAAATCAGTTCCTAGGATCTATGGGTATTTGTTAACAAAAAAAATGTCAACATATGCAAAAATTAAAAACATTATAGGAAATGATTTTTTTATTTACAGAACAAACAGAAGAATAGAAGACTATAATACTTGGATTATTGAAATGTTTGGAAATATTAACAGCTTTGGAGATTTCTCTTTAAAAACTAAATTCACACGTCGTTAAGTTCACTCTCTGATTAGGCATCAAAGTGACAACATGGAAGAATCTTTACTTTTCCAACATCCGTGTAATTTCTTTATCAGCGGACCTAGTGGATCAGGTAAAACAGAATTTGTTAAAAAAGTTATTGAATTTAAACACGATTTATTCCAAACACCACCAAAGAAAATAGTTTGGTGTTACAAAGAATGGCAAGACACATACAATCGTATAAAAGAAATTGATAACGTTGAGTTTATCGATGGCATTCCAGACGATGATGAGGAAATTGTATCAGATAAATCATTTCCTCATCTTGTTGTTTTCGATGACATGATGGGGGAACAAGATGAAGACAAAATAATGCTTTGGTTTACTAGAAAAGGTCACCATCGAAATGCTTCAATAATTTACATTACTCAAAACATGTTCCAAAAATCGAAAAGTAGCAGAACTATAATTTTGAATGCACACTACATGGTTTTATTTCAAAGCGTTCGAGATAAAAATCAAATAAAAGTTTTGGCTTATCAAATGCAAACCAATCATTTGAAACAAGCATACGAAGATGCAACTTCAATAAATCATGGATATATTTTAGTAGATTTTCATCCTAGAACAGAAAATTATTTGCGAATTAGAACTGATATTTTCCATAAATGGTTGACAGCTAATGACCGAGGTCCTGTCATTTATTCAAAAGTATAAATTCAGTTGTTGTTACTTTTTTCATTTTAGAACCATGTCGTCCACCGAGATGTTTAGTCATGATGAACTGTCACAAATTATAAATTTCTTCACTTTTGCAGCTGAATTATTTCTTGAAAATGATTGGAAATTACCATCACAGACAAAAAAGTTTTTTCAGAGAAATAAAAATGTTCTTAAAAAAATCTCTGATCGATCAACTGATATGGAAACAAAACGCAAATTAATTTTACAACGAGGTGGTAGTGGGTTCCTTGGAGGTGTTTTAATTAGAAGACTTTTGAAAAATTCATTTGAACAAACTGGTAGACAATCTAAAAGTAAATCAAAGGTTTCTCCAAAACGTTCAAAGATTACACGGATGCAAACACAACAAAGGGGTAGTCAAAAAGAATCTAAACGTAAAACAAAACTTTCTCTAAATCATTCAAAGTTTACACCGATGCAAACTCAACAAAATCAACATTCTAAATTTACACCTATACCTTCTCAGCAGAACCCTCAACATCAACCGTTACAAAAAAAACCAGTTATTGATCTTGAATATTCAAAATTTATGCCGTTGTCTGATGCATCGAAATCTGCATTCGAAGCTTTAGAATGGTTCAATCAGAAAAGATAAAAGATGAAACATATAATTTTTCTGCTCATTTTGAGACAACTACTTAGACTGTGAAGATGCCTTCAAAAACTAAGAGCAGGAAAGCACCGCTGATAAAAAAATATGGTGAGTTGATTGTTGCAATGAGTAAAGTTCCATCTGCATATAAAAAGAAAATGATCAACGATGCTCCGAAACAAGTGATGGATTGCATTTCAGAATGTTGTCAAAATCTTTTAAAAGGTAATGTAAAACTGAATGAAGCTCAGAACCGCAAGTTACATTCGAAGCGTAAACATATCAGATATCTTGCAGACAAGAACAAACCTTTGCAACAAAAGAAGAAAATTTGGAATCAAAAAGGTGGCTTTTTACCATTATTATTTCTTGCTCCATTGATTAGCAAAACATTAGGTGCAGTTGTTAACAATATTTTGTACAAACTATATCTCAAATAAATATGAAGAAAATGGTTATTGTACCATTCAGAATGTTGGAAGATTTCAAACAATGGAAAATGTCAGAAATGAATAAACCTCAATTACCTCCTGATCCTGCAATTTCAAATGTTTCAGATTCTTACAAGAATTGAAATCAGTTTATGATAAAAATATTTCTGAATCAGAAAAGTCACAGTTATTTGGAGAGAATTTGTACAAATTGAAAACTTCACAAAAATCTTTAAATTCAAAATTCAGTTTACCTGAACAAAAGTTATCTGAAAACTTTGGGAACATGAGTGAACATATATTGGAAAGTGTGCCATCTAAACTTCGTGGTAAAGCACAACAAATTTTAACATTGTTGTCAACTAATCCTAAACTTAGATGGGATGATCGTGGACAATTAATTTATGGAACAGAAACAGTTACTGGATCAAATATAATTGATTTGATAAACGATGTTGTTCGTCACCGAAAAGGTTTTGACCCAGTTGGTTATGAAACATTCCTACGTGGATTGGGAGAACTTAATGTACCACAAGATTATGTAGGTAACAGGAATCGATGGTTGTGGATACAAAGACATTTAAAAGAAGGTCACACTGGTGATGAGTTTCATACACCTCATGCAACTCCTAGCAGTGGCAAGTCAAGAAAACGTTCAGTTGATATTTTCACACCTCAAAGTTGTCCTAAAACCAGAAAATCTATTTTGAAAGAATGGTCCCCACTTACATAAAATTTGACAAACTTCTAACTGAAATTTACTACAATCCAAAAGAAGTTGGTGGTTTCAGTGGAGCAAATCAACTTTTTAAAAATGCGAAAGAAACAAATAACAAAATTAAACTTTCAGATGTTAAAAACTGGTTACAATGGCAAAAAACATATACTTTGCACAAACCAATTGTTCGGAAATTTCGCAGACGTAAAACTATTGTTGCAGGAATTGATATTCAGTGGCAAGCTGATTTGGCAGATTTGCAAACTTTGCAAAAGCACAATGACAATTACAGATATTTACTTTGTGTTATTGATGTTTTCTCAAAATTTGCATGGGTTGAAAAAATTAAAGACAAAACTGGTAAAACTTTAGTTAAAACATTTCAGAAAATTCTCAAATCATCAAAACGAAAACCTGTTTCATTTCAATCTGACAAAGGTTCAGAATTCAAAAATAAATTATTTTTACAATTTTTGAAATCTAAGAAAATTCATTTTTTCACAACAGAGAATCCAGAGACAAAAGCAAGTATAGTTGAACGTTTTCAACGGACATTGAAAACAAAGATGTGGAAATATTTTACACATAATCAAACTTTGAAATACAATGATGTTTTGCACGATTTTGTGAATTCTTACAACAAAAGTTTTCATAGAAGTATTAAGATGGCACCAGTTTTAGTAACTCGAGAAAATGAAATTGAAGTTTCCAGAAATCTTTATGGAAAGTTAAAAACGAAAAAAGATAAGATCTTGAAAGTTGGAGATTTTGTTAGAATAAATAAAACAAAGAGAACTTTTGATAAAGGAAATCTTCCAAATTGGACAAAAGAAATTTTCAAAATTAGTAGAGTTTGTAAAAGTACACCATTAACTTACAAATTAGTAGATTTAGATGGTGAAAACATCGCAGGATCATTTTATGGTAAAGAAATTCAACATATAAAAGATAATAATGTTTACGAAATTGAATCAGTTGTTGGTAAACGTTCAAGAAAAGTTGCTGGTAAATCAGTTAGAGAAATTAAAGTTCATTGGGCTGGTTATCCTAAAAAATTTGACACAAATTTGGTATAAAACTTTTAACATGTCTCAAAATGGTTCAGTTGTTCTGGATGCTCCATCACAATTTCAAATCTGTGGGGAAAAAATTGCAAAAAATCAAGTAACATATTTTACACAAATTATTATAATTGTTGGTATAATCGCTACAGCAATTGTTCATTTAAGTTTACAAAGTGAAAATAACGAACTGTGGTTAATTTTACTCAGTAGTTCTTTGGGATACATTTTACCAACACCGCGTTTGAAATATTTGAAAAATCAGTCGGCAGAAATTTTGAAAGTATGAATTCTTTCTACATTACAATTCCGAGCGACAGTTCAATGGTAATGTATCCAAATAATACTCAATGTTGTTTTACTGTACAATTACCAAAACCAATTCAAATTGATAAAGAAAAATGGGAAGTTGCATTAGTCGAACTGATAACACCTTCAGAAACATACAATGTTTCAGGGGATTCGTGTAAATTCAATTTGATTACAACTGATGCCATAATACTGTCTGTTCTTAAAAATCGTTTTGAAGAAAAGATATTTACGAGACCTGATGGCGTTCATGCACTTGAAATACAGATACGAAAAGGTTCGTATACCTCTGCGGCAGATTTACTTGATACAATGCAAGATGTAATTGATGAAACACTTGGAGAAGCAATGCAAAACGAATACGGATTTAACATCAAGTACTCAAAAGTTACAAAACGTGTGAAAATTATTCGCAAGAGTTTAAGTAACACAAAACTAGGAATTGAATTACCACAATGTCTTTTGCACAAGTTGGGTTACAAAACTGAAAACGCTTCTGAAGATTTTTATTCAAATAATAGATTTCCGTTTGGTGTAGATATGAATGTTGGTCATAATCTAATGTTTGTTTATTCTGATATTGCCGATTTCACAATTGTTGGAAATGTTGAAGTACAAATTTTACGAGTTGTTTCTTTCAGAATTAAAAGAGATATCGACGGATTACATGTAAAACATGAATTTTTAAATTTACATTATGTTCCAGTTTCAAAGTCTTACTTTGACAAAATTAGTGTAAATATAAGTGGCGACACAGGAAAATCAATTCAGTTTATTGGTGGTAAGTCTTTGGCGAAGTTGCATTTCAGAAAACGAGAGGAATTCTAAAAACAATGTTCCCCGTGTATAGAGGTGTACCACGGCAATAGGGTAACGGTATTGGTTCAATTTTCAAATCACTTATGAGATCTGCTGTACCATTTCTAAAACCGATTGGTCGGACAGCTTTACAACTTGCGAAAAAACACACTTTTGGTGTTGCAGATGAAATTATTAATCAAGGTAAAAGTCCGAAAGAAGCGTTGATGTCTGAAGGCAAAAAAGCTTTAAAATCTTTTGGCACACAAGCTAAAAATCAAATTTTGAACTCGAGACAAAAACCTAGAAAAAGAGTAGCGAATTCAAAAATGAATCATTCAGCTGTCAAACGCCGAAAAAGTCAGTCGAAAAAACATCCTAGCAGTCGAGCTCTTGATATTTTTGATTAATCATGGCACAAATGGTAAATGGATCATGCGAATGCAATAAATCGGAACTTGATATAACACATGTTCCACCAACGGTGGCTACAATGTCAGAATCGCAGTGGATCGAAAATCATCCGATTGCACCGCTGAATAATTCTGCTCCGATAGAGTTTGTCATACCATCTCAAACCGAAAAGTGGACAGATATTAATCAATCTTATCTTTATGTGAAATTCAAAATTACAAAAAAAGATGGAACTAATTTGGATGCTGGTACGGAATTAGCACCTGTTAACAATTTCTTTCATAGTATATTCAGCAGTATCGATGTTTACTTGAACAACAAATTGATAACTTCGAATTCTGACACTTACCCATACCGAGCATATTTCGAAAATCTGTTGGGATACTCTCCAGAATATAAAGATAATCAATTAGCAAATTTAGAAATGTGGTATGGCGATAGAGCAGAACATTTTGAAGAGAGTACCAAAGGTGGTACTAATGCTGGATTATCTTCTAGAGAAAGTTTGATCGGTGGTAGTAAAATTGTTGAACTATGTGGACGCTTACACACTGATCTGTTTCTTCAAGAAAAATATTTACCAAACTGAATTGAAATTCGTATCAGATTAAACAGATCACCATCAAAATTTTGCCTCATTGGCGCCGAGGATGGACAAATTGTTTTCGAATCAGCAGTGTTCCATGTCAGAACAGTTAGTCTCTTTCCAGCGGTCTCAAATAAATTAAATCAAGAAATTGTCCAGTCAAAAATGAAAATACCTATCAGACGAGTAGAAATAAAAACTTTCACAATTAGTACTGGACTTAGATCAAAAATTGAAGACCACTTATTTCAAGGACAATTACCAAAGAGAGTTTTTATTGCGTTGGTCGAAAATAAAGATATGAATGGAGATTTGGGTACCAATCCATTCCACTTCAAACATTTCAGTTTGAATAAATTGGAAGTTAGTCAAGACGGTCATACAATACATAACCGTCCATTTGAACCAAACTTCGCAACAAAACAATGTCTCAGATCATATTTATCTTTGTATCAATCTTTAGGAATGTTTGGTGTTAACAAATCAATTGGCATTAATTTAAAAGAATATATGAATGGTTATTGTTTGTGGGGTTTCGACTTGACACCGGACCAAGGAAGCGACGAGGGACATCTACATCCTATAAAGACAGGGAACCTGCGTTTGGAGCTTCAATTCT
The DNA here is from genome assembly GCA_032622095.1 of Siphonodentalium dalli. NCBI lineage: Eukaryota > Metazoa > Mollusca > Scaphopoda > Gadilida > Siphonodentaliidae > Siphonodentalium > Siphonodentalium dalli. Next base: position 264,782,641 of record CP136061.1, on the reverse strand, counting down.
TGACAGCTCTCACTACAGCCGTCAACGTTTTGGTGTATGCTGAATTTGACAGTGAAATAGAGATCACAGCTTTGAGAGAAGTGCTTACTGACTATTAGGATGGAGTTCACATCACAGCTATGGAACTACTATGAAGAATACCAACGTTCACAAAACTTTGCTCCGAGATGGAACCTGATCTTGGACACACTCAACAACGCTATGATTGAAGAACTACAAGAACTTATTCGCAAGGAGGTGTCAGCAAACTGTGAAGGATGTAAAATAGAACATCCTAGTCAACGTGAACATGTTCTGTGTTTGTTCTCTACAACTGATGATTGGACAAACCAGTTTATCGACTTAGCGCTGATTAAACTTGACATATACAATGTTATGGAAAGATGGTTCCCGAAGCTGATATGGTTAAACCCACACTGCAAGGAGAAGTTCGAAGCATTCATCATGTGGGATCATCTGAGAAACAGTTTGGAGCTCAACCGCAAAAAAATCGACGCAGAGTGGACTCTGATGTGGTCACAGCGAGTCAAAGAGAATTACAACGATGCAGACAGCTGAACTTCAATATATTCTGGACAATTCCTGGTTGTGTAAACTTAACACACATGTTTGTGCTAGAGATCTGTTACCAGAGAAGAAACCACAGCATATTCAAGCATATATTGTGAACACGCACTCATCGGATCAGCCAGGAGAACACTGGACATTGATGTTATTCAAGGGAAGATCAGCTGTATACTTCGACTCATTTGGACTACCACCACCGAGACGATATATGTTACCATTCATAAAAAGGAACTCATCAGCATGGACTATGAATACAACACGATATCAACATCGTGCGACAAATGTGTGTGGATTATATTGTATATTCGCACTCCACCACATGATGAAAGGAAAGAGGATGAAAAGATTATTCAATTCTCGGGATTTCTTCAAGAATGACAGAACAATAGTTCGATGGTTTGGAAAGCACTATGGTCGATTATACAGAAAAGCAAATTTGCTGTTGAATTAAACTTCACCAGGACATCGACGGCTGATATACATACAACGCAAAGAAGACGACGACCAGATAACAACGAATGTGTCAACAACTCCACAAAATAGACTCTTTTGTTATTGATTCAGCGTAGGATGTTGTAGGATGTTCAATTAAGTTTCTTCAAATCTGAGACCTTGTTTTGTACATAAATTATTGTTCTTTGTTAATATTATTGATGTATAATAATATATTATTGTTCATTGTTCTTGTTCTTGTTTTTGAAAAATAAATGATAAATTTCAACAAAATCATTTTCACTGTAGGATCCCCACCAATTGATTCTGTTCGTGTCGATGTGTCATCTCTGGTCAGAATTATACAAACTTTAAAATAGTAATGAAAAAATGTCTAAGTCCATTTTCATTTTTTCGATCAGAAATGTCACATCAATGACAGGAACATCTATCCTCAGGGGGTGACTATGGCCCAGTACCCCCCAGTGGGGGCCACTATGGCCCAGTACCCCCCAGTGGGGGCCACTATGGCCCAGTATCGAATACTGGACCATCTATGGTCATAGATGGTCCAGTATTCGATACTGGGCCATAGTGGCCCCCACTGGGGGGTACTGGGCCATAGTGGCCCCCACTGGGGGGTACTGGGCCATAGTGGCCCCCACTGGGGGGTACTGGGCCATAGTGGCCCCCATTACTACTCCTGGAATGTCCTAGCGCGGGCTGGAATTCAAGCGCCGTCGCTTCTCTGGTTTCGGTGGGTCCCGTCGCTTCTCGGGTTTCGGTGGGTCCCGTGGCTTTGGGGTACCGACATCATGTGGCATACCTTCATCTGAAGGAAACACTGAATCAGACTTGCTGGGTACGTACAGCTCGTTTTCCACATACAGCTTATTCTTCACCAGCTTCACTTTTTTACCAGCATGTTTTAATTCTTTCATAACTGGGATCAACTGTTTCCTCTCCTCGTTGATATTTTCCGGGAACTGTTCACTTATAGAGAACGGCGAGGATTTCAGCATATATAATGCTCGTATGATGCCATCGCTGGCTGTGACACAAAACTTTACAGTAAGAGGAGTGCACTATGAAACCAGTCGCCAAAAATACAGTATATAGTGCGCGATGCATGAGGAGTATTGAGTGATTATTATGGGCAAGATAGTACACAATATATAGTGAAATTCAACAATTATTTAATTCAACAACCCATGGTGGTGTCCTAACGTGTGCAGTTATAGAATGCCTCCGGAGAGCATAAAGAATGGCATAACCCTATTAATGAATAGTGAATGATTTTGTGTTCTCTTCCTCTTTCCCGAATTGAATAGTTCATTCAATTTAATAATATTCGGTTTTCGGTAGAAGTTGGGTTTTATATATCTCTCTCGTAGAGTCTGTAATGCAGGGCATTTTAAAATTACATGGAATTCATAACCGAGTACGAAGTTACATAAAGTACTCTTTCTTTCTAAGTAATCTGAACCTACCCTAGATCCCGATTCAACTGGTAAGTAGTTATTTCTGTTCCCGAACCGTAACTAAAAGAATATTTGGCACACCCACCGACATCACCATATAGATCAGCAGTTTTTTTTTAAATGCCGCTTCTGTTATCAGAATCGATTAATTGCTCAAAATTAATGCTAACCACAGTCAACTATATCATAAAATTGCCCAAAACCTGTTATTTATCAACATTTTGTTCCACGAAATTTTGCCGGTTTGTCAAATATCTGACAAAAAAGCAACTTGATGCACATCGCTTCTACCGTGGCGACTTTGTTTCGATTTGGTAGTAACAAATCAGAAGTGATGCACATCAGCGAGCTCATCAACCTTATGTCGGATTTCCTAAACCCAAAGAGGTGAAGCCGAAATCGCATTGAAATCAAATCGCGGACTTGAAGGGGCTTGAACGATGGCGTCGTGATTGATGTGAGGTCCAAATTCAGGAACCCCTCTTCCCCATCAGCATAACGTCTATCTGGTCATCCATGCTAACAACGAACTGAATTTCACCACATATGACCACTTTAATAATATTCGGTTTTCGGTAGAAGTTGGTTTTTATATATCTCTCTCGTAGAGTCTGTATTTAGAATAACATGTTAAATGGTTTACATGTTATTCTAAATACAGTATATAGTGCGCAATGCATGAGGAGTTTTGAGTGATTATTATGGGCAAGATAGTACACAATATAATACAATAGTACATGTTATTCAATATGTTGTTTAGATTGTCAATCACTGTACTCGTCGTCGTGAATCACGAGCTTCCCGCTAAATTACAATAGTACATGTTATTCAATTATATTTACACACTAATTGTTGTCATCACTAAATCCAGCATTCTGATTGGTCGGCGCCCACGTGGCTAGTTGCAGTTATTTCTCGGTGAATGCCCAACGCCTCATAACACCAAGCTAATAACACCATCGATACGTCATTAGGTTTGGAAAGACGAACGCGTAATGTTTTGGGCGCATTTGGACCCGCGCAGGATTGACTTAATACATCATCGGGTTTCAATATGAAGAGAAATTGTTCCTATTAACTTTTGGCAAGGATGCCATTGGGTATTTTGGGCTGATCTTGTCACGATACACTTTTCGATTTAAATATATTTACAAAAGTGGCTTTCTCGCTAAATGTATATAAATATAAGGATTAACTGTCATGTGGACTATTTTTATGGAGATGTAACGGTGAGGTAAGTGGACATAACTTGTATGTAAAACCCTTCGGGTTTTACACAAGTTATGTCCACTTACCTCACCGTTACATCTCCATAAAAACAGTCCACATGACAGTTAATCCTTATATATCTCTCTCGTAGAGTCTGTATTTAGAATAACATGTTAAATGGTTTACATGTTATTCTAAATACAGTATATAGTGCGCGATGCATGAGGAGTTTTGAGTGATTATTATGGGCAAGATAGTACACAATATAATACAATAGTACATGTTATTCAATATGTTGTTTAGATTGTCAATCACTGTACTCGTCGCCGTGAATCACGAGCTTCCCGCTAAATTACAATAGTACATGTTATTCAATTATAATCCCCAACCAGTAATGTAACTGGCAAAACGTTAAAATCGCAGGAGCAGTAATGTTGTATGGTTGTGAAGTATGAGGCCCCCACCCCCTCTTTTCGTACGCCGTATTCCATGCCCTGTTATGCGGTACGCCGTATTCCGGCCCTCTGTTAGGATGTATTCGGTATTCCAAAAATACAGGTACGCCGACTTCCAAAAAATGGAATTTTCATATATTTTTATGTATTCCATATGGCTGTTAACTGGTATTCCGTATTCCACCATCTGTGTTAATTGGTATTCCGTATTCCACGGGGGGGGGGGGTGGGGGTGGGGGCCTCAAGTATGGCTGGGAGATGTTCCGAATAGAGGAAGAGAACACAAAAGACAAGGCTGTTCAATTTCACCCACGCTGTTTAAAATGTATATTGATGACCTAAGGTATTCATTTGACTCGACTTGCAATCCCGTTATTCTAAATAATCGGCCGATCAGTTATCTTTTATTCGCAGATGACCTTGTAATAATATCGGAATCAACTAATTCGAAATTATCCACGGAATCGTGGAATGTATTACTGCAGAAGTTTGGAATCGATATTGCCGAAGACAGTCAGTCGAGTGGAATTCAAGAACAAGAACTGATAAAAAAGCTGAAAATAGATCACATTAACTGTTTTGTGAAGGACGTTTTTGATGATACGAGATCAGTCGGTGGTAATAAACTAAGAACGTATCGCATTTTCAAACGCAGATATGAGGTGGAACCGTATATTACCAATACCAAATCTGCTGACGCGAGAACTCTCTTCACAAGGTTACGCGTAAGTAATCACAAGCTTGAGATTGAGAAGGGAAGACACAAACAGCCCCCGTCAGATATAGAGGATAGAATATGTCCTGCCTGTAGAACAAACTCGGTTGAGACCGAATCACACTTTGTTATGAATTGTCCGTCATACGAAAACATTCGCATTAGTTGTTTCGCAGCAATAGGCGAGTATATAACCGATTTCCACAGAATGACAGAAGACAATAAATTTAATTATATAATGGAAAATAGGCACATTGATACCATAAATATCATATGCGACATGATCCGGTCCTTCTTTGAAAAACGGCAGATTTTATCAAGTGTATAATAGTTATAAGAACAACTTGTGAGTGAGTATACTGAATATAAATTTTGACTTAGTCGGGTTTTATTTAATTCATGCTATTATTGTATATCTATGTTTTAGATTATATGTTATATGCTTGCAACTGCCCATTGAGGTGTTATTGCAATAAAATCTTGTATCTTGTATGACCTGGCATTTATACCTGTATTGCCACAATATATCACGAGAATCCCGGGTCGTACGTTGTGACTGGTCGAATTATTGACAAAATTAACATGTCATGATTATCGCATTGTTGCATATGAGACGATAAGTATTAAGGGACTGTATACCAAACACACGCTTTGAGTTGTAAAAGTGGTACGAAATAAAGATCGTACGTGTTCGTCAAAACTCTTACGCGTAATCGTTTTGCGAAAGGACTTTTTGGCCATAAGGATAGACTTACGACTACGAATAGCTATCCGTATTCGTAATCGTAAACGTGAGGATGCGAAAGGTCTCTAATGTCACGACAACACGTGTAGCAAGTCAAACACACGGGTTCTAATTTGCTGCAATTTTGACGAGTAGTTTGCGAAATTGTCAAGAAAAAACGCTCTAATTCTCCGTTATGTCTTTAAAGTTTAAAGGTACTGAATCCGATTAAGCGCCCCTCAATTACTATTTATTTGGCTTCGGGGGTAAAAAATATTTGATTCGAGTCGAGGAACCCACCCACCAGAGTTCAGAGTGATCAAATATCGATTTTTGAAATCTATTATCTTTCCCCACCTGGAATATTTAGTGGCCCAGTAAAAGACGACGAGATGGCAGTCTCGGACCAAATTGCGGAGGAAGTGGCAGATATTTTACAAACCGGCAAAATTTCGTTGAACAAAACGTTGATAAATAACATATTTTGGGCAATTTTATACTATAGTTGACTGTGGTTAGAATTACTTTTGGGCAATTAATCGATTCTGATAACTGAAGCGGCATTTAAAAAAATATTGTTGTTGTTGGAATCTGATGATATGGGGACCATCGAATCGGATTGAGTACCTTTAAGTTTTTAGTGCGGGGATTGTTCTTAACGTTTGACTTTCGTGCGATCGGTTTTCGCTGGAAAACCCCGCGCTAAATATAGAAACCACAGACTAGTACCCAGTCGGTGACAGTCAGAAAGGAAGTATGACCGGTACGCTCTTGTAGATATTGGTGTAAGCGAGTGCATTCTCTTATATATGTGAGGCTCCCAATGGGAGACTCGCAGATATAAAAGAATGCACTGGCACATGATCTTTAATGTTGCACCAGCGGCATGAAAGGGTTAGTTAAGTCGTTTTTGCGTTGCATTAATCTCCTCGGTTGACTTTCTATAAGTCCTTGTTGGCCAACGTGCCAATGCATTACTCTGGCATTTCTGTCTGCTAGGTGTGTGGTCACTTAAAGGGGTACTGTACACCAATTTCAATAAATTCCCGGTGACAATAGCGATCTAATATGAATATTATATTATAAAATAACTAATTTGAGTCGACGATGTCTACTCAAAACGTTCCGGTTAACAGGCTATCGTAAAAGTAAAATTGAATTATTTAATATAAATTCATTTATGGCTGGAGTCATAAAATGGCGAATTATGCCATTACGAGTTACCGTTCTTGAAATCGCATCTGCTGCGTGTCTTTTATTGACGACCGTTCGCGAACATTATTGAGTTGCAAACAAAACATGTTACCTGCAAAAGGAAGGCCCGTTATAACCGATTCGGGAAAAAGGAGAAAGAAACAAGAGTCATAAAGCGTCAAATACTTTTATAGGGAGTGAGATTGTTCGACGGAAGAGATTGAATGCATCAATCGAAGCTGTGAGCAATAAACTTCCGGTTCTTCCTGAGACCCGCGTCTTCTCCGGTGAAGGTCAAAAACATGGCGCGTACTTTGAAATCGTAATATTTTTCTTTCCAAGATCAATATTTTCTTCGCTAAATTAGGTTTATACGAAACTCATATAACACGAACACAATCTAACTTGAAAGTTATTTCAATGGGAGTAAAAAAATAAAATGCCAATCTCTGTGTACAGTACCCCTTTAACCTGACATAGTGTAGTGACTTAGCGACAAAATTTTGTCATATTGGAACGGACTGGCCAAAAGTGCCATTTTTTTATATTATGTCAAGTTAGGTGTGCTCTTTCAGAAAGTGAACTAGAAACAGGTTTCTGATCAATAATAACCCTTGTTTCCAGTATAAATCCAAGATGGCGGCCAAATTCAATCATTATTTCACCATGACGTTCCAACTGGTATACAATTTAAGGCAAATGCATAATAAAGGCGTAATTCCATCCGGCATTGTCATATTTTGAAGATATTAGCAATCCAGGCTGACCAAATTTGAAAATTATCACTTTTTGGACCAAAAGCATGAAATTTTGTCATAAAATCATTCTCGTTTCAATTATTTCGGAATAATAAACAGACACTTTCTCAAAAATGTTTCAGTGTAGATCAAAGGTTAAGATCTTAAAAATTTCAGAAATGAATACTGCAAACAAAATATACAACATCTAGGACAAATTCGTAACCATATTTTATACATTTTGGATTATGTTACCCCTCACCCCAAAATCATGAATTTATTTTTGATGTGATAAACATCCGATAGAACATGGATGATAATCTATAAAGGACACTATTCGATCACATTTCTAAATACTGTAATTGCAATTACACACACAATGACCAAAGTTGAAATTTACAACTTTTTCGACTAAAATATGCAATTTGGTAAGAAAATCCTCTTCATTTCAAATATTTTGGTCCAATAAATGGTCATTTACACATAGGATATTTGCGATAGTTCAAAATATTTGGTCTTAAATGTTTTGGACATATATACTGAAAACAATGAATACATTTTCTGTGGTTAATATGTAACAACGTTTCAGAAAATTTGGTTTATGTTACCCCTCACCCCAAAATTCACGAAAATGTGAATTGGTTGTAATAATTCAATAAATCTTTGGTTAAATCTTATAAAGTGAGTTTGTCGATGACAATTAGTCATATATTGTTATGTAACAATCTCATTGACAGTATACTGTTTAAATTTACAATTGTATGCCTAATAACAGCTATATTTTATGGTAAAATAACCATCATTTCAAATATTTTCAACCAATATATGGGCAATTTCTCAAACATTTCCCAACATCGTATACCACATGCGGCCTTGAAAGTTTCGAAAATGACTGTCGAATACAACACATTTAAAGGTGTATACATGTCATGTCTTGGTGAAATAGAATAAAATTCTAAAAATATATTATACCATAAATAATTTGAAGGTGTTGACTTATATAATTTACAAATGTAGCATACAAGAGGGGGTATATATAGACATGTAGTTCAGATCACAACTTTAATTTGTCTATCAATAATACACATAACATAAAGATGGTCTATCTTTGTTTATACTCTGTTCTTAAATTCACTTTTGTTATGTTGTACCTGTATAACTATAATGTGCAAAGTCTGATCATACCAGCGGATATATAGCGACTCATAGATTGTCATGTTATAATCACCGGTGACAATGTTGATACATTGAACAAATATTTTAGGCATTCTTAATATCACAATTACAACTGCATAATTATGTGCATGGTAAATCAGATATTGCACATTTGCACCTGTTACAAGTTTGGGATTTGCAACAACACTTGATGAGTTCTGAACACACAGCTGCAGCTTCTGGTAACGTAGTCCACAATGGTTTACATCCATGATCTTCAACTGTCCATTCCCAGTCATGCGGGCCATGTATTGGAATTGTTATGTCATGACAAGTGTACCACAATCCTGCCTGGTATATGGCTCATTTCATATGCTGTATTAGGGCCCCTTTTGAGCGACAAGTTTTTGAGAATTCTCTTCATATGCCTCGTTATCAGCAACTTTTGACAACCTTTATTATAATTAATGGTAATGAAACGTTCGAGTTCTTTGAAAATATATGAGGACGAATCTAGTTGAATAAAAGGTTGATTCGCCTATAGAAGAAATGTACATGTATCTGTGATAACGGGATAATATTTCCATGCTATCCAGAAACTTTTTTTGCCCTTTATATGGAAGAACAAAGTGGTATCAAAACCAGATATCGAATGAAAATTGGGTAGTGATAACAATTGTCATCGCCCAGAGCGGAAAATGTGCTGTTGTCATGGTACAATGTTTTAGTTTTGCCTGTTCCTAGAGAAACACACGTATCACCACCACTGTTAGCATCCGTAAACTTTGAAAACAGACCGATGACCATTACCAAGACATCTGTGTCAACAATCCGAACACGGATGGTCGTCAGCCCACAAGAAAGCGCATGGATAATGTGCGGCACAATTCTAATATCAGCTTCCTCCTGACAACAGTTTCTCAAGATTTACTAGGAAGAATTTGCTATTTTGAGAGTTGACGAACATTCTGTCATGTTTAACACTTTATCATCATGTTCTGATGCATTAATTGTCAGGAATACAAAAGGTTCAAGCTTATTGTCAGAATGACGGAGGAAGTCGTTCCATTTTTTTTGGAATCTTAGTTTGGCCACCAACTTTTTGTCCAAGACCTATACCACGATTCTCATTAGTGCTGCCTTTTGTGCTGCCTTCAAAATACCTATCCCACACAACACACATGACATTAACACTTCTTAGTTTGTAGAGTAGAAACTTCATTGGTGACTGTGTAATCATTAAAAGTACATGTAGATCCTATCGCAGGCACAATTATATGCACAAGAACGCCTCCATCAAATATCTTGCACATACTTCCAATATTTTATTTCTTGTAATAGTGTGTTCGAACAACATTGGGCAGTTCAAAAAACCCGAAATCGCTTCTCCGCTATTCCAAACGATCAAGTGCAGGAACAGGAGAACATCAAATTGAAAGGAAATGGAGGGTTGATAGGTTTAACAGAGAGCTCACCAACAATAACGAGATGGCTAGAACTCCCCGAACCAGACGTGTTTTTCTCTCATGAGAGTCGGCTATTTCCCCCGCCTTATCAACGGGAGGTAAATTCAAGGGGACACAATCTGATTTGCTGGGATGTATCCGGGAAGCAATTGGAGATATATCGGACCCACCTAAAAATGTTCAGTGCAAGATATTTTATGGAGGCGTTCTTGTGGATATGATTGTACCTGCGATATAGTATCTACTTTTAATGATTACACCCAGTCACTAATGACGTTTCTACTCTACAGACTAAGAAGTGTTACTGTCATATATATGTGGTGTGGGACATATGAAACAAGCTGCCTACCAGGTAGGATTGTGGTACACTTGTCATGCCAAGCTGCAGCTGTGTGCTCAGAACTCATTACGTGTTGTTGCAAATCACAAACTTGTAACAGATGCAAATGTGCAAACGCTGATTTACCGTACACAGAGTCTGTTATGTAGATGTAATTGTGTGCTTAAAATATTTGTTCAACGTATAAACACAGGCAGCGGTGATTATAACATGATAATCTATGAGTTGCTATCTATCGGCTGATATTATCAGTCTGTGAACATTATAGTTATATAACATAACAAACATGAATTTAAGAACACAGTATAAACAAAGATAGGCCATCTTTATGTGTATTATTGATTGACAATTTAAAGTTGTGACCTGAAATGCATATCTATACATACACCCCTCTTGAATGCTAGATTACATAAGTCAATGATATTGGGTCAAATATATCCATTAATGGTATTATAGATTCTTTTATTTTTATTTTATTTCACCAAAACATTACATGTATATACCCCTATATGTGCTGTATATATATTCGATGTTCATTTTCGAAACTTTTAAGACCGCATATTGTATATTATTGCATATTGCCATTCTATTGGTTGAACATATATGAAATGATCAAATAAATTGTTATTAGGCATACAATTGTTAATTTCAACAGTATAATGACAATGAGATTGTTACATTATTATATATGACGAATTGCGATCGACAAACTCACTTTATAAGATTTAACCAAATATTTATTGAATCCTTACAACCAAGTCACATTTTCGTGATTTTTGGGGTGAGGGGTAACATAAACCAAGTTTTCTGAAACGTTGTTACATATTAAACACATACAATGTATTCATCGTTTTCAGTATATATGTCCAAAACATATAAGACCGAACATTGTGAACTATCGCAAATATCCTATGAATAAATGATCATTTATTGGACCAAAATATTTGAAATGACGAGGATTTTCTTACAAAATTGCATATGTTTTGTCGAAAAAGATGTTATATTTCAACTTTGGTCATTGTGTATGTAATTGCTATTGCAGTATTTAGAAATGTGATCAAATAGTGTTCTTTATAGATTCTCATCCATGTTCTATCGGATGCTTATCACAAAAACAATATTTCATGATTTTTGGGGTGAGGGGTAACATAATCCAAAATTTCTAAAATACGGTTAAGAATGTGTACTAGATATTGTATGTTATGATTAGAGTATACATGTCCAAAAATGCTACTACCTTAACCTTTGATCTACACTGAAACATTTTTGAGAAATTGTCTGTTTATTATTCCGAAATAATTGAAACGAGAATGATTATATGACAAAATTGCATGTTTTTGGTACAAAAAGTGATAAATTTCCAATTTGGTCAGCCTGGGTTGCAACTATCTTCAAAATATGACAATGTCAGGTTGAATGACGCCTTTATTATGCATGCACCTCAAATTTTATACCAGTTGGAACATCAGGGTGAAATAATGATTGAATTTGGCCGCCATCTTGGATTTATACTGGAAACAAGGGTTAATATTGATCAGAAACCTGTTTCTAGTTCACTTTCTGAAAGAGTACACATAACTTGACAAAATATAAAAAAATGGCACTTTTGGCCAGTCCGTTCCAAAAAAGAACGCTAAGTCACTACACTAACAGTCGTGTTACCTGGTAAGACTTATTTATAATGATCTATATCTATATTTGCGAATGTCTGTCTGTCTGTCTGTCTGTCTGTCTGTCTGTCTGTGTTCTATAGAAATTCACAGGGGACCATCTAGATGATGCCAAAGGGGTCTACTAGGGGTAGCTTTTTACGAGAAAGATAATGGTCGGGGTTAGAATTTTCTAAAGTGACGCCGTTGTTGTCAGGGGCAGAAAAGGGGGAGGGGCAGAAAAAAAAATTGTCGCCGATTGCCACCAAACTTATATATAATCATCCCCATAATATGAGGAATATAATGGCTGGTTTAAATATGGCAAAATTCGCGCCGTTCGCGTCAGGGGTGCCCGGAAGGGGGGGGGGCACCAAAATTGATAAAACTAATTTTAGCGCCGATTTCCACCAAATTTATATATATTCTTCTTCATGATACAAGAAATCTAATTGTGCGATTTAACAACGCCAAATTGTTGTTTTTGGATGAGAGATTGGGAGGGGGTGGGCACTAATTTTGATAATAAGTCGCCGATTGCCACCACACTTATACAAAATCACCCCCATGGTATGAGGAGTCTAATGGTGTGGCTTTTATCTGTCAAATGTGGCCTCATTCGAGTCAGGGTTGCATTGAAAGGGACAGGGGCACCAAAATTGATGCACAATTTTTTTAGCGCCAATTTCCACCAAATTGATACACGTTCTTATCCATGATACGAGGAATCTAATCGTGACTTAAAGACGCCATAGTGGTGCTGTTTGTGTGAGAGATGGGGAGGGGAGGGATTGGCACAAAATTTGATAAAAAAAATTGTTTAGTCGCCGATTATCACCAAACTTATAAACAATCATCTCCATGATATCAGGAGTGTAATCGTGTGGTTTTAGGATGTCACAAGTGGGGCCATTCGAGTCAGTGGCGTATAGAGATGAGAGGGACACAAAAAAAAATATCTATATGTTTAGTGCCGATTTCCACCAGATTGATACATATTCTTCTCCGTGATACGAGGAATCTTATCGTGTGGTTTAGATACACCAAATTGGGTGAGATATATGGGGACCTTAATTTTGATACGAATTTGTATACTCGCCAATTTTCACCAATTTCATATATATGCATCTCTAATCTCTAATGAGTCTTAGTGTGTGTAGCTTGAGTCCGAAATAGGGACGGGAGGGTCACCAAAACTGATACAAAATATTTTTAGTACCGGTACCAATTACCATCAAATTCAGACACGTTCTTCTCAAATGATACAAGAAATAAAAGCGTGCTGTCTGTCTCTGTCTGTCTTTTTGTCTGTCTGTGTGCGTTCTATATATAACTTCTCGCAAAACAATCGAATGGCACCAAGGCGTTCTAAGAGGGGTAATTTTTAACAAGGAAGATAATGGTGCGGGTTAAAATTTTCTAAAATGACGCTGTTGGTGGGATGGGAAATTAAAAAAATATGGTGAAATAGTTTTGTCGCTGATTTCCACCAAACGAATACATAATCATCTTCCCAATATGGTGTTGTTCGAGTCAGCGTTGCATCAACAATTGATTTAATAAACCAAATTCCACCAAATTCATACACTTTTTTCTCTAATGATATACCATGAATTAAATCACAATTGATGTCGTTTGCGTCACGGATGGCGAGCGGATATGCACTATCATTGATAATTCTTGCTATTCGCAGATATCCACATATAAGATATATACAGTCACCAGGCCATCTCCATATCATTTTAAGTAGTTGGGCGTTCACATTTCACAATCCCGACATATGGTGACCCACATAAGTCACTTGAACAATTATATCTTCTTAACAGTCATATTTATATGGGAATGGCAATCAAGGCATTCACACAATGAGCTAGCAAAAAGAGATAACTAGAAGAAGCATTAAACGTATATGTATCATTCTATTGAAGAGATACATATATTCGTGCAAACTGAGAGACCTCGAACCGTCAGAGGATTGCATATATATAATAACAAAATTTAGTGTGTTCCATTCAATACAGTTTCCACAAAAAGTTACAATTTGTCAACAGACATGGAAGGCCTGTTCAAAAATAGTGGTCACAGTGTGCAGTCAAATATAGTTTCTTCTGATATACAAGAAAATGCAGTTAGTATCACAAGACTTTTCAGGATCCTACCAATACTGACATCTGACAAGGGTTTTAGAACAGACTCATCGACTGACATAAACAACTCAAAATATCGCTCTGTGCCTGGCACATGTAGCTGATATATGTGTGAAGCAACATTTCGTTTAAACTAAGAATATTTAGCCAATATATAGCACCATGAACAGATGAGCACCTGGGAATTTCTTTGAAACATCTGTATCTTCGTGGAGATATGATAGCCAGGTGTCATCGAGATCTTAGTTCAATCCACTAGATTGATTGATACATCTCAATATGTAAAACCCAATTATCATCTTTTATCGAACTAATGTGTTTATGATGTTCATGTATCATATTATAACGTCTAATGTATACGCAGTTGTAAATAAATAAATACTTCATTATTGGTGGAACGGATTAATCGCGATTAGATAAACAGAATGACAATTGACAAGGTGAGCCACTACTTATATTCCATGACTGTAATAATCATGTGTTGTGATGCTATTTGAATATGCAATTTATGAGAAAACGTATAACACTTTAAGCAAGAGCATTCTCTATTCCCAACAAATATCCACAGCATACATTAACCTGGGCAACGCCGGGTAACCCTGCTAGTTACATATATAAACAACATTGTGTCCAAGCTGGTAAATTATAAATCGGATTTGAGATTAATTCTAATCGACCGTGAGTTCGATCTGATATTTACTAGAACATTATACTTGACCGTGACTGGAAATTGGTTATTCTGACAGAAGACTATATAACTGTACTTCAGAAACGCTGGTGTTGTTGTTGCTGTTGTTCTTGTTTTTGTCATCTTACAAAGGACTATCCGGACATGTTGTCAGCGCTGTGGTTATGTTGTCTGATTTGTGTTCTTCTCAGAAGTAAGTAACCTCAGCAGTAACCTTGTGGTGTCCCCCCCCCCCAACCTTATACATGTACACTCCTCGTAAACGTGGCCAGGGACGTGGCGACAGGGGTGATTGTGGTGCCCCCCCCCAACCTTATACATGTACACTCCTCGTAAACGTGGCCAGGACGTGGCGACAGGGGTGATTGTGGTGCCCCCCCAACCTTATACATGTACACTCCTCGTAAACGTGGCCAGGGACGTGGCGACAGGGGTGATTGTGGTGTCCCCCCCAACCTTATACATGTACACTCCTCGTAAACGTGGCCAGGGACGTGGCGACAGGGGTGATTGTGGTGCCCCCCCCAACCTTATACATGTACACCCCTCGTAAACGTGGCCAGGGACGTGGCGACAGAGGTGATTGTGGTGCCCCCCCCAACCTTATACATGTACACTCCTCGTAAACGTGGCCAGGGACGTGGCGACAGGGGTGATTGTGGTGCCCCCCCCCAACCTTATACATGTACACTCCTCGTAAACGTGGCCAGGGATGTGGCGACAGAGGTGATTGTGGTGCCCCCCCAACCTTATACATGTACACTCCTCGTAAACGTGGCCAGGGACGTGGCGACAGGGGTGATTGTGGTGCCCCCCCCCCAACCTTATACATGTACACTCCTCGTAAACGTGGCCAGGACGTGGCGACAGGGGTGATTGTTGTGCCCCCCCAACCTTATACATGTACACTCCTCGTAAACGTGGCCAGGACGTGGCGACAGGGGTGATTGTGGTGCCCCCCCCCCCCAACCTTATACATGTACACTCCTCGTAAACGTGGCCAGGGACGTGGCGACAGGGGTGATTGTGGTGCCCGCCCCCCCCCCCCAACCTTATACATGTACACTCCTCGTAAACGTGGCCAGGACGTGGCGACAGGGGTGATTGTGGTGCCCCCCCCCAACATTATACATGTACACTCCTCGTAAACGTGGCCAGGGACGTGGCGACAGGGGTGATTGTGGTGCCCCCCCAACCTTATACATGTACACTCCTCGTAAACGTGGCCAGGACGTGGCGACAGGGGTGATTGTTGTGCCCCCCCCCCCCAACCTTATACATGTACACTCCTCGTAAACGTGGCCAGGACGTGGCGACAGGGGTGATTGTGGTGCCCCCCCCAACCTTATACATGTACACTCCTCGTAAACGTGGCCAGGGACGTGGCGACAGGGGTGATTGTGGTGCCCCCCACCCCAACCTTATACATGTACACTCCTCGTAAACGTGGTCAGGACGTGGCGACAGGGGTGATTGTGGTGCCCCCCCCCCCCCAACCTTATACATGTACACTCCTCGTAAACGTGGCCAGGACGTGGCGACAGGGGTGATTGTGGTGTCCCCCCAACCTTATACATGTACACTCCTCGTAAACGTGGCCAGGACGTGGCGACAGGGGTGATTGTGGTGTCCCCCCCCCAACCTTATACATGTACACTCCTCGTAAACGTGGCCAGGGACGTGGCGACAGGGGTGATTGTGGTGCCCCCCCCCCAACCTTATACATGTACACCCCTCGTAAACGTGGCCAGGGACGTGGCGACAGAGGTGATTGTGGTGCCCCCCCCAACCTTATACATGTACACTCCTCGTAAACGTGGCCAGGGACGTGGCGACAGGGGTGATTGTGGTGCCCCCCCCCCCAACCTTATACATGTACACTCCTCGTAAACGTGGCCAGGGATGTGGCGACAGAGGTGATTGTGGTGCCCCCCCAACCTTATACATGTACACTCCTCGTAAACGTGGCCAGGGACGTGGCGACAGGGGTGATTGTGGTGCCCCCCCCCCAACCTTATACATGTACACTCCTCGTAAACGTGGCCAGGACGTGGCGACAGGGGTGATTGTTGTGCCCCCCCAACCTTATACATGTACACTCCTCGTAAACGTGGCCAGGACGTGGCGACAGGGGTGATTGTGGTGCCCCCCCCCCCCCAACCTTATACATGTACACTCCTCGTAAACGTGGCCAGGGACGTGGCGACAGGGGTGATTGTGGTGCCCGCCCCCCCCCCAACCTTATACATGTACACTCCTCGTAAACGTGGCCAGGACGTGGCGACAGGGGTGATTGTGGTGCCCCCCCCCAACATTATACATGTACACTCCTCGTAAACGTGGCCAGGGACGTGGCGACAGGGGTGATTGTGGTGCCCCCCCAACCTTATACATGTACACTCCTCGTAAACGTGGCCAGGACGTGGCGACAGGGGTGATTGTTGTGCCCCCCCCCAACCTTATACATGTACACTCCTCGTAAACGTGGCCAGGACGTGGCGACAGGGGTGATTGTGGTGCCCCCCCCCCCAACCTTATACATGTACACTCCTCGTAAACGTGGCCAGGGACGTGGCGACAGGGGTGATTGTGGTGCCCCCCACCCCAACCTTATACATGTACACTCCTCGTAAACGTGGTCAGGACGTGGCGACAGGGGTGATTGTGGTGCCCCCCCCCAACCTTATACATGTACACTCCTCGTAAACGTGGCCAGGACGTGGCGACAGGGGTGATTGTGGTGTCCCCCCAACCTTATACATGTACACTCCTCGTAAACGTGGCCAGGACGTGGCGACAGGGGTGATTGTGGTGTCCCCCCCCCAACCTTATACATGTACACTCCTCGTAAACGTGGCCAGGGACGTGGCGACAGGGGTGATTGTGGTGCCCCCCCCCCAACCTTATACATGTACACTCCTCGTAAACATGACCAGGGACGTGGTGATTGTGGTGTCCCCCCCCCCAACTGTTGGAAATGTCATGCCTGACACAAAAAACACTTCTTCAAATGTCTCCGTTAGTTCGTATGTGGGCTAGCTTGGGGAAGTTTAGAGAACGCTCTTTAAAAACACGCTCTTTAAAAACTCCTCTTTAAAGGTGGATTATCTCTTTGTAAACATGTATTATATAGTTACCGGGGTATAAAATATTAGATTTGAATCGAAGACTCCTGTCCGGAAATGCTTCTATCGATTAATATTAATTTTATTTCGAATATTTTCTGGTCTAAAAAGGTGTGTTTGTTCAGCTAACGAACAATAGTGGTTACTGTTAACAGAGATCAGAAATTATATTGTGCAATTTTGTCACAAATAAACGTTAATTATACTCATTATCGCTTATATCTGTGGAACAAAACAATACAAACAACCAATCTGTGACATTTGACATTCGTTGCGTAGCCGTATGAACAGTCCAGTGCTCTATATCGCAATACGGTCTCATCCGAATGGTCGGTTCTAAAAATAGTAACATAAACGGGCCCGATTTAATATTCGAAATAAAATCAATATTAATTGATAGAAGCTTTTCCGGAAATAGGTCTTCAGTTGATATATATTATTTTATACCCACGCAACTATTTAAAATTTGTTATTTAAAGAGATAATCCATCTTTAAATATCCGTTATGTCATCAATAATCCTTGCCTCATATAATTGAATAGCAAACGATCTAATCATGGACCCCGATTAAGACTTAGTATCGTTCGCTATCTAACCGTGTGCGTATTGCTTGTCTAAACAGAAGTAAGTAACCTAAGCAGTCTACATGTACATTCCTCGAGGTTTTATAAACGCTCTCTATGGGAAATATCAAGTAATAAATTAGCATTGCATATCCGGCTTCATTTCAGAATTTTGAATATATAGTAAAAGCAAATGCAAATTCCCAATTCAGTATAAAACAAATATTGGTTTACGGGGGTCGCTATTTATATTCGTTGCTACCTCCAGCATGGTGTCCGCAGTGCATGCTGGGATTAATGACGTCACACGGAACCGCTCTATTTGGATTAAAAATTTCGCTTTCAAAACTGGTGGAGTATGATGTGAGATATGTGGGCGCAGAGTTTAGATTCATGACATGATCTAATTTGTTATGATCTTTTGTATAGGTACGGAAGCCACATTCTCGCCAGATGCAGAGGAGTCACTGAGAACATCCGTTCTGAGTGCATATGATGCAAATGTTCGCCCATCTGGTATTGTCGAAGTAGGCGTCAGGTTCTACATAATTTCTTTGAATGGATTGGTAAGGAATCGTGATTACTGATATGTATTTATATATTACACATGTAACTCTTGGAGAACACAATAATATTTTTTTGGAAATCCAGGAAAAATATCAGTTAAATGCCCACTTAACCCTTTACCCAACAGAACGGCCCTGTGCCAATGCATTCTCTTATATATGCGAGTCGACCATAGGTCGCCTCGCATATATAAGAGAATGCATTGGCTTAACACATTAAAAATTATAAAATTGTTAAAGAATGTAAGAAAATGCATTCTCTTATATATGCGAGGCGACCTATGGTCGACTCGCATATATAAGAGAATACATTGGCACAGGGCATAACTGTAACCATCACAATGTGGTAAATGAGCCGGTTCCAATGATATCCATATTTGTATGGTTTTATTGAGACAGACCCAAGATAATTTAGGCTGTTGCAGCTTTATTTGGCAGTTTTTGGCCGGTTTGTTGGGTAAAGGGTTAAAGACATATTGTGGACTTGTTCGGGTGCGTGAAACTCATAAGTTAGTACTCATGCGCTATGCAAATTGGAGGAATGCAGCATTCTACTAACGTCGCCGAAAATCTCAAAGAAATCGACCATACCAATCCATAGATATCATCGTCTGAACTTAATTGTAAACATTATATATATCTCGATTCTGGATGCAACTATCGGCGATAAACTATAACGCAAATGATTTCGCCATCGAGAATCGTTGCATTTAATTAATATATAAGAATGACGGTGCGTGTGCTGTAAATTTAGATTAATATTCGTACAAATAACTACTTTTAGCAAGATTATTCGGCGTTTTTATTCGATCACCCAACCGTAGTGTTTCACATCACTTTAAAGGGACAGTTGGCCTTCATTGTCGGTTATAATTTAGAAATATTAAACTGTTTACAAATTATGAATATTTCCTCAAGAATATAGTAATAATATATTGTAATGAAAATACGAAATCGATATTTCGAGAAAGTATACTTTGTATGAGCGGAGCGTTTGTTTATATACAGCACATAAAGAATGAGCGATAAGCAAAACACACAACACCGTGACGATTTAGGAGAGTGATCAACGGTGACCAATTGTGACCCGCCATATCAAATTCAGTCGTAAGTCGGGATTGTTTTACCCTGTGCCAATGCATTCTCTTATATATGCGAGTATGGTCGCCTCGCATATATAAGAGAATGCATTGGCCTAACAATTTTTTATCATTTTTTTTAAATAAATGTTTCTTACAATTTTTAGGACATAAAATAAAAAATATCCATTACCCTGCAGGGAGCCACACACATGTATAGAAGCATATAGAAGAGTGTCGTCTGCTCATGTTTGTCTGGGGCTCTGTATGGGTGAAATTATAAAATTGTTAAAGATTACTAGAAAAAATTATTAAAATTGTAAAAAAATTGTTAGGCCAATGCATTCTCTTATATATGCGAGGCGACCTATGGTCGACTCGCATATATAAGAGAATGCATTGGCCCAGGGTAAACAAAATCCCGACTTACGACTGGATTTGATATGGCGGGTCACAATTCGACAACTAAATCTTGAGTGGCGAGGTTTAGCGAGAGCTATTTCAGTATATTTACACACTAAGTGTTGTCATCACTAAATCCAGCATTCTGATTGGTCGGCGCCCACGTGGCTAGTTGCAGTTATTTCTCGGTAAATGCGTAACGCCTCATAACTCCAAGCTAATAACACCATCGATACGTCATTAGGTTTGGAAAGACAAACGCGTAATGCTTTGGGCGCATTTTGACTCGCGCAGGATTGACTTAATACATCATCGGGTTTCAACATGAAGAGAAATTGTTCCTATTAACTTTTGCCAAGGGTGCTATTGGGTATTTTTGGGCTGATCTTGTCACGATACACTTTTCGATTTAAATATATTTACAAAAGCGGCTTTTTCGCTAAATGTATATAAATATAAGGATTAACTGTCATGTGGACTATTTTTATGGAGATGTAACGGTGAGGTAAGTGGACATAACTTGTATGTCCACTTACCTCACCGTTACATCTCCATAAAAACAGTCCACATGACAGTTAATCCTTATATATTGTAAACAACTACGTGGCAATTTTCACCAAAGTTCCATTTGCGTTGAGTGTTTTGCTTATCGCATACTCTTTACATACTGTATTGTAACATAACATGGCTTTTGTTTACTAACACAACGTACGAACTTGGCAATAACATAATATTTACACGTTATTTATAATCGGTTTTAAAACAAGTTTTGTCTATATTTTATTATACTTTCTGTTCATGGCGGTTTTAACGAATATCACTATTTTAACAGCAATACCCATCGCGAAGACCACCCGCATCTTTAATTTTGGAATCACCAGATCACATGATAAACACATATTCCATATTATATACCATTTGAAAGATGACATTTCAAAACACTGCATTATCAACTTATTCTGTCGAATAAACTGTGAACATATTATTATTATTTTTTCTCTCAAGGTACCGACGTGTGCTGTGGCCTGTACTGCTAGTGTATTATTCTCAATGGAAGGGGGATAACTCTATCTCTTAGTTGTGAATTATGATGTATTCTGTGGTAAATAACGAGGGAAGTCTTTGAGTGAATATGATAATCTATATCAATTGGCGGACTCTCCTATAGACCACATTATGGTGGAATATATATTTTTTGGTTCCTCTTCCAACTGGTATATAATGTAAAATATGTTGTGTATTATGTGATCTTGGCATTCGAAAATTAAGTGGACATTTAAATATGGATTATATTTTCCTAAACACGTATTATTTAGTTGCATGGGTTTAAAATAATAGATATGAGTAGAAGACACGTGTCCGAAAACGATTCTATCAATTAATATTTATCTTATATCGACATTTTCTTATATAATGCGATAATAAGTTTTATTATATGACCATTACTTTCTACTCCAAATCCCATGCGTACATTACGAATGGGAATCTTGAAACTAGGTAGCCTGGTACGCATACGACTGACTCGCTTCTCGTCAGAAATACACGGGTGAAGCTTACTTGGCTCGGGAACCAGTCTAGAAAACTGGGTCTAGAGAAACTACATTCACGTCTGTCAAATATAAACATGGCGACAGCCGACAGATTTGCTACGATAAACGATATACCGATGATTTTGTTGAAAAAAAATTGAAAATGAAAGAGAAGTGTTTATCATTTATCATATCTGAGTAGATTTCCCTTGCATTTGATATAATCGCCCGTCATATAATAAAACAGTTATTGCATTCCTCCTTGGTTAACATAAGGAATTATCAACCCTATAATCCGAAAAATGAGATCCCACCCACCACCCCATCCCGCCACCCATAGTTGAAAATGAAAGAGAAGTGTTTATCATTTATCATATCTGAGTAGATTTCCCTTGCATTTGATATAATCGCCCGTCATATAATAAAACAGTTATTGCATTCCTCCTTGGTTAACATAAGGAATTATCAACCCTATAATCAGAAAAATGAGATCCCACCCACCACCCCATCCCGCCACCCATAGTATCTTATGCGCCGCAGGCGCCCGTATAGAGGCTACTGCCCACATAAATAATCAGAAAAATGAGATCCCACCCACCACCCCATCCCGCCACCCATAGTATCTTATGCGCCGCAGGCGCCCGTATAGAGGCTACTGCCCACATAAATAATCCGAAAAATGAGACAGTTATTGCCTTCGGCCTACTGCCCACATAAATAATCCGAAAAATCCTACTGCCCACATAAATAATCCGAAAAATGAGACAGTTATTGCCTTCGGCCTTGGTGAATATCAACTTCCTCGGGTTGATAATTCCTTATGTTAACCTCGGAGGAATGCAATAATTGTATAATATCACTTACTCGCGGCGAATCCGCCATTTGGTCTCCGGAGGTCAAAGTTAACAAGTAGCATCTATTTTTAGCGTATGACTCCAGTCTGGGAATTCCCAAAATAAAATGGCAACAGGTCGTTTCCGAATCGCAGGTGCGAGAACTTCATAAAACTAATTAAACACTCACCCTGGATACATACAATACGTAGGTTTCGCACAGTAGATGGATTGGATGTATCACGTATGTTTTTGAGTTATTTTTTTAACGCAAGAACTCGCTATTTATCAGTAACTTATGGGAAGTTCGTTGACAAAAAAGGGCGTCTGAATGTCTGCATCGTCACCAGATCCTAACTCTATAGATGACATGGCCACAAAACAATTCTTAAACACGTAGTTGCACTCAGAATAAATGAAATTAAGCCATAAAATGTTGATAACAAATTCTCGCATCCAGCTGTCGAATGTTTACAAATGGATGCTACTTCTCAACTTTGACCTTTTACAGGCTTTTACCGGTGGGTTGGATAAAAAAAAAGCTAGGAATCGGACCATATGGAACCATCGGCCATCTTGAAAATCGCGAACCAGTAAAAAGGCTTATAAAGTGGGATATTTTTGTTACTATTTTTAGGATATTGGATAAAGTTCGTTCATTACAGTGGCGTATGGTCATATTACAATATACCTATTTTACAGGACACGAAAGAACAGGTTTTCTCAACAAGCGGATTCTTCGACATGGTTAGTAGCTCATTTCCACTGATTACCCTATCTCATTACCATTGATTACCATATCTCATTATCACTTATTACCATATCTCAATACCACTTATTACCATATCTCATTATCACTGATTACCCTATCTCATTACCACTTATTATACTTCCATGGTGTAACCAAGGAAGTATATTGTTTTTCTACTGAGGTCGTTTTCCGTTTATTTCGAAATACTCAGAAACTGATTGCAGTAGGAACGCGAAATCTCTAGCGAATATAGGCATCGAAGGTTTACTAGATATAATGGTATCCGGATTTCCGCCCAATGTTTCTTGGCGGAGTTATGGCCCTTTTGCGATTATTTTTCATTGTTATTATTATTATACTTGACACTTTTGTAATCACTATTACTCGAAAAGTACAAGAAGTAGGACACTAAAACTTGGTAAGTAGGTTGGGGTACATGAGTTCTATGCCTATGGCCCATAACGATTTTGTCCGCGCTTTTACCGAGGAGTTATCTCCCTTTATTTGAAAAAATGTCATTTTATTATCTCGGAAATTATAAGAAGCAGAGCATCGAAAATTAGACCGTATGCACATCTCGATATGCACTACTGCCCACGGGCATAAAAACTTGTGTCCGCGCTTTCCCTGAAGAGTTACCGCCCATAGTTGGCAAACCTCTATTTTATTGTACTCTGTTGTCCTCCTGTATTATTCCAGAATACTGCATTTGGTTTTTGTAGTCGTATTGACCGTTGTCAGCTTAGTCCAAGGAAGAAAATTTGACAGGGTTGGACATATATTTTTACACTGGGGTGGGGGGGCAAAATTTTCGATTTTTTTTTTTTCATTAACATTTATCTATTTAAGTATATAGATTCCCTGAACGAAAACAAACCCATATCGGAAAAGATTTTTGAAATCCGAGATGAAATGCAAGAGTAACGGGCCCTCAAAGTTTGCAATTTGGTCCCATGTGCTTGTGATCACATCTCCTCCGAAGATGTCAAACTTTGGATGTCATCTGATACGCCAATTCGTGCGGTCTGAAGAGAGCACGCGATGGGCCAAATTTTGCCAGTGTCGGTTCAGTGTTGTGGGTCAGGGGAGGGGTGGTCCGGGGTACCAATTTTGTATTCTTCTCCGAATCGGATGAAACTTGGAATATAACATCCATACCGCCAACCGATCTAGAAACTGAAAGAATTTCGAAAATCCATTGAAAAATGTCAGAGTTGTGGGCCTTCAAACAATGCAAATTTGGCCCCATATGCTTGTGATCACATCTCCTCCGAAGATGTCAAACTTTGGATGTCATCTGATACGCCAATGCGTGCGGTCTGAAGAGAGCACGCGATGAGCCAAATTTTGCCAGTGTCGGTTCAGTGTTGTGGGTCAGGGGAGGGGTGGTCCGGGGTACCAAAATTTATTTCGTCTCCGAATCATATGAAACTTTATATATAACATATACCATACACGTTGATCATAAAACTGAAAACAGATTGTAAATCCGTTAAAAAATGGCGGAGATTTGGGCCCTCAAACTTTGAATGTGGGCCCGTATTCTTTCCAATAAACAAAATGTTATTCGTCTCTGAATCAGACAAAATTTATAACAAATAATCAATGTAAGTAGCTGATCACAATACTTAAAACAATTTTTAAATCCATTGGAAAATAACGGAGTTACGGGCTCTCAAAATTCTCATTTTGGGCCGGGTTTGACTATTTCCCAATCCCGTCACCCAATTTCGAGGCAGGGGTGGGGTCACTCCCAAACACTTGAGATCAACCCACACATGTTAAGGGAAAGATATAATCATCCTAATTCATATTTTCCGTCCCTTAACTGCGATTTATTGAGCTCATGATTTGCCCTATTATTATACTTCCATGGTGTAACCAAGGAAGTATATTGTTTTTCTACTGAGGTCGTTTTCCGTTTATTTCGAAATACTCAGAAACTGATTGCAGTAGGAACGCGAAATCTCTAGCGAATATAGGCATCGAAGGTTTACTAGATATAATGGTATCCGGATTTCCGCCCAATGTTTCTTGGCGGAGTTATGGCCCTTTTGCGATTATTTTTCATTGTTATTATTATTATACTTGACACTTTTGTAATCACTATTACTCGAAAAGTACAAGAAGTAGGACACTAAAACTTGGTAAGTAGGTTGAGGTACATGAGTTCTATGCCTATGGCCCATAACGATTTTGTCCGCGCTTTTATCGAGGAGTTATCTCCCTTTATTTGAAAAAATGTCATTTTATTATCTCGGAAATTATAAGAAGCAGAGCATCGAAAATTAGACCGTATGCACATCTCGATATGCACTACTGCCCACGGGCATAAAAAATTGTGTCCGCGCTTTCCCTGAAGAGTTACCGCCCATAGTTGGCAAACACACTAAACACCAGGATGAATAAACCATGGTTTATTTTTTTTTTATTTTTTTTTTTTTTATAAGTACAGAGCTCTAAAAAATTTATTGCATATTCCGAATTGGACTAGAGACTAGGACACGAATATACCGCTTAAAAATGTTTTTACCCAGGGCTTTCCGCGTTACGGTGTACGGAAATATTGCAACAATTTTTCCCGCCAAATCCAAACCGGCTGATTACAGAGCAAGATAATGTCGTAGCAAGTACGTTGACATACTTTATGTACGTGCCAGAAGTTTGACGGCTATTCTATAAATGTAACATGCCCAATGGAGAATGCGTGTCAGGGTGGTTTGAGACTTTAGGAACATTCCACGAAAATTACAAAGGGGGGAAAATTCAAACATCGATATAATTTTTTTTGACGAGTACATCTGATGGCTAGTGTTCACGCGCATCTAGAGCACAATTTTCTAATTTTCAGATGGAACGGTTTACTCGTGAGAACGCTATATATCATAAATATGTATACTTATGTAGTCTATCACTAGCCGATTTTTAGCCCCAAATCAAAACGGGCTAATGTAGGAGCGAGTTTCACGCAGGAGCATGTAAGCCGGTATAATGTAGGCAAGCCTACAAAATTTGACCGCTCTACTATAAACGCAACCTGCCCAAGGGAGTGTTTTTGTCAGTTGGGTTCAGATTTGGCAAATTCCACCGAAGATCAAATGGGGAAAATTACTCCGAAAATCAGATATTGAGATAAAAACTTTTCGACGAGTGGATGTGATAAGTAGTATCTAAACGCAAGATTAGTACGCTTTTTAAAGATTTAGATTGGACGGTTTAACGCTGGTAGTGTATAACGTTGTAACGGGTGATATATATTACTGAAAATCAAACCCTCTCTTCATGACGCAAATTCAAACGGACTTGTCAAGAAGCAAGGCAAATGCATGAACATGCTCACCGATATACTATATAGGTATGCCCGCTCTACTATACAAGTAACCTATTGTCACGATTTGACCTGTCCAAAACACTCCCCGGACAAAAGTTTCCCTAGGTATCAAATTTCGTCGAAATCCGTTCGCTTTACTCGATTTTACCTTGAACTGACCATTTCGAAGGTCAATGTCAGGTTGGGGTCACGATTTGACCCACCCAAAAGACTCCCCGGACAAAAGTACTCCTAGGCATCAAATTTGGTTGAAATCCGTCTGTTTTACCAGATTTGACCTTGGATTGACATTTTTGAAGGTCAACGTCATGTTGCGGTCACGATTTGACCCGTCCAAAACACTCCCTGGACAAAAGTACCCATATTTATCAAATTTTGTCAAAATCCGTCCAGCAGTTTTCCCGGTCATAGCTAACAGACAACCAAACAGACAGAAGTCCCAAAATATATATTAAATTTAGAAATGTTAATGCAAGTGCACCATCATATCATAAGACACCAATACGTTGTCGCATGAAGAGGAACACACATATACGCATAGCACTCACATGGGATGGGATGGTATACCATGGAAGTATATCTGATTCCATGGAATCTGACCTCTAGTTATCATATCTCATTGTCACTGATTACCATATCTGATTTCCACTGATTACCCTATATTATTACAACTTATTATCATACCTCATTACCACGTATTTTTCCATATCTCATTACCACTTACAATGTATCATTAACACTAATTATCATATCTCATTACCAATTATTATCATATCGCATTACCGCTTACTACCATATATCATTACCACTGATAACAATATACCATTACCACTGATAACAATATGGCATTACCACTGGTAACAATATATCATAACCACTGATAACGATATATCATTACCAGTGACTACCATATAGCATTAACAGTGATTATCATATCTCATACCACTTATTATCATATCTCATTACCACGAATCACCATAGCTCATTACCACCGTCTACCATATATCATTACCACTGATTACAATAGATCATTACCAATGATTACCATAATATAGTATCACTGAATAGCATAATATCATTACCACGATATCTCATTATCACTTATCAACATACCTCATTAACACTAATTATCATATCTCATTACCACTGATTGCCATATCTCATCACCACGTATTCACATATCTCATTACCACTGATTACAATATCTCATTACCACTGATTATTATATCTCATTAGTACTAATTATCATATCTCATTACCACTGCTTACCATATCTCACTACCGATTATTACCATATCTCACTACCACCTATTACCATATCTCATTACCACTGATAACATATACCATTACCACTGATTATTATATCTCATTAACACTTATTAACATATATCATTAACACTAATTACCATATATCACTATCACTGATTACCATATATCATTATCACTTAATATCATATATCATTACCACTTATTACGAAGTCACATTACCACTGATTACCATATCTCATTACCACTGCTTAACATATCTCATTACCACTGATTACCATATCTCACTACCACTGATTATCATATCTCATTAGCACTAATTATTATATCACATTACCACTTATTAACATATCTCATTACCACTTACTAACATATCTCATTACCACTGATTAGTATATCTCATTACCACTGATTATCATATCTCACTACCACTGATTACCATATCCCATTACCACTTATTACCATATCTCATTACCACTACTTACCATATCTCACTACCGCTTATTACCATATCTAACTACCACTGATTACCATATCTCACTACCACTGATTATCATATATCACTACCACTGTTGTTGTTTAACATCACGAAACCGATGCTTGGAAAGTCAAAACCATCGATTTTCCCCAACGATCGCGCAGCTGGCACCTTAGCTGATTTCTTTGCATTGTTTTTCCGAGACAAAGTGTCAAAAATCAGAGCCATTGTTGACCAAACGCATGGTGCACCGGAATATTTGGAGTTCTCAAGTCACAGAAAAATGGACGAATTTCGATCTGTGAGTTCGGAAGAAGTTAAGAATGTGATTTTGTCAATGCCACCTAAGTCATGTTCGTTAGATCCCATTCCTACAACACTTCTTCGTATTCACTGCGATCAACTTTTGGATGTAATAACTGATATTATTAACTCCTCGCTCTCAACGGGTGTTGTTCCCCAATGCTTCAAACACGCCAGTGTTACCCCATTGTTAAAGAAGTCTGGTTTAGATCAAAATTTGCTGCAAAACTATAGACCAGTCTCCAATCTTCCTTTCTTATCTAAAGTCCTTGAACGTGTAGTGCTCCACCAACTTCGTAAACACTTGAAAGACAATAATTTAGAAGAAAACTTTCAGTCAGCTTACAAGAAAAATCACTGTACGGAGACAGCCTTGACTCGAATTTTTAACGACTTGCTGTGTGCGACAGATGAGGGCAAACTCTCCATTCTTACATGCCTTGACCTCTCTGCGGCGTTTGACACGCTCGATCATTCCATCCTGTTAAAACGCCTTTCTGTGACTTTCGGAATGTCCGGCACGGTATTAAAGTGGTTCCATTCTTACGTAACCGAGAGAACTCAATCAGTTATTGTTAATTCTACGACGTCTAACCCCGTGCATCTATCATATGGAGTGCCCCAAGGTTCTGTGCTGGGACCTGTACTATATCTCGTTTACACACAGCCTCTTGGAAACATCATCGAAAAACAAAACATTCAGTATCACATGTATGCAGACGATACCCAAATGTACATATCAGTTGAGCCATCGATCTTAGACGAAGCAATTTCTCAAGTTCAGACATGCGTTTCAGAAGTTAAAACATGGATGGAGATCAACAAACTCAAACTTAACGAAAGCAAAACTGAAATTATGCTTTGTGGAACTAACGCTCGGTTGAAGGGGGTCAGTCTTAATGCCACGCTCATCGGCGACAGTGTAATTGAATTTTCTGATGTTATTAAAAACCTCGGTGTGACCATCGACAAAAACTTCTCAATGTCATCTCACATCAGCAACCTATGCAGGTCCTTATATATGGAGCTCCGGCGCATTTCGCATGTACGTCCATATATCTCCGAACAATCCACACAAATATTGATGTCCTCATTTGTGTTATCCAAAATCGATTACTGTAATTCTATTTTAGCAGGACTCCCAGATTATCAACTTCACAAACTTCAAAAAATTGTTAATATTGCTGCAAAAATTGTGTGCCGTGCAGGCAAATTTGATCATGTTACCCCACTGTTGTATAAATTACATTGGCTTCCCATATTTGAACGAATTGTGTACAAACATGCTACTTTGTGTTATAGAAAGTCGGATATTGATAATGCTTTGCCACCATATATTGATACATTGTTGGTCAAATATGTACCTGCTCGACCACTTCGATCACAGGATGCGAATGCGATGGTTGTACCTAAACGAGATCTGATGTACTTTGGTCGCCGTTCTTTCGAGGTCTACGGGCCGACCATTTGGAACAACCTTCCCAAAGAGGTGAAACAGTCTGACTGTTTGGAAACATTCAAATCGGCCCTAAAAACTCACCTATTCATCTCCCATTTCGGACAAATAACATCAGAAAACGTTGAGGAGACTTAATTATTGAAATACATGCATATTATTTATTGCGTATATGTTATAGTATGAATGTGTGTGACTGCGTTTGTGTGAATTGTTCAGCGCCATGAGCCATACGGGATATGGCGCTATACAAATACTCTATATTATTATTATTATTATTACCATATATTATTATCACTTAATATCATATCTCACTACCACTTATTACCATGCCACATTACCACTAATTACCATATCTCATTACCACTTATTAACATATCTCATTACCACTGATTACCATATCTCATTACCACTGATTACCATATATCATTACCACTGCTTACCATATCTCATTACCACTGATTAACATATATCATTACCACTGATTAGCATATACCATTAACACTAATTATCATATCTCATTATCACTGATTACCATATTTCATTATCACTTAATATCTTATCTCATTACCACTGATTACCATATATCATTACCACTTATTATCACCCCCACCCCAGTACACCGACACCAAGAGTAGTACCATCACCATCCCCCGTACTGAATGTCCAGTAGTATATTCCCTCCTGTAGAACATTTCACCCCTCCCCCGGGACACCCTCGCTTGAAACTATCCTCGTGTTTTTGCATCTTTGTTCGATCTGAGACTCATTATGAGTGAATTTTGTGATTCGGTTGACAAATGTAGAAATTGTGGCCCCTTCATTCTTTTCAAGTTTACAGAAGATGCACCATTGATTTAAAGTCATTCAACCAATCGTCACGTGTTTGGTGTCGTTCGATTGGGAATTTCTAGGACTTCTACACGATTACCTACTTGCCGTATTATGTCGACGCAATCCAGAGATATTCGAAAATGCCAATGTCATTAGAGTGTATTTACTCGAATCATGTTACATATTAAAGAGGCATCAAATGCGAACACAATGGCGCAAAAAAATAGCTCGATATCTCGAAAATTGGCCAAGATACGGCGACTTTTCTACCAGTGTCACTTAATTTCGAGGCATGGGTTGGAGTCAGACCAGAACGTTCCATCTGATCGGAGATCCGGGATCGAAATATGTTGATAAATACGGTGAATACTCTTAATTTTACATTATATGTATATTAAACGTATTCAAGTGGGAGTATTTGGAAGAATTGTAACCATACCGAGTGCTCCGTCTTATTTATTTTTAGCGGATATGGTAAAAATTTAGAACCTTTATCTCATATATTATGTCAAAAATGGAAATAGTATAGTTTGATAGAACTGATTTCGGGTTTAATGAATGCTGAGTCATTCTTGTGAATTGTCGTTTAATTATGCAATAAACACTATAGAACATTCCGGTATAGTTGGAAGCGGTTCACACAACAATCATACTCCGGTTGTAGCAACAATTCAAATGAACTTATATGCATGCAGATATGCGAAGAAATGGCGTGTCTTAGTTAATACCTGTCCTTAATCGTGTTTATTACATGATCATACAGATAAAATAAATTCCATTCAATAAACCCATTCAATAAATTGTTATATTAAACGTTCGTTTAATAACAGGAAATAGTGCCAGGTGACCTTTGACTTCCGGTTTGTCGTCTGTTTAATTCCGTACGCTACGTCTCAAAATACTATGGCTTCCAATATTTTTCCAACAAACTATAACGAATGAAGAGTTTGAAAAGTTAATTCATTAAATATGCGCCATTAACACAAAAGAGTCCTTCTATATCAGGGACTATTTCTTTATGCAGGCAAAGTACACATAGCTACGTGAAACGCCATCGCATGCCTTATATAAGTTTAGCGTCCCATTTGTTCATTTAAGTATGTTTTCTCGAGGTTTTCGATCATATAATAAATAGAATCTACAACTCGTCCCCAGTTTATAGCTCGGTCCAAACCTAATTTACTAGACTCGTTTTGTAAATTCCAATATAAACTGGGGACTCGTTGTAGATCCTCTATATATTTCGTATTATTATCCAGTATTTCCAATTTGGCAAAAGCCGCCACGTGATAATCCGGGTAAAGTCATATTGGACTCCCGAATGTCATATTGGACTCCCAAGTGTGCAATGTGACCATTTTTATCGGGACTCTGTGACGTCACGAATTAACTCTTCTGCGAAATGAATCGGTGAAATTGTGATGCGCGCGCAACACTGGTAGAAATTTAGCAGACGTTTCACTTCCGCATTAAGTTTTTTTTAATTTCCGTGTTTACAGTTCCAAATCATGCTTTCTGTTGATCAAAATACAGGCTTTTATGGAGAATTAAGTGCCGACAAATACCAAACATAACAACAAAATTTGTATTCCCCAAATTTGGATAAACTTACAGATGGATAATACAAATTTCATTATACAATGTTGTGTACAGTATGAGTTTTTCTTGTACTCATCCAGGTTGAGGTGAAAAGTCATATTGGACTCGACACTGCGTGTCTCGTCCAATATGACTGTTCAACACAACCTGGACTCGTACAAGAAAAACACATACTGTTCACAACATTGTATAATAACTTTATAATATGACTCTATGTTTTTCAGGTATGATGGGACAGTAGAATATCATGGGATACGACAGCACGTAATATAACTCTATGTTTTTCAGTATGGTGGGACAGTAGAATATCATGGGATACGACTGCACGTAATATTACTCTATGTTTTTCAGGTATGGCGGGAGAGTAATATGACTATGTTTTTCAGGTATGGCGGGACCGTAGAATATCATGGGATACGACAGCACGTAATATAACTCTATGTTTTTTCAGGTATGGTGGGACAGTAGAATATCATGGGATACGACAGCACGTAATATAACTCTATGTTTTTCAGGTATGGTGGGACAGTAGAATATCACATACTGTTCACAACATTGTATAATAACTTTATAATATGACTCTATGTTTTTCATGTATGATGGGACCGTAGAATATCATGGGATACGACAGCACGTAATATAACTCTATGTATTTCAGGTATGGTGGGACAGTAGAATATCATGGGATACGACTGCACGTAATATGACTCTATGTTTTTCAGGTATGGCGGGACAGTAATATGACTATGTTTTTCAGGTATGGCGGGACCGTAGAATATCATGGGATACGACAGCACGTAATATAACTCTATGTTTTTTCAGGTATGGTGGGACAGTAGAATATCATGGGATACGACAGCACGTAATATAACTCTATGTTTTTCAGGTATGGCGGGACAGTAAAATGACTCTATGTTTTTCAGGTATGGTGGGACAGTAGAATATCATGGGATACGACAGTACGTAATATGACTCTAAGTTTTTCAGGTATGGCAGGACAGTAGAATATCATGGGATACGACCGCATATAGTGATCTCGACTATTTATTTCTCAACGAACAGAGTATGTGGCGACCAGCAATAGCCGTTGTCAATGAGTAAGTCAAGTGTTTACTCGGTTTGGACTCAGCATCACTCAACATGTGTTTCCTTACCAATAATAGGAACTGTATCCTTTATCAGATGCAACATGTTGTTTTGGGCTATAAATTTGCCACACCTGGACATATTTCAACCAAATGGGGTACCCCAGCGGATATGTTAGTTCTTCAATAATATTAATTTAAATAAAAATTAATTTGATATAAATATGCATTGTTAAAGATGGATTGTGCGCTATATATAGTTTTATATAGATATTTTCTTATATAAAGCTCTGATAAATTGGTACTTGTTTTCGTTACTATTGTTAGAACAGAATGTCGTGAGATGTTCAGGCCATCTCGGATAGAGATAGAGTTCTCCCGGTTGCTACGTTCCGCGAGCCGTAAAAAGTTCCAAAATGTTCCGTAAAATTCCGCAGGCCCCTATATACGACACTTAATAAAAGTGTATGAAGGGAGCCTGTATGACGTATGGAACCTGATCAAAATCTGCGCGAAGCCCTTTTTGCAGGAGCCGAAAGTACGTCCGCCGCTGAATAAAGGCACACGAAGGGAGCCGGTTTCAGGCTTTCATCTAGTATTATATAAACAAAAATAATATGTAAGTTACAACATGATGCTTTGTGTGATAAATCGTGTTGAAGCAAAAGGCATCATATTACATCTTATAATCATGACCTATAATGATACATTGTGTTAAAACATGACACATTACATCATCTTATAATCATGATAATATCACGATAAATCGTGGTAAAACATGACACATCACATTACATCATCTTATAAACATGATAATATCACGATAAATCTCGTTTTTAAACATAATACATCATCTTATAATCATGATAATATCACGATAAATCGTGTTGAAACATGACACATCATATTACATCATCTTATAATCATGATAATATCACGATACATCGTGTTAAAACATGACACATCATATTACATCATCTTATAATCATGATAATATCACGACAAATCGTGTGAAAACATAACACATCATATTACATCATCTTATAATCATGATATATAATGATAAATCGTGGTAAAACATGACACACCACATTACATCATCTTATAATCACGATAATATCACGATAAATCGTGGTAGAACATAATACATCATCTTATGATCATGATATATAATGATAAATCGTGGTTAAACATGACACATCATATTACATCATCTTATAATCATGATAATATCACGACAAATCGTGTGAAAACATGACACATCATATTACGATATCTTATAATCATGATAATATCACGACAAATCGTGTGAAAACATGACACATCATATTACATCATCTTATAATCATGATAATATCACGACAAATCGTGTGAAAACATAACACATCATATTACATCATCGTATAATCATGATATATAATGATAAATCGTGGTAAAACATGACACATCATATTACATCATCTTATAATCATGATAATATCACGACAAATCGTGTTGAACATAATACATCATCTTATAATCATGACCTATAACGATACATTGTGTTAAAACATGACACATCATATTACATCATCTTATAATCATGATATATAACGATAAGTCGTGGTAAAACATGACACATCATATTACATCATCTTATAATCATGATAATATCACGACAAATCGTGTTGAACATAATACATCATCTTATAATCATGACCTATAACGATACATCGTGTTAAAACATGACACATTACATCATCTTATAATCATGATAATATCACGATAAATCGTGGTAAAACATGACACATCACATTACATCATCTTATAAACATGATAATATCACGATACATCGTGTTAAAACATGACACATCATATTACATCATCTTATAATCATGATAATATCACGATAAGTCGTGGTAAAACATGACACATCATATTACATCATCTTATAATCATGATAATATAACGATAAATCGTGGTAAAACATGACATACCACATTACATCATCTTATAATCATGATAATATCACGATACATCGTGTTAAAACATGACACATCATATTACATCATCTTATAATCATGATAATATCACGATAAATCGTGTTGAACATAATACATCATCTTATAATCATGATAATATCACGACAAATCGTGTTGAACATAATACATCATCTTATAATCATGACCTATAACGATACATTGTGTTAAAACATGACACATCATATTACATCATCTTATAATCATGATAATATCACGACAAATCGTGTTGAACATAATACATCATCGTATAATCATGACCTATAACGATACATCGTGTTAAAACATGACACATTACATCATCTTATAATCATGATAATATCACGATAAATCGTGGTAAAACATGACACATCACATTACATCATCTTATAAACATGATAATATCACGATACATCGTGTTAAAACATGACACATCATATTACATCATCTTATAAACATGATAACATCACGATAAATCGTGGTAAAACATGACACATCACATTACATCATCTTATAAACATGATAATATCACGATACATCGTGTTAAAACATGACACATCATATTACATCATCTTATAATCACGATAATATCACGATAAATCGTGGTAAAACATGACACATCACATTACATCATCTTATAAACATGATAATATCACGATACATCGTGTTAAAACATGACACATCATATTACATCATCTTATAATCATGATAATATCACGACAAATCGTGTGAAAACATGACACATCATATTACGATATCTTATAATCATGATAATATCACGACAAATCGTGTGAAAACGTGACACATCATATTACGATATCTTATAATCATGATAATATCACGAAAAATCGTGTGAAAACATGACACATCATATTACATCATCTTATAATCATGATATATAATGATAAATCGTGGTAAAACATGACACATCATATTACATCATCTTATAATCATGATAATATCACGACAAATCGTGTGAAAACATGACACATCATATTACATCATCTTATAATCATGATCATTTCACGATAAATCGTGGTTTTATGTCAAAATCTTGTATAAGGGATAAACATGTATTCACTTGCTAAACATATTTCCGGGTAGACCATCTTTCTTTCGACTTAAAGATGCATTATCGAAATTAACGCCTCCAAATTACTATTTCATTGGCTTCGGGTGTAAACAAAATATTTTATTCGAGTCCAGGAACCCACCCATCAAAGCTCAGAGTGATCAGATATCGATTTTTGAAATTTGTTATTTCTCGAAATGTGTACTTATTTGTGGCCCAGAAAAAAAGTCGTCAAGCCGACGGTCTCGATCAAAATTATAGAAGATGGATAACTCTAAAATCAAGTGGTAATACGGCAACTTTCGTGATACTCAAGTGATAATACGGCCATATTTCGTTGATAAACATGTAAATAAATAACACGTCTTGGGAAATTTTATATCATAGTTGACAGCGGTTAGCATATTATTTTGATGTAATTATTCGATTCTGATAACTAAAGCGTATTTTGAAAAATGTTGTTGTTGTAACTTGATGATATGGGGACCGTCTGATCGGATTGAGAACAT
Organism: Siphonodentalium dalli; assembly: GCA_032622095.1. Lineage (NCBI taxonomy): Eukaryota > Metazoa > Mollusca > Scaphopoda > Gadilida > Siphonodentaliidae > Siphonodentalium > Siphonodentalium dalli. The sequence goes on along the minus strand of CP136061.1, from coordinate 264,744,904 downwards.
TTAAGCAGTATTTTACTAAATGGATTTTCCCATTCAGTTATGAAAGTAAATATTGGAACGGTTTATTATTCATTTGGAGTGGTGTTCAGAAAAAAATGCGCAAACGACAGACAGACAGCGCAGAATGATTCCTGTTCATGAGTTGTTTCCCTTGGGAAATGCTCAGATAATAAGTTTGTTGAACTTATTATCTTAACATTTCCTAAGGGAAACAACTCATGAATGAGTACTTTCGTAAAGAAATGGTTAACAAGCAGGGGTTAGCATGTTGACAAGTACACGATCCACTAGTTTTCCAATAAATCGATCATTTGTATTATTCTATATTACTGTCAAATGTTTGTCAAATGTGACCCGCCATATCAAATTCAGTCGTAAGTCGGGATTTTTTTACCCTGTGCCAATGCATGCTCTTATATATGCGAGTCGACCATAGGTCGCCTCGCATATATAAGAGAATGCATTGGCCTAACAATTTTTTATCATTTTTTTTAAATAAATGTTTCTTACAATTTTTAGGACATAAAATAAAAAAACATCCATTACCCTTCAGGGAGCCCCACACATATATAGAAGCTCATGTTTGATTGGGGCTCTGTATGGGTGAAATTATAAAATTGTTAAAGAATACAAGAAACAATTATTAAAATTGTAAAAAATTGTTAGGCCAATGCATTCTCTTATATATGCGAGGCGACCTATGGTCGACTCGCATATATAAGAGAATGCATTGGCACAGGGTAAAAAAAAATCGCGACTTACGACTGGATTTGATATGGCGGGTCACAAATGTTTAAATATGTTATTATTTTGATTGGAATAAAATATGTTTTACACCTAACCATACTTGCTGTGCAGTATAAACTGTTTGCATATACGTGGACAATGCATGTCCTTATATAGGATGTCTAATTTTAAAATTTCAATTGCAAATATCTGCAAAAAGGGCAAATATGCATATGATTATCCTAATTAGAATGTACATATAAACATAGAAAATATTATCTCTATCACAAAACAGGGTCATAGAACTGAACGTAATACACAACGAACATGTGCCCATCCGGGTATATTTCGATGGGCAATGTGTCTGGAGTCCACCTATGCTGACGCAGACGTCATGTGATATGGACATAACCCACTATCCCTTCGACACACAGACGTGTTCCATCAAACTACAGACATGGTCATATTACATGGACGAGATGACCTTGACCGCGGAGGGCATCGACATGACCTACTTTTCCGAGAACGGAGAATGGGATGTAACATCGAAGTCATTCAGCCGAAACACCGATGACCGGAACGGCAAGAGTTATGCGGAGCTGTCGTTCAATTTTCAGGTATGTTTTTACACTTTTATAGGTTTCGAATTATTTAAAAATAATACATCTCTTTCTATAACAAGTTTTAAATAGTTTCCTGGGTATAAAATAATAAATATCAATAGAAGGCCCCTGTCCGGAAACGCTTCTATGAATTAATATTAATCTGATTGCGAATGCTCTGGTATTAATACATATCTTAAATTTTGCCTCGATTGAAAGTTATAACAAGATAGAGTTCTCCCGTTTGCTACGATCCGAACATTTCTGAGAGTTTCGTGGAAACATTCGGAGCGTATCAAGCGGGATAACTCTAGTTTTTTATCCGAGATCTGTTCTGAAATATATCCTGTCGAAATGGTCCTATTGATTGTATGTATTATACCTGAGAATTCAAAATAAAATCGCTATTAATTGATAGAATCGTTTTCAATGATGGGGTCTTCGATTCATATTTATACCAAGAAATATATCGAACTTGCTATATGAAAAGATATACCGTCTTTAGACGCTCATTTAGTCTTTGAGTCCCCCATTCATTCTATACAGAATCAATGGTATTGACTATAGTTGGCATTAAATAATACCAAACATATATACATGTATGCCACCATGATTCAGAGCAACTGTGGCCTATGGGTGGAGATACGCAGATGGCCCACAATACCCCCACCACCCTTATTTGCCCAAAATGCACCAAACTTCAAAACTTGGAGATATATGGCTGCGGACACACGTACCACAGTAGCGATGGCATAGTAGGTGCAGGGATGTGGCTAGAGGGTCTCCGCTGGGGGGTGTCCACCTTGGGAATTTCCAACTGCACCCCCCTTGAGTCGGAATCACACCAACACAACTTTTTGCATAATTCCATTTGCACCCCCCCCCCTCCCCTTGAGTCGGAATCGCACCAACACAACTTTTTGCATAATTCCATTTGCACCCCCCCCCCTTGTACCTCATGATCAGGCCTAATTTCCTATATATTCATAAGCCATGCTTCTATTTTCCCAGTATGAGAACATTAAGATATTTTAACCTGAAAATTGCCCCAAAAAAACAACAACTAGTGATCTAATTCCAGACAAATGCACACAGCTACCGACAACAGACCAGGAAACACCGGGCCGACCATGGTTGTTCGGCCCGGTGAGAGAAAATTTTGAAAACTATACAAGAAAATCGCAAATCATAGCATTTAGACTGGCCTCAACTGAAGCTTTCCTAGTGTTGGAAATTTCAAACCTCATGCTCCCCCTCAGGTTGGAAAATTCTTCAACTGATGACCATTTATGTCTACAAGTTTGACCAAATGTAGTAAAATATTGTTTTGCTAAACTAATTAGCAGTTTTGTATTGGCCATGTGGATGGGGCAATGACACACCGGGCCGAAAAATTTGAAATCTGAACAAGAAAATCGCAAAATCCTAACATCTAGACTATAGCCTCAAGCCTTTCTTTTCAAACCCTACTTAGGTTGGAAAATTTCCAACTGATAACAATTCAAATGACAATGTTGACCAATTGTATGACAATATTATTTTCTTAAATTAACTAGAAGTTTTTGACTGGCCACGGGGGGGGGGGGGACAAGGACACAAGCTTTCCAAGTGTTGGAAATTTCCAACCTGTCACCTCCTTAAGGTTGGAAAATTTCCAACTGATGACCATTTCTGTCAAACTTTTTGACCAAAAATAGGAACATATGCAAATATTGGTCGAAAAACAATAAATTCCCCCCAATAAATTGTTTTTACCTGAAATTAGGAATTTCCAACTATTGAAAATATAGCTCTCTGCTGGGGTGAGACACCCCCCCCCCCCCACACCCCCTCTCGCCACATCCCTGAGTAGGTGTGACAATTTATTATGGTGGAGTTTGGTGACAATTGGTTGTCATAATTAATATGCCATAGCAAACCATGTCGCCCTCTGCAAATTCGCACAATGAGTCTACCAAGCTCTACCAGCGACGGTCGATCTCTCAATGATATATCTACCTGAATGTCTTGTCGATGTCGATCTTTACTCAACACGCATTGTTATATGTTGCATGCTAACACACAAGTCCACTTGATAACTTAATGAATAACCCATCGCAACAGCCATGATTGTTCTTACCACTGAAATTAATATAATTAGATAAACATGCATGCATTGAGATCATATAAAAAACGTACCACAATAATGATATGTGATTCAATGAGGAATTGCCACCAGGCCACGGCCAAACACAATTTTGGACAATCTATCGTGCAATTATATATATCGTCGTGAATACAATTTAGCGAAACGTAATGAGTAGAGATCAACATTGGTGAAAAGCAATGGTTAATTGCTCCAGCCGACTCATTGTGCGGAAAATCAGCAGGCGACATGGATAGCTATGCCACACGACGGACCAATTGTCACCAAACTCCACCATAATAAATTGTCACACCTACTATGCCATCGCTACTGTTGTACGTGTGTCCGCGGCCATAGCCCCCCCCCCCCTTCCCCACTCGTTGATAATAATAGACTGACAGCAGAGTCCATATTCAACTTTGTTAAAGCACCACTCAGAACACACGTCGGTAAATATCGACTAACGTCGGTACCTCGACAAAAACAACCTGTTCACAGTTTATTCGACCGGATATAAGTTGATAGTACATTGTTTTGGGGCTTATTCTTTCAAATAGTATATAATCCCTGTCCGGTGGCGGTGATTATACATATATGTCGATAAATACATTAACTTCTTATACGTCGTGTATATGCCACATACATATGTATACAAGTTACACAATTTATGGGGTCACATTGAACAACAAAGAGCATTCCTTAAATTGTTAGCCTTTTCTTGGTGGTAAAATACAGAGCGTTTGTTTAACTTACGGGTAAAAAATATTATAAAAAAACTGGAAAATGCCACGCCTTGCAGGGGGGGGGTCGGAAAAAAATTTCAGGCACGTATGGCATTTTTTCCCTTTCGATCATTTTTTGTACCCACCCACCCCCACCGCCAATTTTTTTCTCCGTTTTCGGCAGTTTTTTTCGACCATTTTTTGACACCCACCCCCCCCCCCCCTTTTAACACTAAAACAGAGATTTGCGGGGGGAAATTCAATGTAAACAGCTGTATATGAATTTCTGTGCATACTATTTATCATGGATGTTAACATGGACATGTAAATAGGAATGAGTAATTTTGAGGTCATTCGGCCAAAAAAACATGGCTGCCAGCGGCCATCTTGGATTTTAAAATTTGCAACAAAATACAACACGATAACTGCCTGCAGTCAGTTTACCAGTTAGAATTACATTATTTCTCTCATTCAAACTGATTCAAAGTGGTTTTGAAGCCCAACTCATTGCCAAAACACTAAAAACAAGCAGGAATTTTTTTTTTTAGTTGCGGAAAAAATTGCTTGTTGGTGGCTTTGACCACCCACCCACCCCGGCATACGTGCCGGAAGAAAATTTTTCACCCACCCCCCCCCCCCCCCTGCGCCTTGGGGAAGTTTTTCATGGTATTTAACCAAGTCCGATTTTTGTATAAACCCATATTTCCTTGAACATTTTTAGAGCTCTTTCCATCAATGTATCACATTATTATAATCAATAAATTTGAAAAAATGATCAAGGAAATAAGGGTTGATACAAAAATCGGACTTGGCACTGAAAGGGTTATTGCCTGTATTGCATTAGTTATTTTTTCGGCAATTTGCAGAAGTATTTTTAGAGGAAAAGTAACCATAAAACAACATAATGTCTGTAAAGATGAATCAGTATTGAGTGTTTATGTCTGTCATATTATTTAAAATGTGATTGAATAATATCTATGTTGTTTTATGTTGTTTTTGGTCATTCACACGACAAAAAATAGTGCTTATGCCGTTCAATAAAAACACACAAACTACACTCAAATCTTAATTAAAGGTACTCAATCCGATCAGACGGTCCCATATCATCAAGATACAACAACAACATTTCTTGAAAATACGCTTTAATTATCAGAATCAATTAATTGCAACAAAATAATTCTAACCACTGTCAACTATGGTATCAAATTTCCAAAAACGTGTTATTTATCAACATTATGTTCAACGAAATATAGTCGTATTATCACTTGAGTATCACCAAATTTGGCCGTATTACCATTTGATTTTAGAGTTATCCATCTTCATCCGCAATTTTTTTCCGAGGCCGTCGGTTTGACGACTGTTTTCTGGGCCACAAATAATTGCACATCTCGAGAAATAGCAAAATTCAAAAATCGATATATGATCACTCTGAGCTTTGATGGGTGGGTTCCTCGACTTGAATCAGATATTTTTTATCCCCGAAGCCAAAAAAATAGTAATTTTGGAGCGTTAATTCGGATAATGCATCTTTTACTGTAATGTCCATTTCAGGTGAAGCGACGACCAACCTATTATCTCATGAGTGCCGTTATCCCGTCCATGCTCATATCATTCCTGAGTTCCCTTGTCTTCATGATTCCGGCTGGATGTGGCGAGAAGGTGTCCTATATAACGACCGTATTTCTGGCGTTTGTGGTGCTGTTAACGCTGGTCACAGACCAACTGCCTACGTCGTCCATTAAACCTTCTCTACTCGGTATGTAACTCGACCACATGACGCTCGCACAAGTCCATGCAACTGTCTACATTTTCCATCAAACCTTCTCCACTCGGTATATGTAACCCGACCACATGACGCTCGCGCAAGTCCACGCAACTGTCTATACGTTGTCCATCAAACCTTCTCTACTCGGACCAACTGCCTACATCGTTAATCAAACCTATTATCCGATGGGGCGATAAATAGAAATGGAGAATAATATTGCTCGAAGAAGATACTTTTCACAAATATTATATCCAGATTGAAAACGCACACACCGTTATTCTTATATATTAATTAAATGCAGTGACTCTCGATGGCGAAATCGTTTGCGTAAGTTTATCGCCAATAGTTTCGTCGCGACTCGAGAAGTAAATATTAATAATTGACTCAGTTGAGCGTACAGATCAGACGTTGTTTTCTATGGAAAGGTATACGGTTGATTTGTTTGAGATTTTCTACATTCTTCCAGTCAGCAAGGTGCTTGAGTACTAAGTTATCAGTTTCAGTCACCCCAAATCAAGACCATTTATTATATGATTGCCTGCAAAATAGCAGAAAATTACCGTAATGTGGATTATCGTATATATATCTTCGGAGCTGCAGTGAGGTTTTGGCCAAATTCAATTAATGTGCATATGTGACCCGCCATATCAAATCCAGTCGTAAATCGGGATTTTGTTTACCCTGTGCCAATGCATTCTCTTATATATGCGAGTCGACCATAGGTCACCTCGCATATATAAGAGAATGCATTGGCCTAACAATTTTTTACAATTTTAATAATGTTTTCTTGTATTCTTTAACAATTTTATAATTTCACCCATACAGAGCCCCAGACAAACATGAGCAGACGACACTCTTCTATATGCTTCTATATATGTGTGGGGCTCCCTGAAGGGCGATTCTATTTGTTATTTCACTCTTGGTTCCGATATTTCACTGTAGCTTGCTGTCTTGAAACTAACAACTACCCGGAAACACATGCCGCCAATGTGGACCGAGTGATCAGCGCGTGTACACTGTGACGTCACTGCCCATTTTTGAATATATGACGACACTTGATCACGCGCTCTTTAATCTTGGACGTAAATTCGATACATTATATGCATCGCTTCTTTAATTAAGTAGAGTTAATAATTTAATTAAATAAGAGTTAATGTAGCAACTTTGAATATTAAAAGGGGCATGTAATAAAAAGAAAACCTACAGTTTTTGTTTGAATACCTAAAACATTTCATTCGTGTCTGAAAAGAAGCTTGCATTCGATATTTCATCAGAGACACTTATGAGATATTTCGGTATTCAAACAACATCTGTAGGTATTCTCTATATTTTGTGTCTTTAAATGCCAACTTAATTTTCGATTCACAGATTTTATTTTGTTTTATCCTTGATATACGGTTTTAATAACAATCTATGCCATAAAATATGATTATCATACAATAATTCATCACCATTTGGAACGCCTGTGTCTTAGAATGTGCCCATAGAGTAATAGAAAATAGCTGAAATCATAAAATAATTCCTCCACGTTGGACCCCGTTATGGCTCCAAGAATGCAACAGAATTCAAACTATATAGTTTATTTTCAATGGAAGGGAAATAACTCTATATCTAAATATATAGAGTTATTCCCCTTCCATTGAAAACAATAAGACTTTGAGTAAAAACGTCAGCACAGAACAGACATCGGTTTCTCGACAAAAGTAACATGTTCACAGTTTATTACATCGAATAAGTTGAAAATGCAATGTAATGGAGCTTCCTCTTTCAAATGGTATATAATATGGCATATATTTTGTATAATGTAATCTGGGGGTTCGAAAATTAAGTGGGCCTTTAAATAAACCAGTGTATATTTAACTATAGTCTTTGTCCGTACATATATACAGGTGTATATTTAACTATAGTCTTTGTCCGTACATATTATACAGGTATATATTTAACTATAGTCTTTTTCCGTACATATATACAGGTGTATATTTAACTATAGTCTTTTTCCGTGCATATATACAGGTGTATATTTAACTATAGTCTTTTTCCGTACATATATACAGGTGTATATTTAACTATAGTCTTTTTCCGTACATATATACAGGTGTATATTTAACTATAGTCTTTTTCCGTGCATATATACAGGTGTATATTTAACTATAGTCTTTTTCCGTACATATATACAGGTGTATATTTAACTATAGTCTTTTTCCGTACATATATACAGGTGTATATTTAACTATAGTCTTTTACCGTACATATTTTACATGTATATATTTAACTATAGTCTTTTTCCGTACATATATACAGGTGTATATTTAACTATAGTCTTTTTCCGTACATATATACAGGTGTATATTTAACTATAGTCTTTTACCGTACATATTTTACATGTATATATTTAACTATAGTCTTTTTCCGTACATATATACAGGTGTATATTTAACTATAGTCTTTTTCCGTACATATTATACAGGTGTATATTTAACTATAGTCTTTTTCCGTGCATATATACAGGTGTATATTTAACTATAGTCTTTTTCCGTACATATATACAGGTGTATATTTAACTATAGTCTTTTTCCGTACATATATACAGGTGTATATTTAACTATAGTCTTTTTCTGTACATATTTTCAGGTGTATATTTAACTATAATCACGACGATTGGTGCTGTATGTGTGATTCTGACGTTGAAGCAGTTAGAAATACACCACAGAAGAGAGGATATTCCGGTGTCTAATCGTGTTAAAAGAATCACCCGCCTGCTGGCGAAGTACATGTTCATGGACGTACCCGAGGGGACAAACAAAAACTCAATTCACCCGACCACACCCACACACAACGACCTCAAACTGGATGAAATGGATTCATCGATTGCCATCGGATCTACGAACACAGTATCACAGTATGGAGATTACGTGGTCACGTGGTGTTTTGTGGCTGAAGTTTTCGACGCTTTCTTGTTCTATACAATGACCTTTGTGAACTTGATCATAAATCTAGTGTTTATCACTATTCTCCTGGATCATTATAACAATTGACTTTGACTTGAAACATATTTTATGTTCTTTCAGACTCGCATATGACTATATATAGGGATAAGAGGGGGTGGGGGCCTCATATTATAAGTTACAGGGCGAGTTGTTGCCGGATACGGTGTCATATGAGGCGAAGTGAGATTAATATCGGGCGAGGCGCTAGCCGAGCCCGATATTAATCTCCCTGAGCCTCATATGTCACCGTAGCCGGCAACAACGAGCCCTGTAACGATTTTATCATGTCACCCACATATCATGTTTTCCGTGTGAGAATTTGAATTACTTATACGAAGTTCATTACCTGCCAGTAAGTAAATTTGTTGTCTATGGCTATTAACTTATGTAACGTCACAGTGACGCGTCATGTGCGTTGAACGTCAACGCATTGAGTCAATGGCTAATCACCAGAAGCAGGACAATAAACTTGAGTTTGATAGTTAATTTATGAGTGTTTAGAATTTCTCAAATATATCACATGCAGGTTTTGGTATATGGTACTATGTCTTTAAATTAACAGAACTTGATTTCCGACAGATATCCCTTTTCTTGGCGCCAAAATACACCGAAAATATACCCGAGGCGGCAGAGTTCCATGAAAAACAAAATGGCGGGCATCGACCCCATATGGGAACCCTGAGGGGGGATATGGATTCCATATGGGACGGACTACAAAGATGACGACCCGATGTCTCTTGATATGCCTCTACCAACGGAGCGTCCTCATTGGTCGATCCAACCAGGTGACATGATAAGACTATATATAGGGACAAGAGGGGAACTCAGATGATGAACGGGTTCATTGACAACAAACACTGTAGTTCAGGGCCCTGTTTCATGAAAGCAACTTATGACATAGTTGGGACTTAAGATGGTCATAAGCTCAAACTTCAGTCATAAGTGCGTTTCGCGAACAAGGTCTTAACTTAAGATGGTCTTAACTTTGGTCTTAACTTTAAGGTGTCATAAGATAATCTTAAAGTTAAGACCAACGTGATAAGTGGCATATCGATCACAAGTATGGCAACCTATGTTATTTTGCAAATTACGGAGATATATGTACATTGTCTTGGTGGGCAATTCATCGTCTGGTATACAGGGTCGTGGCTACAGAGTGAGAGGGGGTGTTCGCCTCGAAATGTCCAACTACACCCCCTTAAACAACACCAAATTCTCTTTGGGTTTAAACATTCCCCACTGGTACCTCAAATTTTCCAAAACCAAAGTTTGGAGAGGGCACCCCCCCCCCCCACCGTATCACCATAGGGTTAGTTTGGTAAAAACAATTCAGAGCACAGGCTTATCACCAGGGACGTGGCGAATGGGGTTTGTGTATTGTCTACCCCCCCCCCCCCCCCACACACACACACTTTGGTCAAAATGTTTAGCAATTGGAAATTTCATGCCTGACAACAACATTAATCGTACACTATATATAGGTTTCAATTGTTTTAATTTCTAACTAGTAAAGGAATGTGTTGTTTTAGACAAGCAGCAGCAACCGAAAATCACCAACTTTAGGGGCGTCAGGTTAGAAATTTCGAACTGTTGGAATATTTGAGATACCAATTGGAAAGTTTAAATCCAACGGGTGGGGTGGACATGGCATTTCGCGAACATGGAAGTTTGGCCCGCTTCAATTAAGGGGCGAGTGCAGTTGGAAATTGCACGATGTGCCCCCCCCCCCACATAGACCAACTAGCCACCCCAAGCCTCGTCGCATGTAGGACATAGTCAATTATCAGCTGTGTATGTGACCTATAGATAACATATATTATAAAATTGTATTACCCACTAATTAAACTTTTGATAAGAATTATGGCCTAGCTCAAACCTCTGCTTTTCGGCGAATTGCGCGATTTGACCTTGAATTGTCCAATTTGAAGGAAAAGGTGAGGTGGGGGTCACGATTTGACCCATCCAAAACACTGCCCGGACAAAAGTACCCGTCGAAATCCATCCGGTTTTACCCGATTTGACCTCGAATTGATCATTTTGAAGGTCAAGGTCAGGTCGTGGTCACGATTTGACACTTCCAAAACACTCAGTGGACAAAAGTAACCCTATGTATAAAATTTCGTCGAAATCCCATCAAAATTGGCGATTTGACCTTGAATTGACCCGATTTCAAGGTCAAGGTCACGTTGCACGGGCAAATTAATAGGCCTATGCCACTCCCCGGCCGAAGGTACCCCCACATACCAAGTTTCATCGAAATCCCGTGATATTCGGGCGTTTTCACGATTTGACCCGTCCAAAACACTGCCCGGACAAAAGTACCCGACAAATGTACCCGTCAAAATCCATCCGGTTTTACCCGATTTGACCTTGAATTGATCATTTTGAAGATCAAGGTCAGGTCGGCCTCACGACTCGACCCGTCCAAAGCACACAGTGGACAAAAGTTACCCTATGTATCAAATATCGATGAAATCCCATCAAAATTCGCACAGGCAAATGAATAGGCTTATGAGACTCCCCATACGAAAGTATCCCTAGACACTAATTTTCATCCCGTGATATTTGGGCGTTTGACCTTGAAATGACCCGATTTCAAGGTCAATGTCATGTCGCACGGGCAAATTAACATGCCCATGCCACTCCACGTCCGAAAGTACCCCACATACCAAGTTTCATCGAAATCCCGTGATACTCGGGCGTTTGACCTTGATTTCAAGGTCAAGGTCACGTCGCACGGCCAAATTAACATGCCATGTTACTCCACGACAGAAAGTACCCCCACATACCAAGTTTCATCGAAATCGGTTCGGTCGTTTTCGAGTCCATCGCGAACAGACAGACACACAGACACACACACACACACACATACAGATCTTCCAAAATATATAATAGACTAGCCGATGAGCCCGACGTTGTCCGGGCTATTCAAAAATCAAATTTCAAGTCGATAGCTCTACCCAGCCCAAAAACCAAATTTCAAGTCGATAGCTCTACCCGTTTCCGAGATCTGGTCTGCGAATGCGCGAAGCTGGCGTCACACGGGCTCGACGACCCGATAAAATTCGTATCCGGGGCAAGATACATTCACATACCAAATTTCAAGTCGATAGCTCCACCCGTTTCCGAGATCTGGTCTGCGCATGCGCGAAGCTGGCATCGCACGGGCTCGGCGACCCGATACAATTCGTATCCGGGGCAAGATACATTCACATGCGAAATTTCAAGTCGATAGCTCCACCCGTTTCCGAGATCTCGTCTGCGCATGCGCGAAGCTGGCGTCGCACGGGCTCGGCGACCCGATAAAATTCGAATCCGGGGCAAGATACATTCACATAGTAAATTTCAAGTCGATAGCTCCACCCGTTTCTGAGATCTCGTCTGCGCATGCACGAAGCGAGCGCCGCACGGGCTCGCCAATACGACAACGACGACCGCCTGGTCAAACTACACACACGTACCAAGTTTCGTCCCGATCGGTGGAGAATCGTAGATTTGTATAAATGACGTACATACATACATACAGACAGACAGACAGACAGACAGAGGTCTTCAAAATATATATGAGACTAGAAGGTGACCCGACTTCGTCCGTGCTTTGACCTTGAATTGACCATTTTGAAGGTCAAGGTCAGTTGGGGTAACTATTTGACCCGTCCAAAACACTGCCTGGACAAAAGTACCCGACAAAAGTAACCGTCGAAATCCATCCTGTTTTACCCGATTTGACCTTCAATTGATAATTTTGAAGGTCAAGGTCAGGTCGGGGTCACGATTTGACCCGTCCAAAACAATCAGTGGACAAAAGTAACCCTATGTATCAAATTTCGTGAAAATCCCATCACATTTCGCGATTTGACCTTGAATTGACCCGATTTCAAGGTCAAGGTCACGTCGCACGGGCAAATAAATAGGCCTATGTCACTCCCCGGCCGAAAATACCCCCACATACCAAGTCTCATCGAAATCGGTTCGGTCGTTTTCGAGTCCATCGCGAACAGACAGTCACTCACACACACAAACAGACAGATCTTCCAAAATATATAATGGACTAGAAGATGACCCGTCTTCGTCCGGGCTTGGACCTTGAATTGACCATTTTGAAGGTCACGGTCAGGTGGGGTAACGATTTGACCCGTCCAAAACACTGCCCGGACAAAAGTACCCGACAAATGTACCCGTCGAAATCCATCCGGTTTTACCCGATTTGACCTTGAATTGATCATTTTGAAGGTCAAGGTCAGGTTGGGGTCACGATTTGACCCGTCCAAAACACTCAGTGGACAAAAGTAACCCTATGTATAAACTTTCGTCGAAATCCCACCTTGAATTGACCCGATTTCAAGGTCAAGGTCACGTTGCACGGGCAAATGAATATGCTTATGAGACTCCCCGTACGAAAGTACCCCCACATACCAAGTTTCATCGAAATCCCGTGATATTCGGGCGTTTGACCTTGAAATTACCCGATTTCAAGGTCAAGGTCACGTCGCACGGACAAATTAATAGGCCCATGCCACCCCCCCCCCCCCCCCCCCCCCCGGCCGAAAATACCCCCACATACGAAGTTTGATCGAAATCGGCTCGGGCGTTTTCGAGTTCATCGCGAACACACAGACACACACACCCTCACACCCATACACACAAAGACAGATCTTCCAAAATATATAATAGATAATATTATTCCACTATCACACAATATATGAACTTCCTAGGGACGATCATTCCATTCATTACATTTTTACTACGCTGGACTCAGTACAAGCGTTGAATTGTTCATGGCTAAAATCACTACACCTACTTGGGGGAGGTCTATAACTGCACATGCTTGGGACGTAATGTGATGCCATCTGGTGTGAAAGCTGATTGGAGGTGGATATCCATAACACATAGATAAGATCTATGTTGCGATACAAATTATCAATTTGTTATAATTTGCCAAGATTATATCATTTCTTCACACATATGATAACGTGAAACAATTTTAGATCAACCTTGACACCAACACCCTCATAATTTTAATATATAGTTTCATTGAAACTATATATTTAAAATATGAGGGTGTTGGTGGCAAGGTTGATATAAAATTAGGTATGTTTTCTTGTTCGGTAAAAGTCAAAATTCTTATTAGTTTCATTGTGAATATCAGATATTTTAATCATAAGCCTTCGTTTGTCCGACACCATCCAATGTGGGTTTTGTCAAATAACCTCAATAAAACATATTTTTTATTTTCAGTTGTTAGTATGCTATTTTTAAATTATGCCGGTCACCAAAAATCATTCCATTTATTTTGTCATGGCCTGCCCAGGGTAATTTGCCCATTTCAGCCAAGCGTAATGAATATAATGGAATCAGCCCCTAGAGGTTCAGTGTCCGAGTACTGTCTAATAAATTTCACTCAAAGAAATTACTATATACCATATATTAGTTATATATTATGAGAATCCTTTTTAGATTCCAATGGATTTGTCTATTAACACTTCCACTCTGACTACATCAATATTTTTAGGTTTAGCCGTTTATTGGAATTTGAGTTAAAACAAAATATCTAAATCACATATCCAGCATTTGGGCATAAAACCCTGTTAAAACGAAATGACTAAAGGCTGCAGAAAATAAAACACAGCCCTTGAAAAAATATCCCACCACAAATTTAATGCTGTAGTCCGGCAGCCAAACCATGATTTTTAGCTGTTGCATGTTTTTTGCATATAATTTTTTTTCTTTGTGGATTCCGGTGGTCTGGGGTATCCGTCTGAAGAATTCACCGGCTGACCCACTGGCAGCTTTGGGGAATTTAAGAAAAATTGGGTTAAACTAAGATAGCGGTAAATATTTCTATCCTTGCCTCAAGGAGAATGTTTCTAATGGGAAAGAGCCAGAAAAGTATACCATGATATATGCTTTTGGGATCCCATTGTCACACCGACCAATCATTTCTGCGCTGTGGTGGGTGTTTGTCCGCTGCCCTGGAGAGTACGGCCGCTGTGGCATCAAATAGCGCTTTTTGTCAAGCGACTGAAACTCAGACACTCGCTTATTTCGGCCAATTTGGCCGGTTACTTCATGTGAGTTTTTCATCTGACGTGTGTGTCGGAATATTGATGTGGAGGATTTATGTAAATGTTAGCCCAAACTACATTTCCAAGTAACGATGGTTTTGTTGTTTATTTTGAGGAATAATACCGCGTCAGATGAATTCAGCCCAAATATGTTAACAGTTGTCGTGTAAAACATTCGGCAGTAAGTTAGCGTTATTTAGTATTTGTGGATGTCCTTTAACATGGGGAAAATAGACTACTGCGCTTGAACGAGCATGTGAATTGTCGTTTTTAATGTATAGCAACTTTATAATCAATAACAGAGGCATTCTCTGTCAAATAAGGTCGCTCTATTTACGATACCAATTGGGGAACTTTGTAAATTAAATTACGCGTAAACTTAACCTGCTGCAAATAGAAAAGGTGTCGGAATCGGCGTACTCGCCCCAGGGCTAACTCGCCCCAATTGGCGCGTGCCAACTCGGAATAAAAGGCCAACTCGGAATAAAAGATGCATACGGGGTGTTATATGGCGTTTGGTCCGTTGTTTCTCAATGAATATTATTGAAATTTGGTGTATATGTCCGGGCTGGGGCATGGAATACAACAACGTTTGAATTGTTTTTAAATTTACAAATTTGTTGATTTTATTCATTTTGTTTTCGTTCTGAAACACACTATAAAGTGTATATAATATAATAACGAACACGAGACATACATAATTTATAAACTGTTAACAAAAGATATCAAATTCAATACATGACAAAGATGACTCAGTGGAGTTTATAAAGTGAACATAAAAACATTGAGGTAAGAATCTTTTTAAGGAATGCAACTTTATTTAATGATAATAAACACATAAATTAAAATAACAAACATGAGACATACATGATTTATAAACTGTTAACAAAAGATATCAAACTCAATACATGACAAAGATGACTCAGTGAAGTTTATAAAGTGAACATAAAAATATTAAGGTAAAAATCTTTTTAAGCATTACTAAACCGTTTAGCACAGTCCACTTCACTCATCCGATCATCACTAAACTTCATATTTATCTTGATATTGATCTATCAGATGAGAGCTATCAAATATGTTTTTAATTTTATAGGAAAAAATTGTCGCCAGCGGCCATATTGCATTTACGTTATATGTTATCGCGTCATGTCGATATCTAGTATTACTTAGAAATTTCACCTTTCCAGATTCATAATTGCTCCATTGACTGTAACAGATGGAATTATTCCCCTCTTCGGATAGAGTGTCACTGAAACTTTATTTTGTCAGACTGTCTGTATAGTCACTGATTATATATGGCAATAATCTGTGATAAGATGTAGCACTATTTTATTTTATATTTACATGCAGTGCTGTTTTTATACAACAATTCTAATCCCCCTAGATCATCATGTGATCGACCATACATCGCGCGAGGACCTGGTTGAATTAAGGGGGGTTTTATGGATAACTTCTGTCCTCAAGCCGGCTAGATTATACTTATGACATTTAATGGCATGTTTCTAACGTGGAGGGTTAGATATGCTTGAGACACCACCACTCTTCAATTCACACCAAGTTATCAGCTGTCATATTCGGATATTAGAACCCATAGCCGTGATATATGGTTTATTTTGTGTATACTAGTAATATTGTTCTTTTCAGTACCTTTATATACCAGTACTGTGTATAACAATGCATATAAATTAATCCATGTATACATGTATATTGATTCAACGGATTCAGTGGTTTTGTCCATCAGTCTATCAAATTTGCGGGGAAAACATGGCCACAAGCAGTACACCCTGTTAAATTTCGAATTTGAATCAATTGGCGCACCCTGCAGCCAGCTTTTATTGGAGAACTTTTTCTAATGTGGATAGTTTGGGTCACCGCTAGATGTGAGCCATGTTTTGTTCTCAAGCTGTCCTTGTGAAGACATCACTGCCAGCGGTGATCTTGAATTTTACTATTTTTATGGCTAAATAATTTGGTTAATCCTACAGACGACACCCCTTGTCCGATCGTCACCAGATTCCACAATGATCTTCTGGATAACCAGGGTGAGAGTAATCTAATTTTCCCGAATTTCGTTAAAAAACATTACCACAGGCAGCAATTTGGTATCTTACTGTTTGATCATCTTTTGCGTGACTGAATTGTTTAGCAACTGTACATTCATATCCCTCATCTGATAGTCACCACACTTTATATTGATCTTCGGGCTGACAACTAGATGGGAGCTATCGAATGCTTTGAATTTTTTTGGAAAACATTGTCGCCAGCAGTCATCTTCTATTTTGGTTTTTATATACATGTATATCTCTTCATTCGGATAGCCAGTATTACGTAGGTACTTCAACTTTCCGCATTCCTGTCATCATTTGAAATATAAAAATTTACCTGATACCATGCACCCTTCAAAATTTGTTTCGTCGTATCTATTTTAATGACCCGTATGGTAATATTGATACAGATATATTTGTCAAACATTTCTTTGTACAATATACAGGTATTTAATTTGTAACTAAATCTAGAAATATATAATAGTAGCTGGTGGACCCTACTTCGTCCGGGATGTTCCCCTCTGATTTTCGGAGAATTGCGCGATTTAACATTGAATTGACCATTTTAAAGGTGAACGTCATGTCGGGTCACGATTTGACCCGTCCAAAACACTCCCCGGACAAAAGTCACGACAAAAGTACCCGTCGAAATCCGCCCGGCTTTACCCGATTTGACCTTGAATTGACAATTTTGAATGTCAAGATCAGGCCATGGTCATAATTTGACCCACCCGAAACACTCCTGGGACAAAAGTAACAGTAGGTATTATATTTCGTTGAAATACTTCCGTTTTACCAGATTTGACCTTGAATTGATCTTTTTGAATGTCAAAGTCAGGTCGGGATCAAGATTTGACCCGTCCAAATAGTCCAGAAACATGCCTACATCAGCACGTTCGAGAACATGGTCCCACGTGAAATTGGACCCGTCCATATTGCTCCCGGGATCGAAGTAGTCCTACACACAAATTTTTAGTCGGATCGGTCAAGGTCCAGAAACATGCCTATGAGCGAGGTCAAGTTGACACGTTAAATACCAAATATAACACATACACACATGCATCCATGCATACACACATACATACAGACAGGTGTTCCAAATGTATAATCGATAGCTACAACAATTCTATGGTAGATAGTTCACGGCCGACCTGATGCATGCATCTTAGTTTTCTTGTATCAACATGGACAGTTAATTGTCATATTTATTACAAAGGTCCACAGCCATGTAGGGTGATATTAGTGCCAACAGATGCATGCTTCCATGCCTCTCCATTGGTTTCTATGTCTGAGAAAAACGCTACACAAAATGACTGGGTATGGTTGTCTCCCACCAGCAGTTTTCGCCATGAAATTTTAGGTGTTAATTCTTCGGAGTTCTATCATATATTTGAACTCGATTGGCTCAGTAAAATTGATTCAATTCGAGATTCGATTTGATTTCGAATCGACGGAGTCGTTTGCCTGATTTGATTCAAGATTTGATTCAAAATGGAAACACCTGATTCGAAGGGCCCTAATTTTCACTTCCATCTTGATTTAACCCTTTACCCAACAAACCGGCCAAAAC
The DNA here is from genome assembly GCA_032622095.1 of Siphonodentalium dalli. NCBI lineage: Eukaryota > Metazoa > Mollusca > Scaphopoda > Gadilida > Siphonodentaliidae > Siphonodentalium > Siphonodentalium dalli. Next base: position 264,726,297 of record CP136061.1, on the reverse strand, counting down.
CGGCCAAATAAAGCTTCAACAGCCTAAATTATCTTGGGTCTGTCTCAATAAAACCATACAAATATGGATATCATTGGAACCGGCTCCTTGACCACATTGTGATAGTTACAGCTATACCCTGTGCCAATGCATTCTCTTATATATGCGAGTCGACCATAGGTCGCCTTGCATATATAAGAGAATGCATTGGCCTAAAAAAACTCTTTTTTTAACACTTTTTACCATTTTTTCTTACATTCTTTAACAATTTTATAATTTTTAATGTGTTAAGCCAATGCATTCTCTTATATATGCGAGGCGACCTATGGTCGACTCGCATATATAAGAGAATGCATTGGCACAGGGCCGTTCTGTTGGGTAAAGGGTTAACCCAAAGTTCTCAAATTCCCCAAGGCTGTCAGCTTGTCAGCCAGTGGATTCTTCAGAACAGTGCTCTAGACCACTCGAATCCACTGAGAAAAAACTTTATACGTGAAAACAAGCATTTGTGACCAACAGAACGGCCCTGTGCCAATGCATTCTCTTATATATGCGAGTCGACCATAGGTCGCCTCGCATATATAAGAGAATGCATTGGCTTAACACATTAAAAATTATAAAATTGTTAAAGAATGTAAGAAAAAATGGTAAAAAGTGTTAAAAAAATGTTTTAGGCCAATGCATTCTCTTATATATGCGAGGCGACCTATGGTCGACTCGCATATATAAGAGAATGCATTGGCACAGGGCATAACTGTAACCATCACAATGTGGTCAATGAGCCGGTTCCAATGATACCCATATTTGTATGGTTCTATTGTGACAAACCGAAGATATTTTAGGCTGTTGAAGATTTATTTGGGCGTTTTTGGTGGCATGTTAGAATTCCACATTTTTCCACATCGTTTCCCATGGCATTGCTTATTGCCATGGCCAATTTCCAGGACTGAAAACATATAGAGCTGAAAATAAAATTCCTTCCAAGTCTACTTCTTCTTAGGTGCAAACCTTCGGGAAGTATTATCGCACCGGCATTCTTTGAGGCGGAAGTGACAAATGTGTCAGATGTACAATAAGTAATGTCATGTAATTTACTGGGAGAAGACCATGACACAGAAACCAGATCCTGTACGATACATATTGTGATACAATGACCTCAATTACCAGAACCAACATGTTTGTTTAATTAGGTGATGGAATTAATGTTAAATTGCAGTTTAATAGCACAGGCACTTTGTAGAAAACATTGTTTCCGATACCTTATATTTGTTCCATTTCTGACTCACTGAACCGATTATGGCCACGTAAATGGCATTTTCGGTTGTTTTTCATCTTCCAAAAGTGAAAGAAAACCTCCTTGCACTGTCAAATGTAGTGGAATGTCCAAAATAAAATTGTATACATTGAATTGAGAAAATTGCTTTGAATCGAACCATCGACATGAAATCTACAGCTACTAATCAGCAGCAAATGTGACCCTCTTTGTCTGGTCGATCAGGGTCGATATTTAATATACATAATGTTTTTTTTTCTGACCCTGTTTTCGTAAACAAAGCCACGTGGGTTGATATCGACCAATCAGAAAGAGGGTTATATTTTTCCCCACATTAATGGCGATTCAGTCATGTTAATGGTTCGCGCAGAAAGATTTCTACCACTTGAAAGTATAAAACAAGTTTATATTGGCATTCCAGAACATTTTACACTGTAAGGAGGGTTTCTATCACTTTTGGAAGTAGAAATTTACGCGACAATACCGTTTACCCGACCATAATCGTTGCACGAGTCAGAAATTCAACGGTGACGGCTGTACCATGCTATTCCGTACCGAATATTGTCACCCCCTGTGGTATGTATATAAGGTATATTTTGAAATATTTTGTCTACAAGCTCCCCGTGTTTAATAGCTGTTAGCTAGATGATTCAAATACACATAATAAACTAACACGTACACTTAAGAGAACATTGGCGGTGTTGCTCTTATGCACATGCCCATCTTCAGAAATTATTTGATTTCCTGTATCAAGATGGCCCGTGTATCGTACGAAAGTGATACATTGAATTCACAATGAATTATACAGCCATAACCCACCCCAAGGTCAAGTCAATTAAATGTTTCAAAACACTTTAAATAGTATTTACCAACTGATCCTGCAGAACTTCTATGGAATCTTTGTCTTGCGAATGTTTGTACATGCTGCCATCTCTGTCATCAGTACCCGACAGCTACATGCAGACAACATAACAAATGTGTCATCTTTGATACCAGGTGCTTTCCTGCTGTGCCTGGCTGCATCTGAAAAAGAAAAAAAAACTTTTAGTGAACTATTAGAACAAATACCACGTTAGAATTTGATAAGCAATTCACAGTATTCAATAATATATATTGGTAATATGTAGCTTGTAATCTGGTGAGACAATAAACAGTTTCAACAAGTGCAACAGCAAGCATAGTATTTGCCCCCCCCCCCCCCCACATTCAGTTTAGAGAGTGGGCAATGTTATTTAAAATGTTTGTATGGAGGAAAATTTGAGCTGTACTCTATGTTCAAGAAGATACATAGCTCTTAAGATGAAGATCAATTGTATCATGAAACCAATCATATTAGCTGTAACCTCTCATTATTGTATATCATTATAGTAGGGTGAATCCACCAACCGGTGCCATTCAATGTCAACATCGATCACCTGATTCAAGATCAACATGAATTGGTTTACGGATTCATATATTTTGGAATGGGCATTAGTTTTGTGTCATCTCATTTTGTTATAATTATTTAAAACGGAATCTTTGATTTATCTACTATATTTAAAATGGAGGTATCTGTTCCTGGCAGAAAACAGTTTTTGTTCTTGAACATTACTCCATTGTAGTTGATAATATAATATCAAATAAAACAAGTGCACCGCCCAGAGTATCCCCTCTCCAGGGTGGCTTTTCGCTGAGGTTTATTAATTTTTTGATGTTACTTAATTCGATTGATCTTAATTTTGTCAGTGATGCCTTAATACAATTTACATTGAAATCAGTTCATATTTGTTATCAAGCCAGACAGAGAAAAGTTGCCAAAAAATTGATAATTCATAAAAACTAAAATGCAAACATCATTGGGCATCCTTTTGAGAACATTCGTGATGGCAAACCTCCATACCAAATTTCATATCTGCACAATTGGACATATGATTTCCTGATAAACAAAGATGATACCTCTAAAGTGGAAAACATGAACATCATTTGCCCCTCGTTTGAAAGCAGTCATGATGGTGAACCTCCATACTATTTCATTTAGATCCTATAACCATTGGTTGAGATAGATGCACGGACGACCAAAACAAACCCACATTTCCAGATAAACCAGATGGCTGTTGGCGGCCATGTTTTTTTTAACAATTTGTTTGTCAAAAATTTACAGCTCCCATCTAGAGGCTACCCCAAAGATCCATATGAAGTTTGTTGACGATCTGATGAGGTATGTGGCCTGTATGGTGTGCCGAAGGATTTAGTCGTGCAAAGAGTAAAATCTATTTTCACACGAAGTCCCATTACCAGCCCTACAATTTAGGAAAAATGTCCCACGGCAAATGTAATGCTGTGGCATGTTAGAATCCACATGTTGCTATGGCATTTCCAACGGCATTGCTTATTGCCAACATACCAAAGATGTATGGTAGATTTTTGGCACAGCTGCATGTTATATGTACTTTTCACCGTGATATGCTAAGAGTTTTCTTATATGAATCAATTAACTAAATGGTTTCCCATAGACGACAGTGTTGGCCAAATTCAGTAATTGAAGCCTGCATGCCTCTCCAGTGATATTTACCCAGTTAGATTGACATCAGTTGATCACGAAAATGCAAGTAAACTCATAGGTCATGCGTTTACTTTTTTACATATATCCCCAAGGGCTATCCCACAGCCAAATTTTATCTGGAAAAACCCAGAACTACAGCAGCTTGTTAAATAAATTTTCCACTCATAAAAATCCACTCCACCATTAATTCACCAGTTTAAATTATTTATATATGATGTACAAATCAAATAAACAAGATTGCATCCTTGAATAACTTGTCACATGTATCAGGTGAAGGCCATTCTTCAGTTACCTTCACCTTAGCCAGCCCTCATAATTGGCTACGACAATCAGCAATGCCGAAGCCATTTGCTGAAGCAAACTGGGCCACGGTAAAGGGTTGATATAGCAGATTGCCAAAGCCAAACAATCTGAATAAAAGGACAGTAGACCTCATGTCCGCCTCTAAGCGTCGGCTTGATACGACAGTTGTTTGCGCATAAAAACCTGTCTTTAGTGCTAGTAAACCTACATACCAAATTTAATTTCATTCAATACACATTTACTAAAGTTATCATTCGGAAACCTCAAATTGGCAAACATTCTAAGTCAAAAAGGGACATAACTCTGGTGAAAATTGGCGGGCGGAACCCGAATTTGAACTTGACCTGTGTTTTGCTGGGAGAAATACACATACCAACTTTGGTTCAGATCAAATAATCCAAAATGGAGTTATCGGTCGGAAACCAAAAATGTTAACAGACGGTCAAATTCTAAGTCGAATAAAAGGTCGGTAGACCTCATGTCCGCCTCTAAGCGTTGGCTTGATACGACCGTTGTTTGCGCATAAAAATCTGTCTTTAGTGCTAGTAAACCTACATACCAAATTTAATTTCATTCAGTACACATTTACTAAAGTTATCATCCGGAAACCTCAAATTGGCAAAAGTTCTAAGTCAAAAAGGGACATAACTCTGGTGAAAATTGGCGGGCGGAACCCGAATTCGAACTTGACCTGTGTTTTGCTGGGAGAAATACACATACCAACTTTGGTTCAGATCAAATAATCCAAAATGGAGTTATCGGTCGGAAACCAAAAATGTTAACAGACGGTCAAATTCTAAGTCGAATAAAAGGTCGGTAGACCTCATGTCCGCCTCTAAGCGTTGGCTTGATACGACCGTTGTTTGCGCATAAAAATCTGTCTTTAGTGCTAGTAAACCTACATACCAAATTTAATTTCATTCAGTACACATTTACTAAAGTTATCATCCGGAAACCTCAAATTGGCAAAAATTCTAAGTCAAAAAGGGACATAACTCTGGTGAAAATTGGCGGGCGGAACCCGAATTCGAACTTGACCTGTGTTTTGCTGGGAGAAAGACACATAGCAACTTTGGTTCAGATCAAATAATCCAAACTGGAGTTTTCGGTCGGAAACCAAAAATGTTAACAGACGGTCAAATTATAAGTCGAAAAAGGGCCGTAACTCATGTAAAAATAATTGGACGGAACTCATATTCGAACTTGGCCTGTATCTTTAGCTGGGAAATACACATACCAACGTTGGTTCAGATCAAATAATCCAAACTGGAGTTATCGGTCGGAAACCAAAAATGTTAACTGACGGTAAAATTCTAAGTCGAAAAAGGGGCATAACTCTGGTGAAAATTGGCGGACGGAACCAGAATTCGAACTTGACCTGTCTTTTCTGCTAGTAAACACACATACCAAATTTGATTTAATTTGGTTCACTCTAACTAAAGTTATCATCCGGAAACCTCGGACGCACGGACGCACGGACGGACGACGGACGGACGAACTGATTACAATAGTCCCCCGAAAATAAATTTTACGGGGGACAATAACTACAGGCAATGGTCCAAGAAAAACAAAGTCCATATCTAAGAATCAAATATGGGAATGTGTACTGAACACTGTGATGAATGATGAACTATAACAAAAATAGTATATGTCTTGAGTGTTCTTTGAAAAAAGTACGTTGAACAAGTTGAAGTGAAGTCGCGATGCCACTGAGTTCAAGTGAGGACAGGCATTCTCGACTGGGGTGGAATTGGAATAGACCGCCTCGTCAAAAGCATGTTAGGTTTTAGTGGATCTTGTCACACATCAATGTTTATTTAATTGTGATGAGCTGCACATTTATCGAGAATGTGTAGGCCTGCGCATCGTCGCATATCAATAAACACAGTCATAGTGCACGCGGTGATACAGATAACTCGATTTCATTTTTCTTTTCAAATTCACTGGACTGGAGACAGTCACGGTGGGGTGTAGGCTGGAGTCGGTAAATTTATGACTCGAGTCTGCATATTAATATCAATAATAATGGTTTAGGTCTAGTATTATGGTAATTGGTATGTATTAATTTACAAACTATCTTATATAATTCTTTGTTTCATCCTCAAAATATTTTAGTATGCCTGGTGGATATGATTTCAGCGGTTATGCACCCAGCCATGTCCAAATTTATTTACATCGCATGCCTTTTGAATTTGAGTCAAGTGAAAATTTAAATATTTTTTTTAATATTTGAGTGTGAATTTGTGTCACGAGCGTAACTCATGTTAAATCGCGTCTTGATAATAGCCTATGAAGCCGTTGATCATACTTGTAGACATTGTTGATGTTCTTATGCTCATCAGTATCAATCAATCAATGTTTATTGTTTGATATTTTTAATTACCATACATAAACATATGAGACCAAAATAAAAAAAATTGCGTTTGGGGTCTCCCTACATACCCTATATTAAAGGTGCCTACCCTAGACTTGTATTGGGCCTCCATTAAATTTACATCACCTCTATGTCCATATATTGAGCTTTTGTCAAATACAATTATCAAATTAATATATTTTGAAACTCAATTGGATTATATATACCTAAACTTTACATTGGTACACGTATACTTTTATCATTCTAAGTACGTGCAGATCAAATACAATTTCAATGTCCACAGTATAAAAAAAATTCAAACAATACTAAAAAATCTACATACCTACCCTAATTCTCAGAGAGGATGGGACACCAAACACAGGTATAATTCTGTTTGTCCTGAAGTAGCAGGGCGAATAGGACTATTGACGACTCATGGAAGGCGGTTCTCCTGCAAAAGGAGGTATCTACGTAGAAGAAAAGGTAATTACAAATTACACAATTTGTTATAAATGTATTGTGATTGTCCTTATTTTCCCATTAATCATGTGCATATTATACATTATGAAGGAATAGTACTACTAGTAGTACTATTGGGGGTACATACCACAATATTCTAACATGTTTAGTTACAATTTCATAATGTTATTAATATTACTATTTGATGTGTACTGAAGTACTGTACATCAGTAATCAATTCAAAAACTTATATTTATATGTGTTGAACTTAGTTTAAACTTTAAAGTTTAACTTAATCAGAACCTGGTTGAATATCTACCATATGGTGGATCGTTCCCATCATCAAACTATTGATGTCATTGAGACATTCATTCGTTCAATGTTATTTTTCATGCGAAGAGGTAGACTGATTATCGCAGCAATGATATAGAGACAATACAATTTGAAATGGCAAGGATCGTTACTGGCGCGATGAACAGCGCCATTAAAGAGAGCCTACTATTATATACTGGTCGGGAGACCCTGGCATCCAGGAGGAAAAAACAAAAGCTAATACAATTCCACAAGATAGTTAATAGTACAGCCCTCGTGTACCTACGAAATTATATTTGTCACTCTGAAAATCAAACCGGTTACAATATTAGACATCATGCAATACGACTACCATTGGACGCCACAAAGGATATCTATAAAGATACATTTTTACCTTCTACAATAAGCGATTGGAATAGACTGCCAGAGTGTGTAAAAATGTTTACCAACCTGGACAAGTTTAAAGAGTCACTTGCTGACGACCGTATATATACACATCCATACTACTATCATTGCCATAGTCGCAAATCCCAAGTATACCACACACGATTGAGACTGAAATGTAGTAATTTGAACTTCGATCTCATGACCAATTATGTTAGGCCCGACCCATATTGTGCATGCGGTACTGTTGAGACAGTCCATCATTACCTGTTAGAATATTAGTTAGATATTAGTAAAAATATCTTTAAAATTCCACTTCCGGTCGCCATTTTGGCGGCCATCTTGGACGGAGTTCCAATTTTGGCACATAAAGGTGGCGTTATGTCGTAGCTTCACAAAAAATGTATAAATGTGTATACATATGACAAGATGTTCTCCCTATAATTGCATCAAGCTGACGTATAGGAAAATGGCAGCCATATTGGACGCCATCTTGAATTAAAAAAATGCTCAAAGCGAATTTTGGGTATGTTATAGAAGATAAATTCCTCTTCAAAATAGTATATAAACCAACTTAGTCCAAATGTTTTCTGGGTCAAACCTTTTATTTATTTTTTTTCAGTCCTGTATTAAAGACATTTTTTTCCACCGTTGTCTTGATGCAGTTGCATCGGTCTTTTAATATATGCTATATTTTTGCAGATCCTCAATGTGTTTGGTCTACTACATATGTTGCCACCAGTGATGGACTATCTATATGGCCCACCAGTGATGGACTATCTATATGGCCCACTAGTGATGGACTATCTATATGGCCCACCAGTGATGGACTATCTATATGGCCCACTAGTGATGGACTATCTATATGGCCCACTAGTGATGGACTATCTATATGGCCCACCAGTGATGGACTATCTATATGGCCCACCAGTGATGGACTATCTATATGGCCCACCAGTGATGGACTATCTATATGGCCCACTAGTGATGGACTATCTATATGGCCCACCAGTGATGGACTATCTATATGGCCCACCAGTGATGGACTATCTATATGGCCCACCAGTGATGGACTATCTATATGGCCCACCAGTGATGGACTATCTATATGGCCCACTAGTGATGGACTATCTATATGGCCCACTAGTGATGGACTATCTATATGGCCCACCAGTGATGGACTATCTATATGGCCCACTAGTGATGGACTATCTATATGGCCCACCAGTGATGGACTATCTATATGGCCCACCAGTGATGGACTATCTATATGGCCCACTAGTGATGGACTATCTATATGGCCCACGAGTGATGGACTATCTATATGGCCCACTAGTGATGGACTATCTATATGGCCCACTAGTGATGGACTATCTATATGACCCACTAGTGATGGACTATCTATATGGCCCACTAGTGATGGACTATCTATATGGCCCACTAGTGATGGACTATCTATATGGCCCACCAGTGATGGACTATCTATATGGCCCACTAGTGATGGACTATCTATATGGCCCACTAGTGATGGACTATCTATATGGCCCACCAGTGATGGACTATCTATATGGCCCACTAGCAGAGCATCATCGAGAACTTCTCAGACAGAAGAGAGAAGCTATTATCTTGCCGATACTTTGGCAAGCTATAGTCAAGCTGAGGTAAATTTATATGTAGATGGTGGGATATTTTTGTCTGATAGTATTGTATGATGGATGAGTATTGAATATGTTATGAACTGAACATTGAAGTTATCACCCATCTCAAGATTTGTGTTTTGTCCTGACAAAATTCGATAATCATCCCATAATATACGGGACATTTATTGTGAAGTTATGGGGACTATATAGGAATCAACTTCACCGTAGACGCGACTTTTTTGAGCTTTTATTCCTACATTTTTCAGTCAAAGTTTTGAAACTTGGCACAAGTTATCCCCCTTTTTTTCTTTAGAAAATTTTCACAACATGCATAATTTTTTCTCGATTTTATTCATACATTTTACGGTCAATGTTTTTGAAATTTACAACATATTTAGTACCATGGTAATCTACACGTGCAACTATGACCTTTGTCCGACCTTTTTGGTGGTGTTATCCCCTTTTTCGACTTGGAAAATTTGGGCAACGAAAAACTTAGTCCTAGCTTGTATTTCTACATTTTCTGGTCAATGTTTTTCAAAACCTAGCACATGGGCCGATTAAGTATTTTACCCAGTTTGATATATAAATATATCACACTAGTCGATGAGCCCGACGTTGTCCGGGCTATTCAAAAACCAAATTTCAAGTCGATAGCTCCACCCGTTTCCGAGATCTGGTCTGCGCATGCGCGAAGCTGGCGTCGCACGGGCTCGGCGACCCGATAAAATTCGTATCCGGGGCAAGATACATTCACATACCAAATTTCAAGTCGATAGCTCCACCCGTTTCCGAGATCTCGTCTGCGCATGCGCGAAGCTGGCGTCGCACGGGCTCGGCGACCCGATAAAATTCGTATCTGGGGCAAGATACATTCACATACCAAATTTCAAGTCGATAGCTCCACCCGTTTCCAAGATCTCGTCTGCGCATGCGCGAAGCGGGCGCCGCGCGGGCTCGCCAATACGACAACGTCCACCGCCTGGTCAAACTACACACACGTACCAAGTTTCGTCCCGATCGGTCGAGAATCGTAGATTTGTATCAATGACAGACAAACATACAGTTAGACAGACAAACAGAGGTCTTCAAAATATATATGAGATTTCTTTTCAGAAATGTCTGACTCATCTAGTTCGGTTGTTGTAACACAGGCTGTTGTTCACCGTCCACATCAAACTGAAGATGGTAAGTACCACATTTACCCTTTTGTATTATTCTTCATTATATTCTATTTGTCAAGAAATTGCCACATCTTAAAGAATCCTTAATTTCTTAAAGTGATGTTAAACACTCGATGGGGGTGTTCCAAACTGAATGACAAATAATCATGCTAAAATAAGTTATTTTCGTATATTTGATATTCAAATGGTTAGAAAAGAGCATCATTGTCGTAATCTTGTAATGTTTATGTCCAATAGTGTGACCCGAATAGTGATTAAATATTTACATCTGTGCGTAGTTCAACCGTGGTGTTCTATGAAATTGTACAGTTGATCTTGCAGGCATTTTTGATAATATTATTCTATTGCTACATTATTCCAGTGCTGATTGTGTCTGGATAATAACTTGGCGATTTGTTTTCACTGCAGTAAGTCCACAACATGTCTTTAAAGAATTAGACATGAGCATATGTTGAAGTAAAGGCACCTTCTCAAGTTCTTCAAATAATATGTTGAATTACATATTCCACATATATCCATTTACTATTTGGTGCAAATATTTTATATACTACTTTTATATTTCAGATATCACATCTTCGGCAGAAATCAGTCCGCCACACCATGATGACAGGAATCAAGAGCTTCAATATGTGTATTTAAAACACTTTGAACATTAATGATTAGTGTTATATATATAACTGTAAACACATTTGAAAACTTCTTGACGACATTTAAATACATAGCGGTGTCCCATGAATAACAATATCAAATATCAATATTTTTTTTATCAGTTCTCACAATGAAATAAGCAAATAATTTATCCTGCCCTTTAACTCAATTGTGATAAGTTGATTACTTCAGTTTTCTTCACTGTGCTCTATTTACTGTAATTCCATGGAATGAGATTCCGTTGTCATATGCCGAATATTGATTGCAATTGCAAGTATGAAAGTTATAATTGTTATAACATTGTATCAATGCATGCTTTTCTTTCTCTTCCGTGACTATGTCAGTTGCCGTACAGGTTCAAGGAGGGTGTGCATCAGCACTGTGTAAAATAGGAAAGTCGAAGAATAAGCTACAGGTACAATGTGATTGATGTCAGAAAGAGTTTCACAGATACTGTGGTGTTGGACTGCGGAAGAGGAAGGCAAATATTGATTGGAAATGTGAAGACTGTTCATAAAATTGACCATTTCTGTCATTAGATGTTAAAGGGGTACTGTACACTAAATTTGGGCATTTATAACTTATTTTCATTCAAAATGATTGTGTTGTTTCCATCGTTCAAAGACCACACAAGTGTATTTTGCGGTCATCAATGGCTAAAATTTATTCATTTGTTGCATATAATTATTCTGTTGGGTATAACATGAGATGTTCCTATAAATGGCCGGATTTGGTGCACAGCGCCCCTTTAATATCATATCATGACAAATATAATCTACAACTGTCCACATTTTATAGCAAATTTACAAAATGACTCCACTAAATGAGGTATGGGTGGAGCCTTTGGCGAGGTCCTGATCTAATTTACTGGACAATTTTTGGATGTGAAACTAACAGCTAGAAATATTCCCAGATAAATAATACTCAGTGACATATTTAAGGATATAAAATTTAATTAATAAAATGAACATTAGTCATAAACTCAACAGTAAAAACATTGGGTATACCAGGCTCTATTTCTTGTTAAATGGCTGTTGTATAACATCACATGGAATTCCATTATTCCATATGATAATGATATACAACAGCCATGAGTGTAGTTTGTAACAAAGAACGCATGCACTGTTCAGGCTATATAATGTTCATTTGTCTTTAATGTTATTAATTTATAGAAAGTTATTACTGTGCTAATTACTGTGCTCTTGTTGTTTTAATTACTTTTCAGATTGTGCACATTGTATGTTGTTATTTTTTAAGAACAATGCTCAAGTTGCATTTGATTTTGCCTGAATGGTTGCCCATCAGTTTTAAGGTAGTTTCTATATACTGTTATAACCTTGAAGTTTTTGTCTTGATATAATTTGTATTTATACATATTTCTTTGAAATAAAACAATTAAAGATACATTCGTTCTGCATTTTAACTCTTTTCAATTTGGGCATAAAATCACCCCACTTCCCCCATACCATCAAACCAAACTTTGCTTCGAAATGACACTTGCACCCTCACCTTTAGTTTGAACTTTCCTACTGGCACCTCAACCGTTCCATGAAATTTACGATCTGACACTACATATGAACTGATGTTGATCTAATGGTCCTAAAAACAGCAAGGCGTAAAATTTCCAATTTATGCAGGGGGGGGGGGTCGGAAAAAAAATTCAGGCACGTATGGCATTTTTTCCCTTTCTATAATTTTTTGTACCCACCCACCCCCACTGCCAATTTTTTTTCCGTTTTCGGCAGTTTTTCCGACCATTTTTTGACACCCACCCCCCTTTTAACACTAAAACAGAGATTTGCGGGGGAAATTCACTGTAAACAGCTGTATATGAATTTCTGTGCATACTATTTATCATGGATGTTAACATGGACATGTAAATAGGAATGAGTCATTTTGAGGTCATTCGGCCAAAAAAAACATGGCTGCCAGCGGCCATCTTGGATTTCAAAATTTGCAACAAAATACAACACGATAACTGCCTGCAGTCACTTTACCAGTTAGAATTACATTAGTTCTCTCATTCAAAGTGGTTTTGAAGCCCAACTCATTGCCAAAACACTACAAAAACAGCAGGATTTGTTTTTTTTTAGTTGCGGAAAAAATTGCTTGTTGGTGGCTTTGACCACTCACCCACCCCGGCATACGTGCCGGAAAAAAAAATTCACCCCCCCCCCCCCGATTTATGTAGGACATGATTTTGAAACTGTTGAAAATGTTACTTCGGTCATTGTTTAGGGCTTTAGCAGCATAGAACTGTTAGAATCGAGTTAGCGACTCGTTTTTCAGCTCAACTTTACTTCCTTTAGCACGGGTGTAATCCAGATCTAATCTCTTGTCGGAACATTTTGAAATGTGTCATGGCTGTTGACATTACCATGGGAACGACCATTTTATGGCCAATCGCCAAAAAAACAAGGCCATCACGAATTTTACTCTGTGTATGACTAAACTCTTTCGCACAATCCATCAGCACAGGCTGCAGGCATTAGAAGTTTAGCAGCATAGCACCGCTAAAATCCAGATTGAAACTCTTATTTCTTAATTCTATCATTGTTTAGTGAGTAGTATAGCACCGCTAGAATTGAGTTTGAAGCTCTCTATTTTAATATTTTCATTCCTTAGCAGCATAGCACCGCTAGAATTCAGTTTGGAACTCTCTTTTTAATATTTTCATTTCTTAGCAGTTTAGCAGCGTAGCACTGCTAGAATTCAGTTTGAAACTGTCTTTGTTAACATTTTCATTCCTTAGCAGTTTAGCAGCATAGCACAACTAGACTTCAGTTTGAAACTCTCTTTTTTAATATTTTTATTCCTTAGCAGCATAGCACCGCTAGAATTCAGTTTGAAACACCCTTTTTTAATATTTTTATTCCTTAGCAATTTAGCAGCGTAGCACTGCTAGAATTCAGTTTGAAACTCTCTATGTTAACATTTTTATACTTTAGCAGTTTAGCAGCATAGCACAGCTAGAATTCAGTTTGAAACTCTTTTTTAATATTTTCATTCCTTAGCAGCATAGCACCGCTAGAATTCAGTTTGAAACACTTTTTTTTAATATTTTCATTCCTTAGCAGTTTAGCAGCGTAGCACTGCTAGAATTCAGTTTGAAACTCTCTTTGTTAACATTTTCATTCCTTAGCAGTTTTGCAGCATAGCACCGCTAGAATCCAGTGTGAACCATTTATTTCTTAATGCATTAGCAGTTTAGCTGTCCTAGAGCCCTTTTAAAACTCCATTTTCTTTCATGTTTTCATTCGTTAGCAGTTTAGCAGCATAGCACCGCTAGAATTCAGTTTGAGACTCTCTTTTTTAATATTTTCATTCCTTAGCAGTTTAGCAGCGTAGCACTGCTAGAATCCAGTGTGAACCATTTATTTCTTAATGCATTAGCAGTTTAGCTGTCCTAGAGCCCTTTTAAAACTCCATTTTCTTTCATTTTTTCATTCGTTAGCAGATTAGCAGCGTAGCACTGCTAGAATTCAGTTTGAAACTCTCTTTTTTAATATTTTCATTCCTTAGCAGTTTAGCAGCGTAGCACTGCTAGAATTCAGTTTGAAACTCTTTTTTTAATATTTTCATTCCTTAGCAGTTTAGCAGCGTAGCACCGCTAGAATCCAGTGTGAACCATTTATTTCTTAATGCATTAGCAGTTTAGCTGTCCTAGAGCCCTTTTAAAACTCCATTTTCTTTCATGTTTTCATTCGTTAGCAGTTTAGCAGCATAGCACCGCTAGAATTCAGTTTGAGACTCTCTTTTTTAATATTTTCATTCCTTAGCAGTTTAGCAGCGTAGCACTGCTAGAATCCAGTGTGAACCATTTATTTCTTAATGCATTAGCAGTTTAGCTGTCCTAGAGCCCTTTTAAAACTCCATTTTCTTTCATTTTTTCATTCGTTAGCAGATTAGCAGCGTAGCACTGCTAGAATTCAGTTTGAAACTCTCTTTTTTAATATTTTCATTCCTTAGCAGTTTAGCAGCGTAGCACTGCTAGAATCCAGTGTGAACCATTTATTTCTTAATGCATTAGCAGTTTAGCTGTCCTAGAGCCCTTTTAAAACTCCATTTTCTTTCATTTTTTCATTCGTTAGCAGATTAGCAGCGTAGCACTGCTAGAATTCAGTTTGAAACTCTCTTTTTTAATATTTTCATTCCTTAGCAGTTTAGCAGCGTAGCACTGCTAGAATTCAGTTTGAAACTCTTTTTTTAATATTTTCATTCCTTAGCAGTTTAGCAGCGTAGCACCGCTAGAATCCAGTGTGAACCATTTATTTCTTAATGCATTAGCAGTTTAGCTGTCCTAGAGCCCTTTTAAAACTCCATTTTCTTTCATGTTTTCATTCGTGAGCAGTTTAGCAGCATAGCACCGCTAGAATTCAGTTTGAAACTCTTTTTTTAATATTTTCATTCCTTAGCAGTTTAGCAGCGTAGCACCGCTAGAATCCAGTGTGAACCATTTATTTCTTAATGCATTAGCAGTTTAGCTGTCCTAGAGCCCTTTTAAAACTCCATTTTCTTTCATGTTTTCATTCGTTAGCAGTTTAGCAGCATAGCACCGCTAGAATTCAGTTTGAAACTCTTTTTTTAATATTTTCATTCCTTAGCAGTTTAGCAGCGTAGCACCGCTAGAATCCAGTGTGAACCATTTATTTCTTAATGCATTAGCAGTTTAGCTGTCCTAGAGCCCTTTTAAAACTCCATTTTCTTTCATGTTTTCATTCGTTAGCAGTTTAGCAGCATAGCACCGCTAGAATTCAGTTTGAGACTCTCTTTTTTAATATTTTCATTCCTTAGCAGTTTAGCAGCGTAGCACTGCTAGAATCCAGTGTGAACCATTTATTTCTTAATGCATTAGCAGTTTAGCTGTCCTAGAGCCCTTTTAAAACTCCATTTTCTTTCATTTTTTCATTCGTTAGCAGATTAGCAGCGTAGCACTGCTAGAATTCAGTTTGAAACTCTCTTTTTTAATATTTTCATTCCTTAGCAGTTTAGCAGCGTAGCACTGCTAGAATCCAGTGTGAACCATTTATTTCTTAATGCATTAGCAGTTTAGCTGTCCTAGAGCCCTTTTAAAACTCCATTTTCTTTCATTTTTTCATTCGTTAGCAGATTAGCAGCGTAGCACTGCTAGAATTCAGTTTGAAACTCTCTTTTTTAATATTTTCATTCCTTAGCAGTTTAGCAGCGTAGCACCGCTAGAATCCAGTGTGAACCATTTATTTCTTAATGCATTAGCAGTTTAGCTGTCCTAGAGCCCTTTTAAAACTCCATTTTCTTTCATGTTTTCATTCGTTAGCAGTTTAGCAGCATAGCACCGCTAGAATTCAGTTTGAGACTCTCTTTTTTAATATTTTCATTCCTTAGCAGTTTAGCAGCGTAGCACTGCTAGAATCCAGTGTGAACCATTTATTTCTTAATGCATTAGCAGTTTAGCTGTCCTAGAGCCCTTTTAAAACTCCATTTTCTTTCATTTTTTCATTCGTTAGCAGATTAGCAGCGTAGCACTGCTAGAATTCAGTTTGAAACTGTCTTTGTTAACATTTTCATTCCTTAGCAGTTTAGCAGCATAGCACAACTAGACTTCAGTTTGAAACTCTCTTTTTTAATATTTTTATTCCTTAGCAGCATAGTACCGCTATAATTCAGTTTGAAACACTCTTTTTTAATATTTTCATTCCTTAGCAATTTAGCAGCGTAGCACTGCTAGAATTCAGTTTGAAACTCTCTATGTTAACATTTTCATTCTTTAGCAGTTTAGCAGCATAGCACCGCTAGAATTCAGTTTGAAACTCTTTTTTAATATTTTTATTCCTTAGCAGCATAGCGCCGCTAGAATTCAGTTTGAAACACTTTTTTTAATATTTTCATTCCTTAGCAGTTTAGCAGCGTAGCACTGCTAGAATTCAGTTTGAAACTCTCTTTGTTAACATTTTCATTCCTTAGCAGTTTTGCAGCATAGCACCGCTAGAATCCAGTGTGAACCATTTATTTCTTAATGCATTAGCAGTTTAGCTGTCCTAGAGCCCTTTTAAAACTCCATTTTCTTTCATTTTTTCATTCGTTAGCAGTTTAGCAGCATAGCACCGCTAGAATTCAGTTTGAAACTCTCTTTTTTAATATTTTCATTCCTTAGCAGATTAGCAGCATAGCGCCGCTAGAATTCAGTTTGAAACTCTTTTTTTAATATTTTCATTCATTAGCAGTTTTGCAGCATAGCGCCGCTAGAATTCAGTTTGAACCATTTATTTTTAATGCGTCAGCACTTTAGCAGTCCTAGAGACCTTTTAAAACTCCGTTTTCTTTCATTTTTTCATTCGTTAGCAGTTTAGCAGCATAGCACCGCTGGAATTGGTTTTAAAATTCACATGTTATAACTTTTTCATTTATTAGCAGCTTAGAAGTGCTAGAGCCCAGTTTAGAACTCTATTTTCTTCATTTGTTTTCATTTATTAGCAGTTTAGTATCTTAGCAATGCTAGAATACGGTTTGATACTCTTTTTTCTTGATTCAGTTGCACTTAGCAATTAGCCCCTAGAAATATGGGTACCAAACAAAATTTGACCACGTTTCTTGTCATATCTACATAATTTTGTCCGAGCTTTTATTCCTACATTTTTAGGTCAATGTTTTTTAAACTTGGCATATATATTTAGTACCATGGGAACATGTGCACTGCGATTATGAAGTCTGCCCGACTTTTTTGTGTGGAGTTACTCCCCTTTTTCGACTTAGAACACTTTCGCAACATGCATAATTTTGTCCGAGCTTTTATTCCTACAATTTTTGGTCAATAGGTTTAGGATAAGGGTTAGGGGTTAGGGTTGTGCACCTGCAATGGGAATCTGTTATTTTATTATTTTAACTAATTGTTTACTGACATGTGAAACATCTTAGTGTTTCCGGGGGGGGGTCCTTGGTCGCATTGGGACAATCACACCTCTAGTTTACAACAGCAATGCCCCGCCCCTAAAACTGGCTGTGGAATTATCACTTCATATGTCTATTGGTTAGATAATCATATCATAACTTGCTGTCTGCATTATCCCTGCTAAATATAATAAAACTTATTGCTACATGTAAAATATATACATATTTTACATAAATCAACTATTGATCTTTGTTCAGAAAACATTTACTGACCTCATGTTTGTTTAAAGACACAGATGGCCTTCATTGTGGGTTATAACTTAGAAATAAAGTTACCAAATTATGAATTTTCTCAAGAATAAATTAATAATAGTATAATATAATGATAGTATCAGTGTTATATTATCCACAAAACAAACACCACTTTTGTTTATATACAACACGTTAAGAGTGTGTGATAAGCAAAACACTCAATACAGTGGCAATTTTTTTGAGAGAGCGATTCGTGGTGACCCATTCTGCACCAAAATCTTGATTGGCAAGCATTAACAAACACTATATTGGTATGTTGTAAATAATTTGCTGGCAATTTTAACCAAAGTTGAAGTAGTGGGGTCTCCCCGCTTTTGTATGTTTTGCGTATCGCACACTATTTATGTACTGTATTGTATCATAATATGGCTTTTGTTTACTAACAAGGCGTGTGATCTTGACAATAACATGCTATTTATGCGATAATTATGATTGGTATAAGAACAAATTTGTCCATATATTTAAATTCATTCTGTTTATTATTATAGATAATAAATTATTTTAACTCCATTTCAGTTTTTGTTTGGCTCATTCTTTTTCTCTATCTTGAAGTTGTTCAAGTATTTGGTCAGATACATAAAACAGTTAGCATTTTTTTCCCCACATGCCGCAAAGAAACTGGAAAGTCTGCTTGCACAATACTAATTATTCATCCCTTGCCCAGTTTGGCATCAGCATAATTAATTTGAATAGCTATCATAATCTGATATGTTAACGAGATTCACAGATACATTCCTGAATCTTTAATAATTCAAAACCCTTTTGACTTTTAGACACACAGCGATTGAGATATATAGGGATCAAGAGATTGGATGATGAGGGAGTTGCTCTTTGGAGTGAACCTGGATTTTCACCATTCAATCGCTATCTTAACCATTTCATGACGGGAGCTGTGCTGGTGCAGCATCAAAGATCATGTGTGAGTGAATTCTCTTATATATGCGAGTCTCCCATATATAAGAGAATGCACTGGCTTACAAGGTCAAGGAAAATATTGTTAGACTCGCACAAATAAGAGAATGCATTAGCACAAGGTTTTCGCAAAATTTCAGGAAGCTCCTGTCATGGAAGGGTTAATGTAGCTGTAAACTTCACATACTTTCCAAACTGGGAAATGGCATATTTTTTTCTTGGGAACTGGGATTTGCTTATTTATTTCATGGCAATCTGGGATTGGACCCCCCCCCCCCCCGCCCCCTCTAATTAAACTTGAACATTTCCAACCTAACTTTTCATCTGATGACCATTTCAGTCTAAAAGAAGGGAAATATTCAACTTTTGGTGTGAAAAAAAATTTAATAGTTCGAAAATTAACCTATGAGAACATCTGATAGATCAATTTTAACCTGGCCAATTGCTGTCTAAAATATCTAATTGTTGCTCTTATGCTGTCAGGTGCTATATTGTCAACTGTTGAACACTTTTACCAGCTCTGCATATGGCCCTGGGTACTGTGTTCTGACCAATGTTCACTTGGGTACACCAAATCTAAACCTAGATGATCCACACAATTATGAGAATGAACAAAACTAATTTATTCAATTTATTCCCAAATTTATATTATCACACAAATTTAAATCTTATTAATAATAGTCATACATTCATGATGATGATCACTCTGTCAGGTGGTGTCTGACAAACCCCAAAACAAAATTTGATAAAAATTATCATAAAGGGTCGAGATGGCTGGATGGTTCAGAGACTGCATATTTAGTATCAAATGAACACTTTTCCAGAAGTATGTTGGTTTGCCATGCAAACTGCCATTTGTTCCCAGTTCGGTAGGGAGAATTAAAAACAAAAAATTATTAGAAAAAGTAAATTTTTCGCCAATTCATGACTATTTGAACCAATATAATTTATGAAATCATGCTCAGACTGTGTATGCCTACTGTTTTCAATAAGATGAACAGCTCCTGTTCAAATGTTCTAAAAATCTGAGATATTGACATTTAAAATAGAAACAGATCAAGTGTTCGGTCCATTCAACAATGGAGGATGAGTACCGGTACATAATGTTATATGTGCTTTAATTTACCTTATTCTGAAGCAAAGTCTGAGGTACCATATTGTAATTGATAGTGCTATCTTATATAGGCAATATTTTATTTAAATATAATTGAAGAGCTTATAATTACCTGAACAATTATTTAATATTAATACAGTATTGGGGGGAAATGAATTCATCCCAATATTTTTTTTTGAGAAACAATTGGGGGTGGGGGTGGGGTGAGGGCCTATATAGTGGGCTGCTAGTCTGGCAAAATGACAGAATTTTACACAGAGTGGATAGTCTTTATAGATTTTGTTCAGGACCCAGGACTATGTAGGAAACTTTCACAACCACCATTCGGTTGTTTAACCCGTAATATATCAAACGAGTACATAGGAATGGTCTATTATTGATTAGGGGGGTATTAATGTGATAAAAGCAGACAACAGATAAATAGAAGTTCACAAGAAGCTGCAAAGAGCCCTATTGATTTATTGAGGAAAATGTATGGTCTTTTGGTGAACTATTATCTGAATATTTCCTGTGGGTTAACTACTCATCAATGATGCTTTAGTATGTAAAGGGTTATTAATAAACACCTAAACCGTTACTAACTTACAATGCATGAAATCTAGAATATTAATTATTAATAACTAGATTTCAAATTTCAATGATATTCACTCAATCACTGGCTGTTAGGCTAATGTTAGAGATATTCCCATTGCAGAGATGCCATAAAAGGACATTATGTTGAACATTGACTCAGATTCATAGGAGTAACTATTTTATTACTTATTTACTAGTCCTATAGGTTTTGTTATATTCCTAGTAAATAAGTAATCATCAGAATCTCACTCTCAGATTTGCAAATTGCAGTTAAAAGTTTATATTATAATATAATTTATAAAGACTTTGACAATGGAACATGTTTGTATATCGATGGCAATGTATTATAAGCTTGTGTAATTAGTATAAATTCATACTAACTCCCCCGTGTTTCAGTGTTAAATTTGTGATTTATTTATATATATTGTATTTACTTTTAAATGAATTGTTTTCATCGTATATGGTGTCCATACCAACTTGCGTTGTTATGTTAAATCTATCGGAACAGGAAGCGGATCAAATATATGATCATAATATTGTTGCTAAACTGAAGGTTTTTTTGAAAAAAAATAAAAAATTCGAACAAAGAGAAATAGTTGAGAATTAAATTTGGTCGATTTATTCAAAACAAGATAAATCTGACGTCTCTGTGGTATTGGGGGATTAGAAGATTCGATTTAATGTGACCAACAAATTTCGAAGCGGGAGCTCACACATCTAGAAATAAAATGGCGTCTTTTAAGGATCAGTGGATATGCACGATCTGATATTGATCCTCTGATCGATACTGTTAAAAGATCACTAAAATCAGATAGAGATCGCATATCAAAAACTATGTCATCCTCCGTAGTATCAGATATCGTTTATAGTCTACACTCGTGCGCATTAGGTGCAATAATCTAGCTGTTGCATTAATAATAATGGTAACATATATGTAGCCATAATAAAAAGTTTTGAATTTCAAGAGACGGATTAGTGTGATTTGAAACATGAATTTCAAGCTGCTAACATAATATTGGGGTGGGAGGGTGGGAAAATGAATCCTGATAATCAAAGAAATATTGGAATTATGTTTGCACAAAACAAATTCTTTTTTTATATTCCCAAGTAAAATGGAGTGATAATAGACTGCGCATGTCGGTACATAAAACGTCATGCCGTAAAAGGGGAACCACATGTTTTATTTGCATATATATATACAAAAGGGATCGGGGTACAAGTTTTTGTCAACTTATGAAGCCCCTCTCCCAATACAAACAATTAGGCATACAAAATATTTACAAGATGACAGCTGAAAATATTTATATGCATGAATTTATGCTTGTATGGTGTTTGGTGTAGTGCCTTCCAGTGACCTATACTATGGACCATAATAATTGTAATCACAATGTTATGGGAGGTACACAGGATGCGCCAAGCGCAATAGACCACTGTATTGTAATAGTGTAGATTATACCCGTGTGCTCGTGGGCGCATTACCGATGGGTGATTGGGTTTGATCAGGGGTCAATACTAGTAAACTTTTTCTTTGTAAGAATCTACAATTGTTTGTAAGAAATAACAATTTATCATTCCGCCAATACTATGAACCTACGATTACAAACATAAATCACAAATAGTACGTGTTCTTTGTATTTACAAATATCTCCAATCACAAAGAATGTTCCAGTACTATGAAACATAATTTTTCAGTTTTCACACCCTTAACCCGGATAATATATATATCTATGATACGCAGGGACGTGGGAACACGGGGTCGATTCACCCCCTCGTGAAAATATTTTGTCAGCTGGAAATCTCAAGTACAACCCACAGGGACGTCCCGACAAGGGGGTTGGGTTATGTTTCTTGCCCCAAACATTTTATCAACACGATCAACAGCTGGAAATTTGATACCTGGAACAACATGAATTGGAAATTTTACAACAACAATAGGTTGAACTTGTTCTGTTATTCAGTTTTTCCAACAATTTATTAGGGGGTATGTGTTGTTTTAGACCAACATTTGCATATTTACCACCTTTGATCAAAAGTTGGGATTGAAATGGCCTATATTTAGAATTTGTCAAACCTTAGGGGGTGTCAGCTTGGACGTGAGGTAGCAGTATGTGTTCCTTGTAACTACTGAAATTACCCAATGTATTGAAAGATACAACGCTAAGGAACTTGTCTAGAATGTCTATATAGGGTGTCAAACATAAATTGTCGCTTTTCACATCCTTAAACCGGAGCATATAACCATCTGATTCGTAGGGATGTAGCGCCCCCTTATAAAAATGTGTTATCAATGGAAATCTCATAAACAGGGACATGGCGATAGTGGTCTTGTGAACACGATGACTGTGAGTAGTCTGGTGAGTAGTCGCCAAATCGTATGAGTCACAACGTCTCTGACAAAAGTTAGTGATTGATACAAATAGTGAGTGCTACTCGCAGTGACGTGACAAGATGCTCTCTTCGATGCGTCAACGTCGATATCCAACTGTATCCCCCACCCCTCAATTAGAAACTTCTATTTCTGTGAAATGTAATTGTTTACACCGGTTGGCTTCTGATTTTCAAGCTGTAACAGTAAGTTGTCAACACCCCAACTGACTAAATATGACTAACTTAGTGTTAGTCACAAACATTTTGAGTAATTTTGGTCAAGTATTGGAATTATTTGCACATAATTCAGCATCTTTAATTTTCGCCTTCCAATTGACTAAGAAAAGTTATGACTAAATCCTGGCAATTTTGACTAATTAGTCGTCTTGAATCCCCATTTCTTAGTCGTTATGACTAACACCACCCTAGTAATTTTGATTAATGTTATGCCTCAGTCATGTTGGCTGAACTAAGTCAGTCATCCTGAGGAAAAACGTTTGACTAACATATGTTAGTCATATTGACTAACTTCTGTTATCAGCGTAGAACAATTAAAATACTTTCCTCTTGATATACGATTCCATCGCTATGTGGAATTTATAGGCATTTTTTTTATTCAAAGGGTGCATATGGAAATTATAGGATGGACACCCCATCGCCAAACTGAGCCCATATAGCCACGTCCCTATCTAGATTATAAGATATCGGAGCAGTTTGAAATTATAAAATGACCACCACTCCTATTGGTTTGGTTTGGTTTATTAGGGTTTATCGTCGTTCTAGCCGCTAGGCGTTGTCGTTGTCAAATTTACGGGTGGAGGAAAGACCACGCAGAGACTTGATTTCACAGGGAAATCGTCGCACTGCGTGTAGAAACCACCGACCCCGGAATCAACTGACACACTTGCCCAGATACACGATTCCGGTCACCCTCCCTATGACGGGGTTCGAACCAGCTTCGTCAGCACTGGGCGGCCTGTGACGGTGTAATGCACCTAACACTCTACCGACTGGACCACCGGGGGTCCCCATCACTCCTATAACCGAGACCATTAGCACGTCCCTGCTTCGATACCCCCCCCCCAATAAAATGGAGCCACGTTACTGCCTCGATGTGCTATGATAAGAGTAGCGGATCAGTTTGAAATCATAGTATGGTCACAATATATATAATGCTATACCATCAAAATAATATTTTATTTTCACAAACTGAATGGTTGTAAATTTGTAATTTGTAAAAACAATGATACCAAATTGGTTGTAGTACTCGTTATTACACTAACGTGTACTTACATACACACACTGCAAACGAACAGTTTATTTGTTAATTTTGCGCAGACAAGTGGTCATCAACTTAGCAATCCGTGAACCGATTGGACAGCTCTGATAAGCGATCACCTCTCAACTTATGATTGGTTATTTCTTTTGTAACTTTGGCTTGCCGTGATTCACTATATTGTGAATCACTCACAGGCAAATGTTTGTCCGTAAGCAATCTACAATAATCAACAGTAGATCTTTGTGAAATTTGCGAGATTTTGTTAGCTCATCGTATCATAGTACCGGCGTTATCACTAATCACAAAATAATAGCACGCATTGTAACTTCCCCAAATCAATTGTTGTCGGTTATTTTAGCTCTATATACATGTCAGTCTAATTTGAACTGGTATTCAGATAACACTGATAACGGGTGCATGGGAGCAGAGTGGTGAGTTAGTTTTTTCCAAGTTTTACAGCTGCGTTTTAGGGGGTTCACCTCTCGCCCAGTCTAAGGTATTACAATAATACGGCTACATTTTCCCTGTACTATGAATCCACTATGATAGTTAACACAAATTTGTAATTACAAATTAATAAATACAATTTGTATTTACAGGTATAAAATTGTTCATAGTATTGACCCCGGAATGGAATTCACACTGCGGCAATCAAGCGGTTGTATCGTGGTAAACAACCTAAAGTCTGTATTGGAGTATTGACCAATTATGACATTCGTGCAGCGACGTTGTTAGAGGGTCTCCTTTGTGGGTACACAACTTGGAGTTTAAACCTGCACCTGAGACCCTCTAGCTACGTCTCTTGTACATATTATCAATAGAATACTCCAGTGATTCTGAATGACAACCCAACTAGACATTGAAATACATCGTACAACTTGAATTGTTAGAACAGACGATAACCATTGACGAAATATAACACAATGCACGAACGGTTGCGGTGTACTCACTGAGCGATTATTTAAAGGATACCGATTACCACTAATCAAATTGAACACGGATCATCCATGCACTAGCGATAACATATCAAACCAATAATTATGTATGGCAGTGAACTGTGGGGTGTCGAGATAACATCTAAAAATCACGATCTCCTAGCCTGTGAATCAGTTCATATTAAATTTTGCAAACGTGTATAGGTGCTGGAAAATATGCATCAAATAATGCTGTCCGTGCAGAACTAGGCATGCAGCTATCCTCTGTATATAGATGCAGCTTGCAGAATGTCGAATTATGCTATCAGTACATGTCACCTCGCGTTCGGACTGCGAACTTCTACGAAATGCGGTTAAAGAACAACGGACGGTATTATCTTCAAAATCAATTTTCAAATCAGTCGAATCTCTAGGGTTAACATTACCAGAGACTGGTTAAGCCACCGACATGATAACGAAAATTTTCCGAAAATCTTTACAAAATAGCTACAACGAGTACTTCCAAGCTAGCCTGAGTGACGACTGCTCAAAATCAGGCAGCAACAAACTCAGAACATATCGACTTTACAAGAAAGAGTATAGGCTTGAGTCCTATCTTCTGAACGCGAAATCATTGGAAGACAGAATAGCTTTCACCAGATTCAGAATCAGTAACATGTACTTGCTATAGAAAAGGGGCGTCATTTACAGCCCCCAGTACAATTAGAAAATAGAAAGTGTGTGTTTTGCTGCGATGATGTCGTAGAAGATGAAATACATTTCCTTATGGAATGCACTGCATATTCACAACTACGAAGAGAGCTTCTCGAATCAATGGTTAACCATAATCCAAATTTTCAACGCATTAACGCCAACGATCAATTTACTACTATATTGACAAATGACTGTCCCACTCTAACACGAATACTATGTAAACTGATCCGTCGCTTCTTCGATACTCGTGCTGAGCAAATAACAGTTAGGAAACCATAAATATGATACATGATCCTGAGACTCCTTGTACATCTTAGCATATTATGTAATTTTATTATCACATGTTTTGTATACTATTATCCATTGTATTAGCAAACTGTCCTCGTGTGGATGTTTTTTTGCCAATAAATCATTATCTATCTATCAATGAGTGCCTCCGAGGAATCATTTTTTTTCATTGGTCAATCAAGTCACATGTGGAAAACCTATTATTTTATTGGTCACCATGCATGTGAACGCGGCATTTCAAGAAGTCGCCTTTTCACTGTTAGAATAAGAGTGGAGATCTATGGTAATCGACACCTTTTGTGTGGCGCCCCACAGAAGCTTGTGATTACACTAATTGTGTAATATAGTATAGGGCCCTGAGCATTTTGATATATGGGTTATGGGTTGATTTGGTTGCTATAACATTTGGTGGAGTTCGTGTGATTCTTTGTTCGTTTTATCTAATGTCGGAGCAGGGTTTTGTGCAAATGAATATTTTCATTAACCCTTTACCCAACAAACCGGCCAAAAACGGCCAAAATAAAGCTGCAACAGCCTAAATTATATTGGGTCTGTCTCAATAAAACCATACAAATATGGATATCATTGGAACCGGCTCATTGACCACATTGTGATGGTTACAGTTATGCCCTGTGCCAATGCATTCTCTTATATATGCGAGTCGACCATAGGTCGCCTCGCATATATAAGAGAATGCATTGGCCTAAAAAAAATCTTTTTTTACCATTTTTTCTTACATTCTTTAACAATTTTATAATTTTTAATGTGTTAAGCCAATGCATTCTCTTATATATGCGAGGCGACCTATGGTCGACTCGCATATATAAGAGAATGCATTTGGCACAGGGCCTTTCTGTTGGGTAAAGGGTTAAGTGTTATAGTCAGCTACTCTGGAAGGCAGCACATACGGTATATCAATAATAGAGAACTGGTGGTTGGGTGGGGGAGTAGGTACATAAGACGGGAATCAGTAGATTACTAAAGTGCCTAGTTCATATATATACTAATGCAATTTAGAGTCCTTCCTAGTGAATATCTTTTTGTTTTTAATTCAGTTATTGAAACGCCTAGTTATTACAATATATTGCTGAATTATATGCAACAGTTTCTTATTACTTTGGGACGAGATATGTGGTATTTCGAAAAGAACTTCGTTTATATTGAGAATTTGAAGGTTTCGCGAGTCAACTTATCAAATAATATTATTATAACACTTGATAATCGAAAGACATACTCACCACATTGTCATATTTTGTGTCCACTTTTTATTTAAAAACAAACTCAAATTATTATTATGACGATGGGCCATGGACCGTACATTGCATCACAGACCCCTTAAAGGGGTACTGTGCGCCATTTTCATTAAATTTCCGGTGACAACAACGATCTAATATCGATAATATATAAAAACATAAGTAATTTGAGTCGAAGATGTATTCTGTAAACGCTCAGGTTAATAGGTTATCTTAAAATTTAATAATTTAAAAGTTAATAATTTGATATAGATTGAATTTATGACTGGAGCCATAAAATGGCGTCAATTAAACTACGAATTTCTGTAATCAAACAAAGTAATTGAGGGATACTGGATTGTTAAACCGATCGCACACACGATCGCTTAAAATATTATGATGATACGGGGAGAACACTCAAGCCACTCACTGACTAGCGACGATACAATAACTTAAATGATTATATGGGACTAGTATGCCTATAATATAACTTTTATTTGATTCATTTGGTTGAAAACTGTACAAAAATTACTCGACAACGACAATTTGTATTTTTGCATTCCGGTAAATTTGTCATCCGTAACACTACTTCGTACTCAACAGACTTTCAAATAATGAACAAATTGTTACCTTATTCTCCGACTCGGAGACTATAGAAACCAACAACAACATTTGGCATACAGTACCCATTTAACCGTTGTATACTGAATAAGTCAATAACACTAAATTAAAGAAACTCCAGATCATGGTATTGGAAATCGTTATGTTCCACAGCAATCGTCAGGATATGTCAACAACAACAAAAAACGCTCTTCGTTGTTACAGAGTGGAGAAAATAATATTTTTTTTTTTTTTGCGTTAATGGTTGCGGACACACGTACCACAGTAGCGGTGGCATAGTAGGTGTGACAATTTATTATGGTGGAGTTCGGTGAAAATTGGTTGTCATAATTAATATGCCATAGCAAGACATGTCGCCCTCTGAAAATTCACACAATGAGTCTACCAAGGTCTACCAGCGACGGTCGATCTCTCAATGATGTATCTACCTAAATGTCTTGTCGATGTTGATCTTTACTCAACACGCAGTGTTATATTTTGCATGCTAACACACAAGTCTACTTGATAACTTAATGAATAACCCATCTTAACAGCCATGATTGTTCTTACTAATGAAATTAATATAAGTAGATAAACATGCATGCATTGAGATCATATAAAAAAAACGTACCACAATAATGATATGTGAGTCAATGAGGAATTGCCACCAGGCCACGATCAAACACAATTATGGACGATCTATCGTGCAATTATATATATCGTCGTGAATACAATTTAGCAAAACGTAATGAGTAGAGATCAAGCAATGGTTAATTGGTCCAGTCGACTCATTGTGCGGAAAATCAGCGGGCGACATGGCTAGCTATGGCACAGAATTATGACGGACCAATTGTCACCAAACTCCAGCATAATAAATTTTCACACCTACTATGCCATCGCTACTGTGATACGTGTGTCCGCAGCCAATCTCTAGCTACATGTATACTTCAACAAGTCTTTCCAAGACATAAGTCGTCCGTATATAATTAGTTCATTTATTTTTCAACACATGTTGGACGAAGGTGACTTCCATTCCTTATGCCCTATTATATATTTTTGTATATTAAGGTCAAATAAAGGGTGTTGTATGGTGGCCCACAAGGCACTCTTTCCACACACCCCTTTCACTCCACCCGATCTAAAATGGCTACCGCCCAGAGGGGTTCAAATAGGGTACACATACAATTTATCGGCCTCTTGACCAATTTAGGTCATATAAAGGGTGCTGTGTGGTGCCCCCCCCCCCAAGCCAGTCTAAATATTCACCCTTTTCACCCACCCCGATCCAAAATGGCCACCTTCTGGAGAGGTTCAAATAGGGCACCATGCCATTCTCGACTCCTTGACCGATATAGGTCAAACAAAGGGTGTCGTGGTGTGGCCCCCAATCCAATCTAAATATTCACCACACCCCGCTCCAAAATGGATCAAATGGTCCAGATGGGTTCAAATATGGCACCCATGCCATTTCCCTTGACCGATTAAGGTCAAGCAAAGGGTGTTGTATGGTAGCCCCACGCAAATCTAACTATTCACCCCACGGAGATCCAAAATGGCCGCCGCCCAGATTAGACACCCATTGCATCTCTCAACCCCTTGACCGATTTAGGTCAAACAAAGGGTGTTGTACGGTGGCCCCTGACCAATCTAAATATTCACCCGTTCACCCTACCCGATTAAAAATGGCCGCCGCCCAGGTGGGTTCAAATAGGGCACCCATGCCATTTATCAGCCCCTTAACCGATTTAGGGTAAGCAAATGGTGTTGTATGTTGGCCCCAAGCCAATCTAAATATTTACCTCTTTCACCCCACCAGATCCAAAATGGCCGCAAATATGGCAACCATGCCATTTCGATAAAAGTCCCATTAGTCCATACAATAAGATTCCAAAAAGTGTTATCAAAACTAGACGATAGACATTGGAAAATTTCAAAGCAAATCGGACTAAAATATTTGTGCTTACTTTGAAGTCATCCATTAGCTTCAAGTACAAATTGAGGAAGATTATTCCAAGTTTGTAATATCCTCTGGATGCATTGGGGGGGAATAAATCGCACTTGCGGCACTGGTCTTTTGTATTTTATACTCGTGACCGCGAGTTCTCGAGTCGATAGCTGTACTGAATAGTAAGTTTTTGTGTCGACATTATATATACATGTAGTTTGAATGTTTTAGCGCCGGTCAAGTGGTCCTGATAATTGCTATGATGCTGGTACTACATGCATGGTATATATGGCAAAACGATGCTGATGAAAAAGTCCCCTTATTTTTCTAAAGTTGTCATTTTCGCGATGTTTGGCCAATCTTAACGAATGAAGAAAAGCCACTAGAACCGATAGAATTTAAAGGTACTCAATCCAATCAGACGGTCCCTATATCATCAGATTCCAGGAACAACAATTTTTGTTTGAAATGCCGCTTCAGTTATCAGAATCGAGTAATTGCCCAAAAATAATTATAACCACAGTAAACTACAGTATAAACTTGCCCAAAGCAAGTTATTTATCAACATTTTGTTCAACGAAATTTTTCCGGTTTGTCAAATATCTGACACAAAAAGCCACTTGATTTTAGAGTTATCCATCTTCATCCGCAATTTGGTCCGATAACATCTTCTCGTCGACTGTTTACTGGGCCACCTAAAATTATCGGTGGTGAAAAATAATAGATTTCAACATCGATATCTGATCACTCTGATGGGTGGGTTCCTCGACTCGAATCAAATATTATTTTACCCCCCCCCCCCCCGAAGCCAAAGAAATATATAGTAATTTAGGGGCGTTAATTCGGATTATGCATCTTTAAAATATTTAAACGGAGTTGGTGCTTGCATCAACCAACACCGGTCACACCCATTATTAAATACATTTTGTAACACATGTTTTTTGAATGTTTTATACACTAATTCGATTTCCTCGCGATTCGTTCAGATTGGCGAAACGCCGCGAAAATGAAAATTTCAGATATAAATAATGCTAATTTTTCTTAACAGCATCAGTTTGGCTTACCAACATTATAGCATGACTCACCAACATCAAAGTAAATTAACAGTACCACTTAACCACGCTGGTCGTCGATCTAGAATCCCCATTGCAGGCACCAACCAATGGAAGACGTATATGATAGACAAGGCCTATTTATGCTGTGACGGTATATAGTTCAGAGAAAATTCAGATATCAGTTCTCGAGAAAAACACAATCTTAGTCTAGCGCGTCAGGAATTTCGGAGTAAATTTTTTTGAAAACTTGGGAGCAATCTAGATGGGGCACTTATCCATATCCAGTAACTCGAATTAAGGCATCTTTACAAACATTACCATAGTTACATCTATTGAGTAAAACGAATGTGGGCAGGAGTAAAACGAGACGCGAGCAAAAATCGTGACACCGTGGAGTGTCACGTGCAATTACCAATGCAGCAAATTCCAATGTGAATTTATATTTAGTTTCCTAAACTATATCTTTATCAATGGGACGTTGACAACGTTGTCCAATTTATCACCACGCACTCAACTTAGAGCAGAAAACACACAAAATTGAAACATGGAAGATTATTCTAACAATTCATCGAGCATTTCGCCATCTTATAGAGCTTTATTCGTCGAACTGTTGACATTGGTTAAAGCTGGGTTAATCAAGCACCTCTTGGATCCGGATTTGTGTCCGACAAATATAACAAGAAAACCATAGTCAGAAATGGTAACGCTCTCAAGATCATATATTATATACCCATGATTGGAATTATAGAATATAAAATATATTGGTTTCGCGACTGACCAACTCAGAATTCCGTTAAAATAACAATAACAACCAGCACCTAATTAACGAACCGGTGGCCGACTCGGCCGTCTCCGACCACAACAATCAGTGGGCTGCAGAACGAAAAATGTCTATAAAAGTTGAAATATAAGACTTACAAATTATCTTTTAAATTTCTTTTATTGGTAATTGACATAGATTGTCACAAACCAAAAATCAACATTATTGACTTAATAATGTAAAGGACAATAAACGAAATTGAAATTCCCAACTACACCTTTTACCGGACTCGGCCTCCTGGTCGCGCAGTTCGACTTTTAAACCGGAAAAAAACAATTACCTATAAATAAAATGCCCATCGGACCACAGCTATCAAGAATTTGCAGGACAGTATACACGCGGCGCGCGCTAATAACAAAACTTCCCTCAAAACAAAACTACCTGTAGTCTTTACTCGTACCTGCAACGCGGTTTACTCAACATTTGCCCACAGCGGGGATTATAGGATGTCATGTGTGTTAACCATGCAGAGATGAGTATGTGTCGCTTTAATGCCAATAATGGCCGATTACGTGAAAGGAAATTACGGCCGACGTTTGGCATGATGACAATCTATTGACTAATCATGAGTATGGTTACTGTTCCTGAAGGATGTCCTTGATACGACCAAACAGCTGTCCGTGGCGCTACAAAAACTTGATGCGTTAATCGAATTATAAATGTTTAATGATTTTTCTTTTGTGGCAATTTCGGATCGGAAATTGAAATTCTATGAAGATAGGATAATTCATGAATGGGAATCGCAAAAAGGGGAGCCCCGAGCTCTCTTAAATTATCCTCCGCGCGCCAGTGGGAATCTCGTCTGCTTCTGTTAGTAATTGAATGGGCGTGTCCAATGCCTTATTATGGCTGTAAAGTTGTTCGAAGCAAATGAATATTAGGCCAAAACAAAAGATTTTGGTTCTCGGGCTATTTTTTTTTAATCAGCGAGTGGAGGGTTAGTCCAAGTCTTCTCGTACTAAAACCAGCTAAGATATTGGTATGGCGAGATGCTGGATTTTAGTCCGAGATCGCGCGCATAGCGTTCTTATGACACGAGTTAAGCGTTAATGACCCGCTCAAATAAAACCACAATTATATGAAATAAAATATCACAATTGCGACAATAAACGGATATTTTCCGCAGAAGACATGCTATTTGATCTGAAACCCACATCAGTTGTGAATTGAAAGCGGTAATTTAATGCGAAAAGAGACATTTACCGCAATGTTTACAAATCGGGCTATTTTTTTTTAATCAGCGAGTGGAGGGTTAGTCCAAGTCTTCTCGTACTAAAACCAGCTAAGATATTGGTATGGCGAGATGCTGGATTTTAGTCCGAGATCGCGCGCATAGCGTTCTTATGACACGAGTTAAGCGTTAATGACCCGCTCAAATAAAACCACAATTATATGAAATAAAATATCACAATTGCGACAATAAACGGATATTTTCCGCAGAAGACATGCTATTTGATCTGAAACCCACATCAGTTGTGAATTGAAAGCGGTAATTTAATGCGAAAAGAGACATTTACCGCAATGTTTACAAATTTTTAAAAGTATACGAACTCAGTTGACCTCGCGAACTGTGTTCGGCATTTTCCGTTGAAAATATTCCGTAGATTTTCGACTAACAACGCAAATTACGATGAATTCTCCATTGTAATCGTAATTATGTGTGTCAATAAATAAAAAATAAATAGATTAATTTAACATCGAAGATATAAATGTAATACATTAAATAAATTAAGGGAATTACAACCCTCTCAAAGTTTAAAACAGTGTAATCACAACGAGCATTAGAATAAATAATATCGTGCTACAATTCACCCACATTTGGTGGACTTCCGCGAAATTAAGATATATACTAAGCGAACAGAGCAATATACTGCTCTTGTTAAGCACACAAAAAATCAAACAAAATTTGTACAAATTTTTAACCTAGTTTGAAAAGTCCCACTAAAACGGAAGAACTATATTTCGAAACTGTGTGATTCGGTTCTCCGATTATTTTATCAACACAAAAGTCAAAATGCACATGGATGAAAATCACACGCATGGCAAGTCAGACACAAGAGTTCTAATTTGCTCCAATTTTGACAAGTTGCTTGCGAAAATTGTCAACAAAACTACCGTTCTGATCCTCCATTATCATTATGTCATTAAGTTTTTAGTGCGGGAATTGTTCTCAAAGCACATAGGAAACTGGACTTTGGGGCGATCGGTTTTCGCCATTTTGTTCGGAAAACCCCGCGCTATATATAGAAACGGAAACTAGCATACCCAGAACAAACTCACAAACTCCGGATTATGCCGAAGTTATTCGGACCACTTCGGCTTTCAGTTAAAACGTAAACAAACAGAGAAAAAAGCGATGTTTGTGGCAATCAACCGGAATATTCTATGTGTAATTTAACATTAAAGTTAGATTATTATACACCATTATGACCATAAGATGTCACTCTTTCCGATGTATATAGCATCACGTATTGATTTGCTAGGTAAATCGAGTAAAATACACAATAAATTCCCGCAACTAACCTTGGGCGTAAGTCGTGTCATAAGATGATAGATGATCCATTGCACATTCAGCTTGACCTTATATTAATATCATTTATTATACTGTTCAATACACAATGTTCAATTATATGTTATTATGTATGCATACTGTCCTTATAAGGATGTTTTTGCCAATTAAACTTATCTTATCTAAGAGACCATACGGGACGACCTCGGACTAAAATCCAGCATCTCGACATACCAATATCTTAGCTGGTTTTAGTACGAGAAGACTTGGACTAGGGAGGGTGGGCTTTTATTTGTTTTATTATTTTGTTCTGCACATAAAGTAAACATGGACAATGATATGATACACATATAGTAAGCATGGACAATGATATGATACACATATAGTAAGCATGAGCAATGGTATGATACACATATAGTAAGCATGGACAATGATATGATACACACATAGTAAGCATGGACAATGATATGATACACATATAGTAAGCATGGACAATGACATGATACACAAAGAGTAAGCATGGACAATGCTATGATACACATATAGTAAGCATGAGCAATGGTATGATACACATATAGTAAGCATGGACAATGGTATGATACACATATAGTATGCATGGACAATGATATGATACACATATAGTAAGCATGGACAATGATATGATACACATATAGTAAGCATGAACAATGATATGATACACATATAGTAAACATGGACAATGATATGATACACATATAGTAAGCATGGACAATGACATGATACACATATAGTAAACATGGACAATGATATGATACACATATAGTAAGCATGAACAATGATATGATACACATATAGTAAACATGGACAATGATATGATACACATACAGTAAGCATGGACAATGACATGATACACATATAGTAAACATGAACAATGGTATGATACACATATAGTAAGCATGGACAATGACATGATACACATATAGTAAACATGAACAATGGTATGATACACATATAGTAAGCATGGACAATGATATGATACACATATAGTAAGCATGAACAATGATATGATACACATATAGTAAACATGGACAATGATATGATACACATATAGTAAGCATGAACAATGATATGATACACATATAGTAAACATGGACAATGATATGATACACATATAGTAAGCATGGACAATGACATGATACACATATAGTAAACACGAACAATGGTATGATACACATATAGTAAGCATGGACAATGACATGATACACATATAGTAAACATGAACAATGGTATGATACACATATAGTAAGTATGGACAATTATATGATACACATATAGTAAGCATGAACAATGATATTATACACATATATTAAGCATGGACAATGATATGATACACATATTCCTCTGTCTAGTAATAACCAGAATGGAACTGGTATGCATATAAACTCATTTAATCTTATATAAGAATGAAATTGTACCGTATACCACCGGAAATTCTTGTATATATCAGTCATACATCTTAGTTTAGATGGACTCATTTGTATTGGGTGTACGGTTGATATATGGCAGTCATGCAGCTCAGTTTAGATGGCCTCATTGGATTGAGTGTACGGTTGATATACTTCCGGTTAATATATTCGATCGGATAAGTTTGCCGCTGTTTGTCGTCTATATGCTCATACTTCGTTTAATTGGGATTTACATATATATATACATGTTTATCGCAACGAGAATGCTGAATATGCACACTGCGGAATCGTATACATAGATTCGTTTAAATTTAATAATGAATTTGGAAAATTGGGTGCATGATTGTGAACGTGTGTTGCAATACACACCAACGCGCAGTTACACATGGTAACGATGAATAAATTAATACATTATATGCCTTACATTGATATATAATTGTTTATACACATATTTGAAATTCACGGTATATATGTATATACATGTATATGTGCAGTATTGTCGCATTCGAGCCTGAGTGTTTCTTCTAATATTAGCTAAATGTTTCTCTTTTGGCGAAGAAGGCTTGGATCATTAATAATAATTTCCCTTTCTCATTATGAATAAAAAATTATCAAAATTCGAAATATCGTAAAACTCAGGAAAAACATAGGCTAAGATTGTAAAACAGTGTAAATCTTGGTATATATGAAACACATTTCATCGCAAAATTGTTAAAAATGTATACCATACTTTCGGAACCTTTCTAACCCATTTAAACTTTCACAATGCAATCGTGATGACATAGACAAGTGGTCAGAAAAGTGTAATTTATCGACTTCCGAAGCATCGTGAAACGGCAGAAACACACGTTCACTTTAAAGGTACTCAATCCGATTCGATGGTCCCCATATCTTAAGATTCCAACAACCACAACAGTTTTTTAAATGCCGCTTCAGTTATCAGAATTGAGTAATTGCCCAAAAATAAAACTAACCACAGTAAACTATGGTATAAAATTGCACAAAATCTGTTATTTATCAACATTTTATTCAACGAAATTTTTCCGGTTTGTCAAATATATGACACAAAAAAGCCACTTGATTTGAGAGTTATCCATCTTCATCCGCAATTTGGCCCGGGACCCTCTTCTCGTCTACTGTTTACTGGGCCACTTAAAAATAATCGGCGGTGAAAAATAATAGATTTCAAACATCGATATCTGATCACTCTCAGATTTGATGGGTTGGTTCCTCGACTCGAATCATATATTGTTTACCCCCGAAGCCAAGGAAATAGTAATTTGCGAACGTTAATTCGGATTATGCATCTTTCAGTTGCTTCTAAAAAGAAAATGGCGGAGCCGTACATATGTGTACTTCCGACACCTGCTCATTTGTTTCTATATTAAATTTAGGAATGAGCATATAGACTTCAGAATCTGATATTTTGAAGCACATATGTGACCCGCCATATCAAATCCAGTCGGAAGTCGGGATTTTTTTTACCCTGTGCCAATGCATTCTCTTATATATGCGAGTCGACCATAGGTCGCCTCGCATATATAAGAGAATGCATTGGCCTAACAATTTTTTACAATTTTAATAATTTTTTCTTGTATCCTTTAACAATTTTATAATTTCACCCATACAGAGCCCCAGACAAACATGAGCAGACGACACTCTTCTATGTGCTTCTATATATGTGTGGGGCTCCCTGCAGGGTAATGGATGTTTTTTTTATTTTATGTCCTAAAATTGTCAGAAACATTTATTTAAAAAACATGATAAAAAATTGTTAAGCCAATGCATTCTCTTATATATGCGAGGCGACCTATGGTCGACTCGCATATATAAGAGAATGCATTGGCACAGGGTAAAAAAAATCCCGACTTCCGACTGGATTTGATATGGCGGGTCACATATTGTCTCTTAACCAAAGCGAGTTTATGGAATACAATAGCAGATATGCGAAGATTGTACTCTAGCACGAATAGATTAATATAGAGTCTCTATTATAACACATCATCCTTAATTACTCCTGTCTAAGATAATCGGTTCGTGTGAGGATAATTGAGAACGAACTGCGAACAAATGAAATAAACCTTGTTTCCTATAAATATTGAATGAAACGATTTCCGAGCTAATCGAAGGAGAGGGTTGGGGGAAAGACATAAACGGCGGCCTGGCAGTCGCATCAGATAATATGGCGACCCGTCCCGACATGTCAGCAGGTGTGTCGTTCGAATCTCGGTTCCCCCCGTGTCGATTCATGCAGATGCAACCGGGAGACATTTTTCACAACAAGGAAGCAGCGACAGGTGCAAATGCGTTTACAATCGTCTCAGATAAAAAGGCAACGATGCTGCGGAAATATCCCTGGCAGGTGAACGCAGACGTCATAAGTGTTCAGAGAGCCCGGAGACGAGTCAAGGCGTCGCGCAAGGGAGAAAAGAAGCATAACTATAGACACGTTCCCCACTCGGAGAAACCAGCCCACCTGGTGGCGAAGAGGAATGCTCGAGAAAGAAGGCGCGTTCAGGCCGTCAACCACGCCTTTCTGAAGTTACGGAAACACATTCCAAATGAAGGGAAGGCAAAACGTCTATCGAAGGTGAAAACTTTACGGATAGCTATTGATTATATCAAGAAACTTTCTTCTATGTTGTAGGAATATGATGATAAATGTGATAATGTTCGCGAGACCCCAAAATCAGACACCGAAAAAGGAATATCAAACTTCTGGCAATAAG
The DNA here is from genome assembly GCA_032622095.1 of Siphonodentalium dalli. NCBI lineage: Eukaryota > Metazoa > Mollusca > Scaphopoda > Gadilida > Siphonodentaliidae > Siphonodentalium > Siphonodentalium dalli. The sequence goes on along the minus strand of CP136061.1, from coordinate 264,687,545 downwards.
TGAAACACTGGAATAAGTGAAACACTGGAATAAGTGAAACACTGGAATAAGTGAAACACTGGAATAAGTGAAACACTAGCTTATGTTTACATAGATCATGCCATGCATCTCTATATTATGGCTAACGCTCGTAGAGATCATATTCCACCAGTAAAAAACCTGGGAACTTTTTGAAGTTTTGACAGGGAACCTTATAAAATCGAAAAAATAACAAAGGGATTATATTTCTTTGTTATTATCTCTTTGTTAATAATGTACTTCACTGTAGGTGAAGGTCCCAACTCAAATTTCACTATTTGAGTGACTTTGTGAGCGATTTTGCTTTGCGTTTCTTACAATTACGGATTATTTTCCTGGGTAATTCGTTGAAAGTTTATTGCGATATCGACTCTCAAAAGTCACAGAAAAACATGCAATTTAGAGTTGGGATCTTCATATTTAGTGAAGTACACGATTAAAGGTACTCAATCCGTAAAGAGGGTCCCCATCTCAACAGATTCCAACAACAACAATCCGATCAGAGGGTCCTATATTACTATTTCTTTGGCTTTGGGGGTAAAAAATATTTTGATTCGAGTCGAGGAACCCATCAAACAAAGCTCAGAGTTATTAGATATTGATTTTTGAAATTTGTTATTAACTCGAGATGAGTACTAATAACTGCCGTAATCTGCTCTGGATGTGTACTCCAAATCTATTCAAACAGACAAGGATGGATAACTCAAAAATCAAGTGGTTATTTTAACGCAATTTTGACTGAGTTCTGGGCCAGATAGTATTCCCGATAATGAAAAATAATAGATTTCTAAAATCGATATCTAACAAATCTGAGCTTTGATGGGTGACTTCCTCGACTCGAATCAAATATTTTTGACCCCCGAAGCCATTGAAATAGTAATTGAGAGGAGTTTTATCGGATTGAGTACCTTTAAGGAACAGATAATCACTAAGAAATATATTCCCCCGTGTTATTTTTACGACGTTATAAGGTTCCCTGTCAAAACTTCAATAAGTTCCCAGGTTTTGTAATGATGGAATATGATCTCTACGGGCGTTAGACAGAGTAGGTTTTTGGATCCGATCCACAACAATTCAATTAGAAATTGGACAAATATACTACAAATATAATGAACCGGTTACAGGATATGGCACTAAGAAACCATAAATAATATTCTCGTATATTCATCCACTATATATGGCAAAGAAAAAAATGTGATGCTTTTCAAAATGAGTTAATTTTTATATTTAATTTAGCAATTCTACATTCATGTCGTGTTAGTGGGAGTCTTCATTGTTGACAAGCTATCACAAACCAGCTCCATATACAGGTCAGGCACATTCTCAATTCCACTATTATAGTGGTATATGACCATTACTGTTTTGTGGATTTAATAAATTGGTATTAGGCCAAAAAAAAAAAGTTTTGGTTCTCAGGCCCCGCCGCATTGAATAAAAAGGGCCGCATCATTTTATTTTTATTTTATCAACATGTCCATAGCAGATATGTGTTGAATATTAGTGTACATTGAGCTCTAACATGTGATGTGTTAAAAAGTGACTTGCAGGCTTACAACATGAAGTATATAGATGACTACAATTAAGAACATGATTAGCTGATTCTCATGCTCTTCTTATAATTAGTCATTGTGAACAACTTACACCAATTGTAACTTTATACAATTTAAAGGCACAGGACTAAATTCAGGATCACATATTAGAATGGGGAGGTATCAGTTTTTAGATAACAATAACAGTAGTTAATGTCAGGGGCATTATATATTGTTAGGTAATCCCAGTCATACACTGGTAGTACAATGTCATTTTTATATAAGACTAAATGAGTTTATATGCATAGCAGTTCCCTCTACCTTTCTGGTTATTACTAGACAGAGGAAGGTATCTTTGTCCATGCTTACTATGAGCAGAACAAAATAAAAAATAAAACCCTCCCTCCCTCATTGATTTGAAAAGAAAAAAATTGCCCGAGAACCAAAACACTTTTTTGTTTTGGCCTTATATATATATACTAGAAGGTGACCCGACTTCGTCCGGGCTATTAAAAAACCAAATTTCAAGTCGATTGCTCCACCCGTTTCCTAGATCTGGTCTGCGCATGCGCGAAGCTGGTGTCGCACGTGCTCGGCGACCCGATAAAATTCGTATCCGGGGCAAGATACATTCACATACCAAATTTAAAGTCAATATCTCAACCCGTTTCCGAGATCTCGTCTGCGCATGCGCGAAGCTGGCGTCGCACGTGCTCGGCGACCCGATAAAATTCGTATCCGGGGCAAGATACATTCACATACCAAATTTCAAGTCGATAGCTACACCCGTTATCGAGATATATAGCCCAATGTCATTTGCGGATACCTCGGCCGGTGATGAGTTAACGCGACACAGTCAAATGCATCGGCAGGGTGAGAGTTAACGTAATCTAACTTTATGACCTCTGACGACGTCATAGAAATTACGCATTGATTTTATCCTGATAAAAGCATCGTACCACTTGTACCTAATAATTGAGGCAGATAACTAAAACGGATACATACATATTATATATCGTTGGAAAGATGAAGCCACACAGATTCTAACCGTGCAAATTATATGACTGGCAATTTATTATTCGCGCTATATCGAATCGATTTGTGAGCACCGAACTGAAATATATTAGCGCAAAAACGGCGTAAAAATAGATTTGACCTCCGCACGTGAAAAGTTGACCTCGCACGGACAAATAAATATGCCTATGTTCGTCTCCGGCCGAAAACACATCCAAATACCAAATTTCATCGAAATTGGCTTAGTCGTTTTCGAGTCCATCGATTTCAAACACACACACACACACACACACACACACACACACAAACAAACAAACACATACACACACAGATCTTTCAAAATATATAATAGATTGTCCAAGAGAATGATTAATCATGATGGCACAATCATGATAAGCAACTCAATTAGCATTCAATTAGTTTAAATGTTGTTATGAAGGAGCAATGAGTCATCATGTTATTGTCATGTAGAAAGGAATATATTAGTCAAATAATATTATTGAAAACAAAGCTGGCGCAAAATATTGAACATCAAATTTTGTCGGAAGACTGTTCATTCGCTGCGATATTGTTAAGAGTGAAATTTGGCTGTGCACTGGTATTCGCCGTCTTCTATTCCCAACGAAAATACAGGAAACATGACTATGTTATGGTCTAATACCACTATAATAGTGGAATTCAGGATGTGCCCGACCTGATATAACCATAGCCGTGCGGTCTGAGACTATAATAGTGGAATTCAGGATGTGCCCGACCCATATAACCATAGCCGTACGGGTTGAGACTATAATAGTGGAATTCAGGATGTGCCCGACCTGATATAACCATAGCCGTGCGGGCTGAGACTATAATAGTGGAATTCAGGATGTGCCCGACCTGATATAACCATAGTCGTACGGGCTGAGACTATAATGGTGGAATTCAGGATGTGCCCGACCTGATATAACCATAGTCGTACGGGCTGAGACTATAATAGTGGAATTCAGGATGGCCCGACCTGATATAACCATAGCCGTACGGACTGAGACTTTCCCCCCGTATTTTTATACATGATATACTCATGGCTGTACTTAGTTTTTGTAGAATAAACCTTGTATATACACATAAATATAAATAGATTCAAATTAACCTTAAATATGTATCATTCGGGCAGAATTGAGAAAAATACTGTAATTTACCACAATTTCCTCCCTGAAATACCATCCAATTTGCCCGAATTTTGAGCTTTTAAAACTTTTGGAGGGGCTGCAGCCCTCCCATACAGTCCCCTGACCCGTATGGCTATATGTACATGACGGTCTGAAGACTGACAGTAAGAAGAACGAATATAAATATACATGTATATATATTTAATAAGTTGGACATTATTCCCGCGAAGAGACGAGAATACAATGTTTCATCGAATCTAATGTTCTGTAAGAACAATAATTCAACAGAAAAATTCATGGACGACGTGCAATAAATTCATTGATAGAACATTAATTCCTGTTCAGAAGTTTCGAGGGAAACTATAAAACTTCAAACAAAGTCTATTTCATTGTTGAAGTGTGTTCTTCTCAAATCTATAATTTTGGAGATAAATTGGATGTGTGTTTACATTCCCTGTTCTCTGTTGGCCTGCGTCAAATACGTGGACTATATTATGTGAACGAATACGTGGAATATATGTGACCCGCCATATCAAATCCAGTCGTAAGTCGGGATTGTTTTACCCTGTGCCAATGCATTCTCTTATATATGCGAGTCGACCATAGGTCGCCTCGCATATATAAGAGAATGCATTGGCCTAACAATTTTTTACAATTTTAATAATTTTTTCTTGTATTCTTTAACAATTTTATAATTTCACCCATACAGAGCCCCAGACAAACATGAGCAGACGACACTCTTCTATATGCTTCTATATATGTGTGGGGCTCCCTGCAGGGTAATGGATGTTTTTGTTTTTTTATGTCCTAAAAATTGTAAGAAACATTTATTTAAAAAAATATTATAAAAAATTGTTAGGCCTATGCATTCTCTTATATATGCGAGGCGACCTATGGTCGATTCGCATATATAAGAGAATGCATTGGCACAGGGTAAAAAAAAGCCCGACTTACGACTGGATTTGATATGGCGGGACACATATTATGTGAACAAATACGTGGAATATATTATGTGAACGAATGGAGTATCGTGGTTTGTATGTGATATAATTATTACATGTACGTGTAGTCTTTAAATGATACCTATGATAATTTTGGAAAGTAATAAATAAATGTGATTTAAAAAGTAATTAAATTACATGTTTAAATATCCAAGTATTAATTACTTTCAATTGCTTGTAATTGAGAAATGGCCCAGTTACAAATTATTATCAATCACTTGCGAAAAAGTAATTAATAACAATAATACAATTACAATTACCCCCAGCCATGAGTTGTTCATATCGCGCCTTTAGCTGGAGGTGAGGTTGGCCTATAAAATGTGTGCTGGTCAAACAAACTGTTGTGAATATTTGTAACAGGCGATCTAATTTTGGTACCATTTGTATGTCAGACCAACTTGCATCCTATATTGTGTGACTAATATCTTCTCCGGCTACATCCGTACAGGCCATATATAGCACAAGTACAAAACCTGGGAACTTTTTGATGTTCTGGTCAAGTTTGACAGGGAACTTGATAACCATTGAACAAACAAGGCAGCTGTGAATATATTTCTTTGCTAATACTTGTTCCTTAATAATCTACTTCACATTTAGGAGTGATCCCAGCTCGACATTGCATGCTTTTTGTGAGCCGATATTGGAATAAACATTGAATTAAGTACCCGGGGAAATTCCCATAATTATAAGCGACGCAAAGCAAAATCGCTCACAAAGTCACTTAAATCGTGCAATTTCGAGTTTGGATGGTCTATTATTCATTTGGAGGGGTGTTCAAGTAATAGAAGCAGACGGAAGACAGAAAACACCCAGATAATACAAGAGTAGACGGATTCACATTGGTGCATATGTTCTGGTTGTTTGTTGATGTTATTATCTGAACATTTCCTAATAGTATGGTCGTCGGAGGGTAATAGTATGGTCGTCTGAGGGTAATAGTATGGTCGTCTGAGGGTAATAGTATGGTCGTCGGAGTGTAATAGTATGGTCGTCGGAGGGTAATAGTATGGTCGTCGGAGGGTAATATTATGGTCGTCGGAGGGTAATAGTATGGTCGTCGGAGTGTAATAGTATGGCCGTCGGAGGGTAATAGTATGGTCGTCGGAGGGTAATAGTATGGTCGTCGAAGGGTAATAGTATGGTCGTCGGAGGGTAATAGTATGGTCGTCGGAGGGTGATAGTATGGTCGTCGGAGGGTAATAGTATGGTCGTCGGAGGGTAATAGCATGGTCGTAGGAGGGTAATAGTATGGTCGTCGGAGGGTAATAGTATGGTCGTCGGAGGGTAATAGTATGGTCGTCGGAGGGTTAGACCCAGAAGAAATTGGTAAAGCGGTTTCGGTGTCATTCGACGCGGGAGAATCTCGTGTATAACATATCCAAAATCCGCTAAAATCCGCCTTGGGGAAAATTCAGAATTCAAGATGGCGTCCAATATGGCCGCCAATAATAATGAAAATCGCAAATAGGTAGTTATTCACGAAAACTCACACGACAAAACGCCAATTCGGCACCAATATACATCATTGATTGAAATCAGTATGTTTTTGTGGGTATGAGTAGCCAATCACGATTAAAAATTCTAAGATGTCTACCAAAATGGCCACCGAAAATTGTCGAAATTTAAGTTCTGCTCAGAGGAAAGCCAACTTCGGTTGTGAGCTAACGATACCAGACTCATTAAACATGTTGCCAACGAAGCAGTATCTACTGCAGTATCCAACATCATGTTATTAAGAGAAAGAAATGAAATTGCGCACGAATCTGGATTATTAGCAAACACAGTGTCAATATTTCTACTTATAACGACTATTCGGAACGTTTCCAGCAAATATATGGGCATCGGTGGTCTAATCCGGAAGCACCAGGCTATAATGGGTCACCCAGTGATGGCGAAGCTGGAAAGTGGAAAGGACACGAAGGAAGAGTAAATAATCTGGGATTTACTTAATGGGTGGGCAAGTTGGTTATTGGAGCTAGGTAGTTTCAAAGTAAAATTATTTTCTCTAATATCAAGAGGAAAAATGAAAATTCCGCACGTACATTGTATACCCTTCACAATCATGCGACTGAGGGTATATACATGTGGATAGAAACATTCTAGTAAATATATATACGCATCGACATCTACTACACATCGAGTGAATTTCATCAATGATCTGTATATAGGAACAATGTACGCCACGGCTGGATCTGAACCCATTGAGTATTCCGGTCGATTTTAGCCTATTATTTATGTTATGGATAATTGCCTCGCTATGTTCAGAATATTTAGTTTATTATCCCATTGCCAACAATAAATTATACTTGAAAAAAACGTCATCATTGCCAACTAACCTCAACATTGACTATAACATTTGTTGTAGTTTTGGAGCTTTTAAGCATCTGTTATTCTTCCATTGATGTGTTCACTTTTATTAGTTTGATGTACATGAAGCATGAATGTCCTGAGATAATACGCCGTTGTTACAAGTTCTATCTGCATCCCACTTCTGTTGTAAAAAAGGTGGATATGGAGACAGGTATTTGCATCAATGATATCTATTGGCACCATCGTCGCAACTGCAAAATTTAGACTATTCACTGTACTTCGATGTATTGTTTCTGCATCGATCTCCAGTGCTTACACGTTATTAGCATTCCGCTACCCGTAGGTGTAAACGTATCAACTATTTAGCTCGATGAACTGGTATTTCAAGGTTGGCATTGGATACAGAGAGAGAGAGAGAATTAATTTTCGTGACATGTGTATGCATAATAAAATACAAAATAATGGAAAATACAATAAATACCCGCCCAATAAGGCCTATATGTCACGCTTAATATCAATCAAGTTGCATACGTGTAAGGAATATTTTGCATATCAATTCCTGCAAACTATAGTTATTCTAATTCATTGCATATATGCATTAACCACTAATAATATAATCGGTAGCTTTCTATTTATATAGATAATTCTTTCTTTTGCCGAAAGCGTCGGAGAGATACTTAGATAAATTGTCGTGGATAAGATATTATTTCTGCTAATGCGTCATAACATTTTCCTTCTGATACCTTTTCAGAGATTATTTTGGGTACATATTTTAATAGTAATACCCTTAGGTCATGATAATGAGGGCAACGCAAGAGAAAGTGAGTTTCATCTTCAACCTCGTCCAAGTTACATATGACGCAAATACGTTCATGGAGTTTCTCATTCTTGAAACGTCCAGTTTCGACGCTTAAAGAGAGAATGGCACATCGGAATTGTGCCAAAATAGAACGATGTGATTTGTGTAAAATCATAGCTACATATTTCTCAGTTGCATAAGTCATTTTAAATTTTTTGTATGTGCGTAATTTCGTGACATAGTTTAAATTTTGTAGCCAGGTTTCTTCTTGTTCTCGTGAGAGTCTGTGTTGAAAAACATTCAAACAACATGTTTGTAGATATTCAAAATTCTGTGTCATGTTTACATTAGCAAGTATTTTACCAAAGGACGCACTCCAACCATTTGAATTTTCCATCAAATCCCATAGAAAAACAATTTTCACAAGTCTATTGTCAGGTAGTTTTATTAAATGATTCAAAAGTCTGGCCATATTCACCCAACGTCGCATTCTGCTTGTCTCAATGCCAATTTCACCATCTATAGCCAAAAGCGGGCAAAACCTATGTATACCTAAAAAATATCTGAAAGCCCTGTATTGAATCATATCTATACAGTGATATTTCTTATAGCCCCAAACCGCTGAAACATAGTCCAATATCGGACTTACATAGATAAGAAAGAGTTTTTCACATGTCTTAAAACCTATGTCTGTATATGTGTGGATTTGTGATATTACTGCCCCTAAAGCTCTACCTGCCGACTTTGCCAGAGTATCTGCAGTAATGCCGAAATTCTCCATTTTCATGAAAAATTATTCCAAGATATTTGTATTATTTTTTCAATTTGTATAACACTATTATTAAAAACAAATGTACAGGGTGTCAAATCTGCAGATTTATGTCTGAAATGAACGAGTTTAGTTTTATCTATATTGATAGGCATACGCCATTTGCAGCACCAATTTTCAACTGTCTTTAACATAACCTGCATATCAGTTTCATTCTCGGTTACCAAAACAAAATCATCGGCGTAAGCAAGTGAGGAAATCGTATGTTCACCTAAATCAACCCCACTGTTTAGATCTTTAAGTTCACGAATAAGATCATTAACATACAAATTAAAGAGCGTTGTGGAAATACTGTCACCCTGTTTCACCCCAAAGTTGCAAGCAAATGTGTCAGATACATACTTCTGATTGATTGGTACATGTTACCATCCACACCACATTTAAGTAGCTTGAACAGTAACATGTCGCTGTCAACACAGTCAAACGCTTTACGGACGTCAATAAATGTTGTGAATAACTGTTTCTTCCCATTTATAAGGCTAAAACTATTGTCCAAACACGACCTCCCGGGTCTAAAACCATTTTGTTCCTCATTCAGTATTTCATGCATCTCAAAAAATTCCATTAGTCTGTTGTTAAGTATGTTACTATATAGTTTACTACATGTAGGGATTAGAGAAATTCCACGGTAGTTCAATGGGATTCTAGGATCCAGTGTTTTGTCTTTTGGAATGGGACATATGAAAGATTGTCTCCAGATCGATGGGAAAATGCCTGTGTCATAAATGAAATTGAACAGATATTGCAATACATGTTTAATCGCATCATATTTTAAACACTCATATGGTATATTGTCTGGTCCGGAAGATTTACCATTTTTTTGCATTTGAAAGGGCGCTTTCTATTTCTTCTACAGTAATAGTGCGGTTCAATCTATGGTTATCCTGGTAGAGCGGTTCCAGTAACTTGTATTCTAAAAACTGTTTTTCTTTTAGTACTTCGTTTTTGAAGTTTTCATCAAAATTACTCATAGACTGATCAGGGTTATATAAATAGAAATGCCACATGAACATGGTGACCGACAACATTTTTGTCAAAGAAATGTAAACAATCAACATGTTCTTTTCCGGATGCTAGACAATCAAACTGCCACATAAGGCTTTCATCCATGCTGATCAGAGCACGAAATATGTGCAAATTATTGACATGAAAACTATCTCCTACAGACGACGTACACTAGACCTACATCCAACGTCACTTCCTATGAACTTTTACTTTTTGTAAAGACGGTTTCGAGTTTTGAAAATCACGCTTGTCCAAGAAGACCTCCACATACTTACTGATTCGATGTGTAAACAATGTATGGGATAGTGTCCTCATACATATATGTATTTGGCACAGGTATTTTCTAGGACATAAGACATCACCATTCACCGGAGAGTTGATATCTGAGAGGAGTAAAACCACTTCTCGTACATGTCGAAATGGGGAATCCATGGGCTACATTTAGTTCCAGCTAGCACTAACAATGATGTCGAAAAATGTGCGTTCACAATCCGTTTTAGAGGAAATTTATAGTCATTATGTTTTACTTTCTATCGAAACCATCCAACTAAAGAGTTTTTTCCCAGTGTATCTCAACCTAGCTATAAATCGTTCCTGTTTTTGTAACCTTCTTAAGAGGTTGGGGAATACGATTTTTCATACACATTCCAGATTAAAACAATACTGTATTCAATAAGAGAAAAATATGCACGTAAAATTCTTTTTTAGAAAAGGAATCAAAGAGCGAATATCCTAGTTGACGAAATTATGGCCAAGCCCGAATAGTTAATATTTGCCAACCCGCGTTTCTTCTACACGCGTGAAACCTTATGTGGGGCACTCGTGCCTAAAGAAATGAGTTCATTCACATGCGATTCACTTGTCATTGTTGTGTATTTGTGTGTATATATTGTATGTTCTATACATGTATAGTGTATATAATCTGACTCTCCAAAGAGGAGATATTAAAGATATATTATCCACCAGTCACAACTTTCATTATATGACAAGCTGGGCAGAGTCTACCATTTTCGTTTTGGAAGCCATATTAGATCAAATATATTTCTTTTGGTACATTTGAGATGGAATGTTCACAAATAAAAGAAACGCTCTATTATTTTGTAGACAAGATCTGCTCATCCCTAAATATCAAATGTGACCAGAACCCAAAAGCCGATTTTGGTTAAATTTCATACCACATTCGTTAGAAGTAATGAGTGAAGGACTGGAGTAAACTATGACCTAAACGATTACACATGTCATTGCTGGAATGATCAGTTGACACGACCATTGAAAGAAGTGATAGAAAATAGTATTTTTCACATCGGGTGGCCATTTTGAGTACGGATTTTTAAGTTTTTACATAGAACTAGCATAACGGCATCATAAAGATCTATACAACATACATTCGAATTTATTTAGTCAATTTTATTCATCAAACACTACTTATAATCGATTGAATGACACTCTGGCCAAAATCCGCCATTCTCCATATTTTGACTGCCATTTTTAGACAAAGTGCCAATTTGGGTTTCATTGAATTAGAGTATTCATAGATAATGGTATGCCCAACTTACATTGTACAGTTCTGTCCATTTCTTGTTGATATATGACTGGAATCCCAATGGCAATATTTGTGAAATTTTATACCGCGTTCTGTAAAATAGAATTTTTGAGGGTGTGGAGGAGTCTGGGACCCCATTTGTGGTATCTTTCATTGCTCCAATGCTGTATTAACATGAATAAGACTAAACAAAGTCGCCAGTCTGAACCATTATCAAACAACAGGAACTGATCTTTAAGATATTAGGCAAAAATTCAAATTTTCTAGTTTAGGCTGCCATTTTGGTGGCCATCTGGGACGAGGGGTTCCATTTTTGCCATAAACAGGTGGCATAATATTTTACCTTTGCAAGAATGTATACAACGTTTGTTCTCACTATAATCGAACCAGAGATTCTCCCGCGTTAAATCGCTTCTTTACCAATTTCTTCTGGGTCAACCCCCTTTTTTGAGTACCATGACCATACTATAAGGGAACTATTCTTCAATGAGTATTTAGTATAGAAATGGTTAAACTTATTATATGAATAGGTGAGTCATAAAAATTTGTTGTGATATATAGAGATCCGGGGGGTGGGAACACAGGGGTATACCTGCCTTCGGTAACATGGACAAAGGTGTGTAATAAACATAGGTACACATCCCAACAATTTAGAAGTAAAATAAATTAAAAAGAGCACAAGAGAAGTATGCTTGGTGCTTTTTAAATTTAGGAAATAAGAGCATACTATATAACAAGCATATGTATACCAGTATCATAAAATCATGCACCATCCTTGTTAAATATAGATGTTATTAAAGCTTTAATATGTATTAGTATCATTATAGTCATATACTGGTAGTTTACAATAAAGATGGGACTGTGGTACATAGTTGGGTTTTCACAATTTTGAAATTCAGAACGTATGTGTAGGCTGCGAGGTATCGAAAGGGTTAATTTTGAAATCTAGAGTTATGTACATGAGTAAGCAGGTGTAGATTTGTAAGTAATAGTATAGGTTTGTAGTAATATATATGGAATTACGAGTTATGTTAATGAGTAAGTAGGTGTAGATTTGTAAGCAATAGTACATTGTATATAGATAGGTCTGTAGTAATATATACGAAATTTCACTGGTATCGTCGTCAGTTCTGTAACCCGATGATGGAGCGTTTGAATGGAATATAAACACAAGACAGCAGATCTATTTGCTAACATTTAATATGTGTATAGATGATAAAAATAAACCAACAAAATTGTGCACAGACCTAAATATCATACATAACTTTTAACAAAAATACATATAAACCTGATAGTAGGTACCATTCCATAATCAAGCCTTGAAATAGTGTGTCTGTCATTTGCAGAATGAGGTCCCCAGAGGGTGAATTTAGTGATGCTACCCCGCATAGCGGGCTAGCACCACCAAATTCACCCTCTGGGGACCTCATTCTGCTTACACCTCAGCAAAATGAGGTTCCCAGAGGGTGAATTTGGTGATGCTAGCCTGCTATGCTGGGTAGCATCACTAAATTCACCCTCTGGGGTGAACTAAATGTTAATAAATAACAGGTTTTGGGCAATTCTATACTATATTTGACTGTGGTTAGCATTATTTTTGGGCAATTAATCGATTCTGATAACTGAAGCAGCATTTAAAAAAATTTTGTTGTTGTTGGAATCTGATGATATGGGGCCCATCGAATCGGATTGAGTACCTTTAACCCTTTCAGTGTCAAGTCCGATTTTTGTATCAACTCATATTTCCTTGATCATCTTTCAAATTTATTGATTATAATAATGTGATGCATTGATGGAAAGAGCTCTTAGAGCTCTTTCCATCAATGTATCACATTATAATAATCAATAAATTTGAAAATGATCAAGGAAATATGGGTTGATACAAAAATCGGACTTGGCACTGAAAGGGTTAATTTTTGAACTATGTCACATTATATAAAATATATGCCTATTTATAAACATTTGAAAGAGGAAGCTTCAAAACATTATATTTTCAACTTATTCCATGTAATAAACTGCAAAAATATTATTTTTGTTGAGATGCAGACGTGTGTGCTGTGCTGAAGTTTCTGCACAAAGTATATTAATTTCAATGGAAGGGGAATAACTAAATAAATATATTTAGATATAGAGTTATTCCCCTTTCATTGAATAAACAAAAGTTTGAATTCTGTTGCATTCTGGGAGCCATAATGGGGGAAATAATTTTATGATTTCAGCTATTATATATTACTCTGTGGGCACCTTCTGAGACAGAGACGTTCCAAATGGTGATGAATTATAGTATTTTTCTCCCCGAGAGCTTTCTGATGAATGGCAACAAGCCATATTTCCAACTAAATCCTGAAAAGTTACCCATAATTCTGCGGTGGTTAAGGAGTCGATTAATTAATTACTGTATGTTCTTGAATGTTTCATACAGACACTGGCTTTTTATTAAATCAATTGGATTAGCCAAACACTGTGAAAATGACTGCTTTAGAAAAAATAACAGTACTTTTTTGTAACAGCATCAGTTTGCCTTTCCAGCATCATAGAAATTCAGCAAGACCCACCAATACCAGATGAGCAGGACCACCAGAAGGAGTATGAAAATTTTTCGAAAAAATCAGAGAAAACCTTCGTTTGATATAGCCGTATTCATTTATAATAGTTGTAGCTAAAATAGTTGAATTGAGGAAGTGCCAGACATGTTATAGGAGCATGACATCATAATATTGGTAAATTGGATGGATAAAAACATATTCATATGGCCAGTTTATGGATAATATTAATTATGTCAGTTGATTTGTCTTTGACAAAATTCCATATGACCGACCATGCATTAGTGATGTTTAATTATAAACATAATTTATTGCCAAAGATAATAAATTATAATATAATTTATACAATTGTCAAAAGGATTGGAGCACAAGCATTGGTCAACTTAGGACTGCTCGTGATACTGAATTGGTTATTGTCACATGATATTGTGCAAAAAGCCATCCAGGATCTCCTAAATACACAGAACGACACGATGTGTAAATGGGTTTGTCAATACGGCACGAGTGCTGTCGCGGAAGGATAGAACGAGAGGCGCTTGTGCCTCGAGTTCTATCCTTCCGCGACAGCACGAGTGCCGTATTGGCAAACCCATTTACACATCGTGTCGTTCTGTGTTTATTACATGCTCCGCGTCCTAGAATCCGTGCATTAAAAATACAGGATTAGAAGGTTTATTTAGGCTCATACAGGGCGTGTTTGTCATGTGTGATGATTCTTTTATTTTATGTCATGGTTGAGGCGAACGTCATGTACGTCATTTTATGTCAACGAGATGCGTAGTTCCATACGGATTTGTAAATATGGAACAGCAATAACACTGTACTTCTAGGAACAAGCGTGTAATAAATGTGCAAACAAACACCCAGGATATCCCAATTGTGCAAAAACTCAACCAGCATATCAAAGATTCGTTCAGATGTGACAGGAAAACTCAATGCAGGTGGAATCACCAAGTTCACCCTCTGGGGACCTCATCTTCTGGGAAATATCTATAGTCTCAAATTAACATTGTTTTTAGTTACTTTTTCCACTTCTGGGAAATAACCATTCAAATTACATTGAATGATTGCACTAAAAAATCACAAACAAATAATTACTGTAGTAATAATGAACATGCGACTAATTTAAAATAATTTTTTTTTAAAACCCTTTGAGTGCCAGGTCCGATTTTTGTATCAACCCATATACCCTGTGCCAATGCATTCTCTTATATATGCAAGTCGACCATAGGTCGCCTCGCATATATAAGAGAATGCATTGGCTTAACAATTTTTTTTTATTTTTTTTATTTTTTTAATATTTTAGAATTTTAATATATTTTATTATATTCTTTAACAGACTTATTGTGTAGGTTTAGGGCCGATAATATCGGCCCCTGGCACTCAAAGGGTTAAGATGCTGGGTGATTTTTTGCACATTTTGGGAGATCCTGGGTGTCTTTTTGCATGTTTAGGAGATCCTGGGTGTCTTCTTATATAACAACATGCGACAATAACCAATTTAGTGCTAGGGATGTGAACCTCAGAATGCAGACAACATAATCAAGTATAACAAACAGCATAATCATAATAATCTACTTATCTGAATGCAGACAATATACCGTTATTCAATTCAGATATAAAACAGACCAAGGCTGAAGGTAAAGGTTATGGTTTAGCACTAAGGTGTATAATATCCCTTTGCAGGGACCAGACTAGAGGGTGACTTGGGAGACAGGGACCAGCCTAGAGGGCAATTTGGGAGATAGCTTCTCCCTAAAATGTGCCACTTCCAAGTCTGCAAAATAGCATGCCTGTCATTTGCAGAATGAGGTCCCCAGAGGGTGAATATATTGATACTATCCCGCATAGCGGGCTAGCATCGCCAAATTCACCCTCTGGAGACCTCATTCTGCTTAGGCCTCATCTTCTGGGAAGTATCTATAGCATCAAATTAACATTGTTTTTAGTTTTCCCTTCTGGGAAGTTTATATATGCCCTAATTTGCAGTAGATAAAATTCATAATTGAGGTGCCCAATGGGTGAACATCACCAACTTCAATTGGGGAACTTCAATCTGATCCGAGGTCTGCCATAGCAGTTGAGGGCCTAAGCAGAATGAGGTCCCCAGAGGGTGAATCTAGTGATGCTATCCCGCTTAGCAGGCTATATTACTCTGGAAAGTTTCTTTATTATCAAATTTCTATAGAAATTTAGATTCTAATTTCTGTTTTAGTTTAGTTTCTCTACATCCCCAAATTGGCAGATGACACATTGCATAATCGAGGTTCCCGATGGGTGTACATCACAATATTCACCATTTGGGAACTTCAACCTAAGTCTATGTCTCCCCATAGCAGATGAGGCCATGCAGAGGGTGAATTTGGCACGCTATGTGGGATAGCATCACTAAATTCACCCTCTGGGGACCTCATTCTGCAAATGACAGGCACACTAAACTCAGGCTTGGTCCACTTCTCCCTAATAACCAAACATGGAGAAGTGATTTCTTCTAATCTGAAACCTCTAGGCTGGTCCCTGCCTCTTTGAATATAAATGTTATATAATGGATATACAGTAATGCCCTAAGTAATCAACTCCATAACCACAGCAGAATTATGGGTAACTTTTCTGTAACTTTTCAGGATTTAGTCTGAAATATGGCTTGTTGCATTCATCGGAAAGCTCTCTTCTCCGATGAATGGCAACAAGGCATATTTCCGACTAAATCCTGAAAAGTTACCCATAATTCTGCTGTGGTTAAGCAGTTGATTAATTAGGGCATTACTGTATATGAGACAAGTGCAAATACCACAAGAAGAATAATACTGAAAAGATAAATAAGTGTAAAACTATCAGATAGAGTGAAGAGTGACTAGAACATAAACGACCAATTTATAAAACTCAAATAAAACATAAATGGATTTCAAATTTATTATGGGATATTTGAATTCTTAAAGACGCACTATCCAATTTTTGGTCCCCATATCATCCAAAAACAGTTATGGTTATACAAATTATTTCATTACCAATAAATACTCACAACAATACAAAGCAAACTTTTCATCGTCATTTATTCCGAAAATAAAAAGTTCACCATGCAAGGCCACCGTCAAGTGTGAGCTTGTGTGACCTCTTAAACTCGAGAGACCGCATCAGCATGCATGTCCGTATATTTCAAAAATTGAAATATGATATCTCTGAGCTTTGAGGGTGGGTTCCTCAACTCAAATCGAATACTTTTTTGCCCCCGAAGCCAAAGAAATATTCATTAAGGGGAGTTAAATTGGATTATGCATCTTTAAGCAACAATAATCAACAACAAATAAAGAATAATTCGACCTTCTATTAATCATGCATTGAGATATACAATACATGTACTATCATATTTAGGATATTCTTCAATAAAAGATCACTCACAAAGATGCAGGGGTGCCAGAAGCAAGGGGGAAGCAACCGAGGGCAAGGGGGCGCACAACTTCTTGAAAATGGCACTTTTTTCAGTCTGAGGTATCGGCGTAATTAAATGCCAAAACGGCAAAATTTTGTAATTATACCACATTTTAGAGCACTTTCAAGGTCAAAAACTCATATTATATTAAGCTGCTAGAATATTTATACAGTAATGCCCTAAGTAATCGACTCCTTAACCACAGCAGAATTATGGGCAACTGTTCAGGATTTAGTCGGATATATGGTTTGTTGCCATTCATCGGAAAGCTCTCGGGGAGAGCTTTCTGATGAATAGCAACAAACCATATTTCCGACTAAATCCTGAAAAGGTACCCACAATTCTGCTGTGGTTAAGGAGTCGATTACTTAGGGCATTACTTTAACTGTCTCTTAGGACAATATATAGCAATGCTGCTTTAAAGGCCCACTCAACTTTTGAATGCCCAGATCACATTATACAACATATTTAGGGCCCTACGGATTAGCACTTCTCCGCAGATTCGAAATCCGATATCAAATCGTATCGAATCTCGAATCGAATCAGCTAGCCGCCAGTCCAGAATGTAGGTAGCAACAATAATCAACAACAAATTAAGAATAATTCCACCTTCTATTTCAAGATAAAAGATCACACAACAAGATGCAGGGGTGCTAGAAGCAACTGAGGGCAAGGGGGAGGGAGGGGGCACAACTTCCAGAAAATGACACTTTTTCAGTCTGAGGTATCGGCATAATTAAATGTCAAAATGGCATAATTTAGTAACCATACCATATTTTAGAGCACTTTCCAGGTTAAAAGTTCATCATATTAAGCTGCTAGTTTGGTTATAATTTTCTCTTAGGACAATAAGCAAGATCACTGGGTCGCAGCCATATTGGATTCATCCAGCTCCATTCCGTGGTTTCAGAGATTCTTCCAGCCCGGTTCCGTGGTTTTAATGCTGCAGGTCAAAGTTTTGGAGTAGCATTGCCATATGTGGAGCTTTTGAATTATCCATGACTTCCATATATGGGATGCTACTCCAAAACTGACCTGTAGCACTAAAACCATGGACCGGACCTGATGGATCCAATATGACCGCGAGGTAGTGACACGGCGTATATACTTAGGTAGGGGAATAATTTAATGGTCAACAGTAAATGGAGGAATAGGAAAAGTGCTAATTGATATGTCTAAGTAAGACTAGATGTACATGTCAATATCAACATTCATAACAGGTTTCATAATGATCGGATCAGGGATGTGATGATTATGGTGTGCCAAAGGATTTATTGATGCAAAGAGTAAATTCTAAAATGGCCACCGGCAGCCATGTTTTTTTCCGAATTACCCAAAAATGACTTGTTCCCATCTACAGCCTTTACAAATCTCATAATGATCTGATCAAAGGTATGACCTGTAGCCTGTGCCAATGGATTTAGTCATGCAAAGAGTAAAATCCAAGATGGCTACTGGCTGCCATGTTTTTCGGCTGAACGACCCCAAAATGACTCGTTTCCCATCTACATGTCATTGTTAACATACATGACAAATTTCATGAAGTTCCGACCAAAGCTACGACCTGTAGCCCGCACCAAAGGATTTATTCATGCAAAGAGTAAAATCCAATATGGCTGCTGGCGGACATGTTTTTTTAGCCAAACGACCCCAAAATGACTCGTTCCCATCTACATGTTAATATTAACATCCATGATAAATATCATGATGATCAGACAAACAGTACGACCTGTAGCCCGTGCCAATGGATTGAATTTTGAAATCCAAGATGGCTGCCATATGACCCCAAAATGACTCGTTCCCATATACATATCAATATTCATGACAAATTTCATAAAGGTCAGACCAAAGGTACGACCTGTAACCCACGCCAAAGGATTTAGTCATGCAAAGAGTAAAATCCAAGATGGCTGCTGGCGGCCATGTTTTTTGGCCGAACGACCCAAAAATCACTCGTTCCCATCTACATGTCATTGTTAACATCCATGACAAATTTCATGAAGTTCTGACCAAAGCTACAACCTGTAGCCCGCGCCAAAGAATTTAGTCATGCAAAGAGTAAAATCCAAGATGGCTGCTGGCGGACATGTTTTTTAGCCAAACGACCCCAAAATCACTCGTTCCCATCTACATGTCAATATTAACATCCATGACAAATTTCATAATGATCAGACGAACAGTACGACCTGTAGCCCGCGTCAATGGATTGAATTTTGAAATCCAAAATGGCCACCAGCGGCCATGTTTTTTGGCCGAATGACCCCAAAATGACTCGTTCCCATCTACATGTCAATGTCAACATTCATGCAAAATTTCATAAAGATCAGACCAAAGGTACGACCTGTAGCCCGCGCCAAAGGAAATTGTTGACGGAACCACGGACACACGGACGCCAAGCCATGGCAATAGCTCAAACTTACAAAAGTAAGTTGAGCTAATAATGCTGTTTTAAAGGCCACTCAATTTTTGAATGCCCAGATCACATTATACAAAATATTTAGCGGCCTGCGAATCGGCACAGATTCGAAATCCGATATCGAATTGGGGAGCCGATGTCGATTCGAATCAAATCTTGAATTGAAATGGCTAGTACCAGTCCAGAACGTAGGTCTTAGAAGTCAGTCCCGTGTATATATATACGAGTACACCCTCAATGCAGTTTGCGAAAAATTGGGTACATAAAAGATCTACATATGTATAATGACCATTCCGATAAAACACAATGAACCAATAATAAAATATTAGGCCCTTTCGGTCAGTTCCTATTTATGTGATCATTTTGACAATATACCTAATTATAAAGAAAACTCTAATAATACGAAATTAGCATATTAGGACAAATATTGTGATTGTATCACTCCTACATGTACTCTCATCATCAGCTTGAGCACAAAGTCCAACATATTGTCAATGATGGGAACAAATTGGATATTAGAACATATTTGAATTGGCTGTCTGATTTGGTGTCGACAGCAAATCACGACGCTGACATCGGATCGAATCTCGAATATTAGCAGGGCCCTAAACATATTCCATATTATATACCATTTGGAAGAGGAACCAAAAATATATATATTCTACCAGAATACGGAACAGCTGTGTCCATGAAGGGCCAGAGATTCTCAGATCAACACCAAGAATCCCCCATTATTTACCCCAGAATGCATCATAATTCACAACTGAGAGATAGAGTTATTCCCCTTCCATTGAGAATAATAGACTGGCAGTACAGACCAGATAAAATTAATCACAGAACACACATCGGCACATCGACAAAAACAACACATGTTCAGTTTATTTGACCGGATAAGTTGATAGTACAATGTTTTTTTTTACCCTGTGCCAATGCATTCTCTTATATATGCGAGTCGACCATAGGTCGCCTCGCATATATAAGAGAATGCATTGGCCTAACAATTTTTTACAATTTTAATAATTTTTTCTTGTATTCTTTAACAATTTTATAATTTCACCCATACAGAGCACCAGACAAACATGAGCAGACGACACTCTTCTATATGCTTCTATATATGTGTGGGGCTCCCTGCAGGATAATGGATGTTTTTTATTTTATGTCCTAAAAATTGTAAGAAACATTTATTTAAAAAAAATGATAAAAAATTGTTAGGCCAATGCATTCTCTTATATATGCGAGGCGACCTATGGTCGACTCGCATATAAGAGAATGCATTGGCACAGGGTAAAAAAATCCCGACTTACGACTGGATTTGATATGGCGGGTCACATATTTTATTTGGAGCTTCCTCTTTCAAACACTATATAATATGGAATAAGTTGTATTGAATGTGATCTGGGCATTCAAAGATTAAGTGGGCCTTTAAATGATATCTGAGACTTTGTCCCCCTCTGTGTCCCCCTCGGAGCAGGGCAGGGATCACCTGCCCCCCCCCCCCCCCCCCCCCACTCTGGCGCCCTTGCCAAAATGTGCACCAAATATTTATGGTAAATTTAAAGTGACTCAAGGTGTTAATAAATATAAATCAGAAAAACTAATAATTGTTTGCCAAATATACAAATGTATAGATATGTGGTGGATATAATATTGATCATGTGCAATGACACGAAGTTACATCAAGTGCGCTGTGATATATAGATATGTCTTAATATTCATCAAAATAATGGGAAAGGTTATCACTAATTTACTAAGGCCAAAAATAAAAACCACTTTGTTTCCGATACCCTGCCTGGCTGAGAATTTCTTGCCTGTCTCAATTTTTGTTTTCAATTTTCTCCAGAAAGCTAGTCTATATAGTTAACTGTTAAGAGTGTCAAAGTGAATATTTATCATTTTCCCAATCCCAAAAGCAAAAATAAGTGGGTTATTAAGCTCAACATTGGTACAGATCTTACTGGCAGAGTGAATGAACAAGGGACAACATGTTTTTTATCCAAGGTTTTTTTTTTTTTAAATTGCAAAAAAAAAAAAATCCCTGCCTGTGCGACTGGAAATTTTTCCCAATGTTATCAGAAACAGAGAAGTTTTTTGTTTTAGCCTAAATACTTATTGACGAATAGTTCCCGTAGGAAATGTTCAGATAAGAAATTCAACCAACGGTCATAAGTCGTTTTATGAATTTATTATCTGAACATTTCACCCCAATGAATAGGAATCCTTCTGCACTTGACAGTGGTTTAATCTGTTCTTATGTTTGTCATCAGTGTTGTCTGCTTATATTTGCTGAAAATGCCCCCTGAATGATAATATACCATTCCAATGTATACATTTATAACTGAATGAGAGAATCCATTTAATAAATGAAGGGGTAACACAATGACATATTAATGCAGGCCATTGCTTGACACATTCATGACTGGAGATTCCTGGAATTTTGCAAACACGCTGGCCAATGTAACTTGTATGCCAGTGCATTCTCTTATATATGCGAGGCTCCCTATGGGAGACTCGCATATATAAGATAATGCACTGGCACAGGATCTTTAATGCTGCACCAGTGCATCTCCCGTCATGAAAGGGTTAACGCTGCACCAGTACAACTCCTACACCAGTACAATATTTACATCGACCTTGTATGTCATTGCATTCTCTTATATATGCGAGGCTCCCTATGGGAGACTCACATATATAAGATAATGCACTGGCACAGGATTTTTAATGCTGCACCAGCACAGCTCCCGTCATCAAAGGGTTAAATCTTCATAGAAAGGCAAGAACTTCGATTTTTTTTCTCTGGTTCAAAATCAGAGTGTAGCAAGAGGGAGAACTCTATCTTATATTAGAAAAATTCCATTTTGATTCAGATATTTTGTGAGAATAAACCAAGGTCAAGGTAAATATTGTTAGGTCAATGAATTTTCTTATATATGCGAGGCTCCCTACGGGAGAATGCATTGGCACAGTGATTTTGCAAACATTCAGGAAGCTCCAGTCATGGAAGGGTTAATACATTTTAGAAGTTAAATATGTTTTGTTCTGTTTTGTCTCTTTAGGTTACCATTAACTGCTAGACTAATTAATAAATGTCAATAAAATATGTGACCCGCCATATCAAATCCAGTCGTAAGTCGGGATTTTTTTACCCTGTGCCAATGCATTCTCTTATATATGCGAGTCGACCATAGGTCGCCTCGCATATATAAGAGAATGCATTGGCCTAACAATTTTTTATCATTTTTTTAAAATAAATGTTTCTTACAATTTTTAGGACATAAAATAAAAAACATCCATTACGCTGCAGGGAGCCCCACACATATATAGAAGCATATAGAAGAGTGTTGTCTGCTCATGTTTGTCTGGGGCTCTGTATGGGTGAAATTATAAAATTGTTAAAGAATACAAGAAAAAATTATTAAATTGTAAAAAATTGTTAGGCCAATGCATTCTCATAAATGTGTGCTTTATGGTAAGTTATCACTGTCTTTACTAAATGGATTCTCTCCTTCAGTTCAAAAAGTATACACTGGAACAGTCTATTAATCATTTGGAGGGGTGTGCAGGAAAAATGAGTAGTCGACAGGCTGATGAAAAGATAATATAATTAGTAAAGGATCCCTATTCATTGGTGGGAAATGTTAACATAATAAGTTAAACAAATGACGTATGGTCGACTCGCATATATAAGAGAATGCATTGGCACAGGGTAAAAAAAATCCCGATTTACGACTGGATTTGATATGGCGGGTCACATATGTCAATGAATGCCAATTACAAAATAGCAAATTGCCATGGCTCTTTGAATTTTTAAATACATGATATGCATGTGTTGAGTATACATTTGTCTTTCATTTTTTACTGAATTCGGGTGAATTGTTTCCTGATTGGGAGTGCGGGAGATATAGCTGGATTTTAGGAAACTCCCACCTACAGTAATGCCCAAAATAATCGACTCCTTAACCACAGCAGAATTATGGGTAACTTTTCAGGATTTAGTCGGAAATATGGCTTGTTGTCATTCATCGGAAAGCTCTAAGTGAGAACTTTCCAAAGAATGGCAACAAGCCATAATTCCAACCTAATTACTGTAAATTAACATGTCTGTCATCCCCCATATATTACAATCAAGAATAAAGTACATGTAATTACAAAGAATTCAGCCAAATGAACAAAAATGTTCATATGCAGTCTGATTCACTCAATGATCAACATTAATTAACAAAAAGCAATTAGATTATATCTGGCATGAAACATATAGGTATTAATGTAAAATAATTGGGATGGTATGAATATTATGACTTCTGAGAAGAAACACAAACATAACAACAATTTATACAAAGTTTGTCATTTTCAAAATTATTCCATGCTTTTATACTGAAAATATATATCTCAACAAAAGGCACTCAATTCCATTAACTAAAACAGAATGAACTTATAAATTAACTGCTCTCATATACTGAGTATTGCTCATAACACTGTGTTTGTGTAAATTTTACGGTGGGGAATCACATGGAGTCGAGTTGATGAGTATCACGCATTCAAAATGGCCGAGGCTATCGCAAATGAGACCAGAAAGGCAGAAACAAGGTAAAACACTAGGATAGTAATATATTACATAGTATTTTGGCAGCTACAAGCATATGTAATTTTTCAAACAAGCTGATACCTCATTTTTCAACAAACTCAGTTGTTTTCTCTAACATTCTGACCAAAGTTGTCAGTCGAAGGATTATCCTAGATGTATGGACTGGTGAATTCCATGAACCTCCGTCTGACAACTGTTATAGAAAACTACTGAGTATTTCCAAACAAATAAGGTATCAACTTGTTTTAAACATAAACTAACATATGCTCATAACAGTCAAAATGCTATATTTTTTGTCAGTTCCTCAAATATTATGTTTTTGTGTGTTTGCACCAGCCTCAGCCATTTTGAATGCATGGTACTCACCAACCTCGAAACTAAGTGATTCCCCACCGTGACTTTGGACATGACTATATATATTAAGCTCCAGAGAAGAAGAAATAGCCTCATCAAGTCTGTAACAACAATATCATGTTAGCACAAAAATACTCATGGTCAATAACATTTAACCCTTTCAGTGCCAGGTCCGAATTTTGTATCAACCCATATACCCTGTGCCAATGCATTCTCTTATATATGCGAGTCGACCATAGGTCGCCTCGCATATATAAGAGAATGCATTGGCCTAACAATTTTTCATCATTTGTTATTATTTTTTACAATTTTAATAATTTTTTCTTATATTCTTTAACAGACTTATTTTGTAGGTTTAGTGCCAGGGAATCTTACGTTTTTCATGGGCATCAAAATTATTACTATGAATATTTGGTGATAGTTTTGAGTTATACCATGCCCCTAAGGTTTTATCCAGTTTGTTTTTAAATTCGCTATAGCATGCTTAAGCTTACCCAAAAAAATTTCAACCCAAAAATAATCTTTTAAAAAAAAAAAAAAAAAAATATTTGTTTTAGGGCCGATTTTATAGACCGTAAATTAGGGCCGATGAGATCAGCCCCTGGCACTGAAAGGGTTAATACCAAGCACAATGCCGAATAATGTAATTAAGTCAATTGCAATCTGTAAGTATGTCCACTTCATTGAAGTAATAATTTAATAAAAGAGAAACTTACACCATTGGAGTCCAGATCATAAGTACATGTGCTTTCACTGATACTACACCTCTGCATGGTCTTTCCTTGGCAACAAAACTGATATCGCAGCTAGGTCTAGTGGTTAAAACAACACCAAAACCAGAAGCAACCAACCATCCATAACGAGTCATAGCAACCAACCATCCATAACAGGTCATAGCAACCAACAATTCATAACAGGTCATAGCAACTAACCATTCATAACAGGCCATAGCAACCATCCATAACAGGTCATAGCAACCAGCCATTTTGTAGCAGGCCATAGCAACCAACCATAACAAGTCATAGCAACCAACCACCCATAACAAGTCATAGCAACCAACCATCCATAACAGGTCATAGCAACCAGCCATTTTTAACAGGCCATACCAACCAACCATAATGAGTCATAGCAACCAACCACCCATAACAGGTCATAGCAACCAACAATTCATAACAGGTCATAGCAACTAACCATTCATAACAGGCCATAGCAACCATCCATAACAGGTCATAGCAACCAGCCATTTTGTAGCAGGCCATAGCAACCAACCATAACAAGTCATAGCAACCAACCACCCATAACAAGTCATAGCAACCAACCATCCATAACAGGTCATAGCAACCAGCCATTTTTTAACAGGCCATACCAACCAACCATAATGAGTCATAGCAACCAACCACCCATAACAGGTCATAGCAACCAACAATTCATAACAGGTCATAGCAACTAACCATTCATAACAGGCCATAGCAACCATCCATAACAGGTCATAGCAACCAGCCATTTTGTAGCAGGCCATAGCAACCAACCATAACAAGTCATAGCAACCAACCACCCATAACAAGTCATAGCAACCAACCATCCATAACAAGTCATAGCAACCAACCATCCATAACAAGTCGTAAAGTTCTTGAATTTGTTGGAGTCTTGAGGTTTTTTCTGATAATACAATTTTTCAACAAACAGCATGGAGGCTACAGTTGGAAATTTGAATTGGAAACGATATATTGACATCTAAATAATGTTATTGCAGCTAGTCTCTAATGGAGACTATATAGCGATATCTCTATAGAGTTATTGCAGATCTTTCAACATGACAGCAGCACATTTGACACAGGATGATGATAAAAGGTGAAGTAAAATATTCACAGCAATGTGTAACATAAACTACAAAATGTGGAGTACGATATTAAATAATGATAATCAGGGAAAATGCTACGAATTATGAGTAAGCATGATAAGCAAGTGTGTATCAAGCCTGAGTTTAGTGTGCCTGTCACTTGCAGAATGAGGTCCCCAGAGGGTGAATTTAGTGATGCTATCCCACATAGCAGGCTAGCATCACCAAATTCACAATCTGGGGACCTCATTCTGCATGGCCTCATCTGCTATGGGAGACATAGACTCAAATTGAAGTTCCCAAATAGTGAATATGTTGATGTACACCCATTGGGAACCTCGATTATGCAATGTGTCATCTGCCAATTTGGAGATATAGAGAAACTAAACTAAAAAATAAATAGAATCTATGTGAAGAAGTTTCTATAGAAAATTGATAACAAAGAAACTTTCCAAAGATGAGGCCAGAATAGAATGAGGTCCCCAGAGGGTGAATTTAGTAATTCACAGCGGGCTAGCATCACTATATTCACCTCTGGGGACCTCACTCTGCTTGGGCCTCATCTCTGCAAATTATCATTATTATCAAATTAACCAGTTTTTTGTTTCTTTAGAAAGTAACATCTGTTTTATTAGTTTTATTTCTCTATATCCTAAAATTGGCAGACGACACATTGCATAATTGAGGTGCCCAATGGGTGACATCACCATCTTCACCATCTGGGAACTTAAATCTAAGTCTAGGTTTCCCATAGCAGATGAGACTATGCAGAATGAGGTCCACAGAAGGTGAATTTAGTTATGCTAGCATACTCTGCGGGGTAGCTTCACTAAATTCACCCCTTTGGGGACCTCATTATGCAAATTTTCGGCACTATATTCTCAGACCTGATTAAGTGGTCCCTTATATCAGATTTCATTACTTTGTACAGTAGAGCCCTGAAAATACAAAGATTGCGCCAAAACTTGATATCAAATAACAACCTACAGTATTGCCCTAAATAATCGACTACTTAACCACAGCAGAATTATGGATAACTTTTCAGGATTTAGTCGGGAATATGGCTTGTTGCCATTCATCGGAAAGCTCTCACTGAGAGCTTTCCGATGAATGGCAACAAGCCATATTTCCAACTAAATCCTGAAAAATTACCCATAATTCTGATGTGGTTAAGGAGTCGATTATCTTGGGCATTACTGTATCTTGATATTTATTCTACTGTCGAGAAGATATTCCAGGACTTAAAATCCATACAATCAAAATACAGCATTTCTGCAGCAAATCAGCTGCTTTTACGAGAATGAAACTCAGAATCATGCTTCATGTTCACTCTCAGCTTATTTTGTTTGGCATCCTTGCATTTTAAGTTAAAGGCCCACTAAAATTCCAAATTAAAGATGCCCTGTCCGATTTAATTTATTTCTTCGGCTGTGGGGGGGGGGGGGGGGGTGAAAAATATTTTATTTGAGTTAAGGAACCTACCCTTCATAACTCAGAGCTATTAGATTTTGATTTATGAAATCTATTTATTTTCTGCACCTCGATTTCCTTATATCGTGATGCTTGGTTTGAACTGGAATTCCCCCAACATGTGTCATCATAAATGTACACAAATATCTTCTTTCACGTGTGATCGGCATGGTAATATAACTTTTCTAAGTTCATGCATAAAACATGATTACTAAATTGGGAATTTGTATACCATTGTGAAGGCATGCCTCACTATCACAAGATACTGTCAATTTTGTTTCTGGCGATAAATAAACATCATATATATTCAGGGTCCTACTGTACAGTGTTCATTTGTTCTGACATCTACAATAACATATTATTTATCCAATACGTTTGTGAAAAATAAATATATCACATGACAATCTTCTCGGTTGGGTTGATACTGTTTTTGGACCGAGTCCCATCCTGTTACTCTTCTATAACAGACTTTATGCCCAGAATCGTGGGCGGGAGATATCTTGTCTGTATGTCTTCAGATTAGGTAAAATGGATATTTTGTGTATATGAACATAGAGGACAGCCTTTCCAAGCCATGATGATATCAAACATGCATATATCAGAGGTCCGTTAAATGTCAAAGCAACGAGATATATAAGTAAACAAAGCCTTGTATTCCAGAGAATTTTGATTTGTCGCGCCATCAGAAAATGTATGTAAACAATACATTTGACAATCTTATTATCACTTTACCTTTTTCTATTGAGGTAAATGTTATATTGTTTTGAAGACAGATTAATCATGGATATGTCAGATGATTAATCACAATCCGGAGTTTAAGTGAATGCACGGGTTCCACATGTACATGTAGTACGTCTTTTGAAATAAAGTACGTTATAGAAGAGAAACGGGGTGGTACTCGGTCCGAAAACAGCATCATTATAACCGATATCCAAATCTGTTGAGGGCCGAGAGATCTAGGCCCTACTGCACAGTGTTTATTTGTTCTGACATCTACAATGATATATAATTTATCCAATACATTTGTGAAATATAAATATATCACATGAAAATCAAGTATAATGGAAGCTTATGGAAGAACAAAGAACTTCATAACAGCACATGAAATTTATACTGAAAATAAGAAGAAAATTCATAACTGCAATGAATCCCAACTGAATATTTATACTGACAATAAGAAGAATATTCATAACGTCAATGAATCCCACATGAAAATAAGACAATAGACACATAGATATTACATGGGTACCCACAAGCATTCTGATTGGTTAACATAGATATCATTGGTTGAGAATTTCTAACTTTTCGTTTTCGTTTCAACCAGGGATGGGCGAACAGTTTTGAATATAGCAGATTATAATTGAAACAATGTGTGTAAAATACGTTATTGCCAGCACGTTCACAAACTGTTTTCATGCTCAAATCTCTGAATATTCTACTCAACAGAGTATATCTATCTCATAAATAAAAATAATCAACACTATAGATTCAATTTACTATTTTTTCAAAATTACAGATTAAATGAACAATTTATCCAAAAATGTTTTGGTCCTACCTCCAGCTAACTCTACCATTTTTTTGCTCTCAATTGCTGCGTCTGAAGATGAAATTTCCAACTGTTGAAAATTTTGACTGAAGTTACCACGTCCCTGTTTGAAACATTAAAATTCCAGGTTATTAGAAGGGTGGGTACTTCCAAGAATATGCCAAGATAGTCATCTATCAAAAAAATCTGAAATCTTACCTCCAGGTGACCTAAATATGTGTCAAAATTTTCAACACTGCAAAATAAAAAAAAAAATTTAAACTACAGTGGATCACCTCCAAGCCTTGAATTACAGTAATGCCATAAATAATCGACTCCTTAACCATAGCAGAGTTAGGGATAACTTTTCAGGATTTAGTCGGAAATAAGGCTTGTTGCCATTCATGGGAAAGCTCTCTGATGAATGGCAACAAGCCATATTTCCAACTAAATCCTGAAAAATTACCCGAATTCCTCTGTGGTTAAGGAGTCGATTATTTAGGGCATTGCTGTAGTGTGACTGTTGTTTGTCTCCGACCTGAACCATCAGTAATGCTGGGGGCTATCGATTCCGACCTGAACCATCAGTAATGCTGGGGACTATCGACTGCGATGAGTAACCTTCCGTGTCAGCATTATCTGTCGTATTTGTAGATGTGCAAGGCAAAGGGTTATTATCTGAAATTGAAGATGAAATATATCATACTAATTGAAATAATAACTAATTTTAATACACTCCTATGCACGAATACCATTGAAAATGGCATTAATTAAAAATGGTAATGTGACTAATGTCACTAGCGAATTATGTAATTTCTCGTGACATCATTGACGTTACATTACTTTCTGATCTAGACTGAATTTTTGATGGTTGATCTTTCTCCACATCGGGACTTTCATGCATTAATTCAGGGTGTTTTAATCCTATACAGCGAACCAAGAACCAAACTGATGCAGAAGTGCACTAAATAGAGTAATCAATAGTGCTGGGACGGTTGGGGTTTTTTCCTAACCGGTTAACCACGGGCATTAACCTAATCATAACCGATTAACCGCGACCATCATTACCCTAAGTACGAGATTGAATACACTGGTCACTATATCGGCAAAACAAGTGTTGATTACGCGTCCCGTAAACATCGATATACATGCGATCACAAACAATGTCTTGGTCGTACAATGCGGTCCCATTACGGCGATCAAATAGTGGTAAATTAGTCTAGGCTGTGCTGGGGGGGGTGACCGTCGCAAATCGGGGGAATTTATGCGACCATCATTTTCTTATGGGAAAATTACTCTAGTTTTCTAATTCAGAGGGCGCCGAGCCAAGATAGGTGACAAAATACCTAAAAAATGACATATTTTCAGAGGTTAACAGGCATTAGCCAACTGGTTAACAGGGCATCAAAATCGGAAAGATTGTGGAAGGGTATTTCCTACAAAATGATGTTCCTATCTCTATTATATATTTCCAAATGGTAAACTAATCGACAAAAGCTTAACCCTCACCCCAATTTCACAAATATCCACTTAGATGCACCCATGCAGGTTGTTTCGAATAAAACATCGACGATGCACATTTTGTAGGGTCATACAGGGTAGAACCATTTGGGGAAACGGAGAATGTAAGATTCCGTTCAAATCCTAGATCATGAAGGTAATAAAACCCAAGATGGCCGCCAAGTTTTATATTGGCACTCTGTGCACAACGAATGTGCACACCGGACTGGAAAATGCTTTATTGTAGCTGATCTTTATTTCATAGAGGCTCTATTGTAATACATCTATGTATAAGTCAACTGGTTACGTAAAACCGATGATGGAGGCCAAAATCGCCGCCATAAAACTAAAAAATGTTCCGATAAAATTACCGGCTTCCGAGTTGCAATGTTATATGTCATCTGCATGTTATGAGTTTTTTTTTTAGATTATTCGTGCATATATGTATGTTGATAATGTGATCCGAATCCGATAAAACTGTTGGCATTCAGAAAGTAAATGCTCATTTTTTTCTCAAAATCGACATGCAATGCCAAATTGCCACAATGGGACCGTGTTTCAACCTGACATCCATTTTGTGGTATACAAGTCAACATTCTGCTTGGTGATGAAACTGCTGACTTTTATATTAGTACAATAAGAATTAAAGCTACAATGCCGACTAAATATACATATTCAATTTTCAATAACCAATGTACCTGTAGGTGTCCATGGTAATGACTCATTAAACGCGCTTACACAAACAGTCAAGCAATGACAATCAATTTAGAATCCTGATAAGTGCGGGTATGCAAAGAATGGACAACTTAGTTTATATATCTCGTCAATGTTGTCAATACTGGGGTCATTGGTTTTCACGTTCAGTCGAGTGATGTTCCATTGAAATAACCGAAACAAATCTCAAATAAACCTGACATAATACGTATCTGTGTCTTTATATTCTCGCAGCTGCTATGGTCACATCAGACATGGATTTATGCTTATTTACTTAAGCAGTTCATTTGAGTATTTGTTTAGCAGTACTTATTTCTACGCCGCTTGCTATACGCGGTTGCAGGTGTATTAATTATTTTATTGAATACTGAATGCATATAATGAGTTTAGATATATTGTGATAGCACCGTGAATTCTGGACACCCGGGAAGATATAAAATAATATGGAAGCGAAGGCATATATATAACTCGCCGAAGTCATAAGCCACTACTCAGACATACATGATCTATAGTACATTAGCAGGACAATAATTATACTATTAGTCGTCAATGTGTATTTAACTTCATACAAGACATTGGTCGTTTTAAATAATATCAAGTTACTTGGAGCTTACCCCAAGAATGTTGCACAGAACCAACTTTCAGCGTTTGGTTGGAACAGGTAGAATGTTATCAAAACTGAACCCTGATTTGTAAATGCTAATGCTTTAAATGACAACGGTAAGTGTGAGGCCTGGGTATTGATTGTACTAAGTCACATGAATTTTGGTTGCATGAAAGTTGGTCTCACACTGTAGGTTATCGCACGACTGTCCGTCACACGTACACAACTATAATAATCACGTACAGTACCCGAATGGGATAAAACTATATCATCCAATTTATATATCAGTATGGAGCAATGTAGGCAATTATCCAAAGATGAAAAGTACAAGGATTAGAAAGCCACACAGTTAGAAGATGTGCTCAAAAGTTCATATACTCAGTTGCTTGGGCATTAGAATGATGCTTGTCATACTAAAGTTGTCCCTTTCGCTGATGCTGATCCATTTCAAACAACGGGATGACAACTCGTTGGTCACATGTTACCAGCCATAGCCGCGGAATTAGTTTTCTGATCTAATTGGAGTATATCCGCTACATGTGTATGTATTAGACATTCTCAAGAAATATACTAGCCGTGGAGTACTTTTAACACAAACAATAAGTAGCAGCTCCTTTGCACGATCGCCAATTTTCTGCAATGGAACAACCTACTTATCTGATATATGTCAAATATTCATGATTCTGTTAATTGTCCCCAGGATACATTTTACGGTATGCGTAAAACATTTATATGTATCTGGCCGAAAGCATATATGCAAGCATGCGATTATCACAAATATCAGATAATGTACATAGGTGTGGTAGTAGACGTCCCAGAAAACAATTGATTTTGAATCCTTATGTTTAGCTTAATATTGAGGAATTTGAAGCCGTAATGGGTCGGTATATTTTGAGTATGTTTACATTGTGAGCACCATACAATCAAACCAGGTTCCATCGTTGCATGTGGCGACGGTCCTATGTTCGACAATGACACACGTTCTTGTCAAGTTTTTGTTGTTGGATTAAATGTGTGACATATATAGACAATCGAAGTCGGACATTTGATGGCTGTTGGACCTATTTGCTCATAATATAGATTCTTCGGCGACAGGTGGCAAGGCATACAGTAAACTTACACATAGTATCCCACACATATGAAACTTCGAAAGTAGCAACACTCTTTGCTTCAAGCATATTAAATTAGTAATCTCTCTACTTTCTTATGTGTACACCTGGTAGGAATTTAGATCGATATACTTCATGAGTTGAAATATGGCACGTTTAAAATTACACACAAATAATGCAGACATGTTTTCCATTTGAAAACCAGTTAAGTGTTACATTTAATAAATCAACCTAGTCTCGACTAAGGTTATGCGATTAAAGTTAATTTGTCTTCAAAATTGTCGATTCTAACTCACCACCTTATTAAATCGAAAAAAGAAATATTTCTTATAATTTGAATTTAGTCCCAATATTAATAAAATTTGTTTGTTTCAATTATATTTTCCCATGCCATTTATGAATTATTTGTGATAAACAATTATGTGTTGGGAACAATCACGTATCCAGCTGAAGAGTATTTTGATTGCATCATATGATTGGTCAGGTCAATTGAATCCAACAATACTGTCACAGTGGACTAACAAGCGTGTAATTGCAGCCCGCGCATGAATCGCAACTTCTCGGCTGCTCGCGCACATGTGCCAACCAACTGTTTTACAGTGTTCCCCGAGTTGACAGCTAGTGATTAAATTATGTTCATATAACATCCGAATATCAACTTAATCGTGTCACCCGGCTGTGTAGATCCGCTAGATGTATGTTACTCAGTGCCGATAATTACCAGCATGATGAAATCATGTTATCGGTGGTTAAATGTCTAACGAAATGGTTTACGAATGGACAGGCCTTATCCAATATAAAATATGGTAGAAACTTATCATTTCTTCGTCTCTTGACGAAATGGATGAACATCATAACAACACGCTCAATAGATGTATTAATATATTGCGACAGCAACGTGAAACCTGAACTGCCGGTGTGAAATAAAATGAGATGGAAGTGAGGACATAAACCTGTGAATTAACTCGTCAACCACTGCTGAGACACCCATGAATATAGTACGTTGGTGGGAAATTTATTTAAACTGTTGCAACTGCGAATAGTTCATAAAATGAGTATTTGCAATGAACATGTAACCGTTCATTGTTATCTAAATCCTCAGAGTTGAGAAGTACTAAACAAATACGAATTTGAGCTGCTTATGCAAACAACCATTTCCGTGCGTGGTGGCATCCCGAGGAAATGTAGAGAAAACAATTTTAGTTCGGTCTAAATTGCTGGTGATTATTGTCCGTTATTACATTCGAACATCACTTCTTTGGACGTAGAAACCAACTACCATGGTAAGCATTTGACAACATTAGCGGGTTTAATGGGAACAAAGTTGGCCAACTTTTTCGTATAAACACCATATCCGCAATTATTGGGAATAGAGATAGGTCCGTTATCTCCAGACAATTTACGATTGCGGGTCTAATGTGCTACTTGCATGGAACAACTCCTTTATTTATTGATAATTGAATACACAACTATTAGTGCATAGGCATGTTTTAATTGGCATTGCGACTTCCATTATTGCTAAACTAATGTGGATGTTTGCAGTTGTAGCAACGTGTAGCAGAACATTGACATATATACCACCAAATGATTGGATGTCAGGTTGACATTCGGTCCTATTTAGGCAATTTGACATTATATGATGTCGTTATTTCGAGAAATTAAAGAACAGTTACTATCTTAATGCCCCTAGTTTCTTCAGATACGGATCACGTTGGACACAATGACATATATGTATATTTACATACACCTGATATCTCTTCCGATTTCCCCATAGCGTTACGGTAGACACGCCCCCTTATTCAATGCGTTCATAAACCTATGAACGTAACGTGACGTCACTTCCAATGTCGTTCATAGGTTTATGAACACATTGGTCCCGGAAATCACCGGGAATTGTCGGACATTACCGACTGCTTGAGTATATAGTACGTCCGGATTTGGCAAGAAATTTGTAAATCATATCTAAATCGTGAACGAGGCAGAATCTCACCAAAGAACACTGCAATACCACGGTCGTGGAATTCCTTGATGAATTCGCACAAAGTGCGAGCTAGCCAACCCTCGTTCACGACCGAATCGATGTCATTCCCCCCAAACTGAATAAAAACAGCATGGGGGTTCCAATCTATACAGTTCCAGAACAGCTCATTACAATTTGCTAAATTCAAGCCACCACGGGCAAAGAAGCGAACCTCTTTGTCCGGGAGATCAAACCAAGAATCGTCATCATTCAGCCAATCGTAAAGACGAGCAACATGACTACCGCCAAACATAGCAACGCGCACTGTGTTAGACATGTCTAAAAGCGGATGACCTCCAGCACTTTAGGGTCCCTTTTATTCAGAACGGACGGATCGCAAACACACTCACACCACAAAGCATGCATACCACGAAATCCCCGCTTTAGAATAGATCTCACATGCCGTCAACAACGCCAGCGCCAGCTCAAACTGCATGGCCCATCACTTAATCTCATAAGGCACACCCTTCATTGATATAACAATACAATTCACTTTCAGAAGCTAGCGCTCATGTCATACACATTCCACTCACCCACAACACCAACCAAGCGGGACCCGGCTTAAAAACCGACCAGCACTTGCCTGGGGTGGGGTGCAGGAACTTCAGACCCATAAGTGGTCATAGCTCTCAACGAGTTAGGAACGGCATATACCAAAATATGCTCGTCCCGCTTGCCGCTCTGACATTTCTTCGGGAGCAGGACGGCTCACGGCTCAAGAACACACTGACATGTACTAAATGTATACATAATTTTAACAAAATAAAGAAATTAACCAAAAAAATATATAACCAAAAAATCTATTGAATGTAATCATATATATCTCTGTATAAAACAATTCACATATATCGTCAACAATAAAAGTCTACCTTGTACATTATCATCAGATTTACCTCATTTATCAAAACCCAAATAACTCTGCACAAAAAAATTGTCAGCGTCTTCACTTACGCCCGTGCTACAAGATGTAGGGCGGTCCATACAGAAACAACGAAATATCCAAAACATACTGTCTCTGCGCATTTGGCAATAGCAGAATCGCAGTATGATGGCGCATTGAATCACATTGAATCACACGCTCTGCCTTGCGGTTGTTTTTTAAATAACTAACAAACTAACACTATTTTAAATTAATAACACGGGCCCCGCTCCTTTTTCAGCGCACCATATGACACGCTCAGCTCAACCATATATTAAAGGGACCCACCGGGACACCCCTCACACCCCATATTAAAGCTCGTGGGCTCTTCCCCAAACAATCCATCCATCAATTCATTCAAAGAGATAACATTAATTCAATTGTGTCCGCTTTTGCCGTGTTCAGACATGACTATTTTCTGTGTGCCATATCTCCAACAACAACAAACCGTGGGGTGAAGGAGAAGATCACTCGATCTTTTCGACCATCCCGGGCGCTTCGCGCCCATCTACTCACTCACAAGAAATTTGTTTCGGTCTATAATCAGTGTTGTTGCTCTGTGTTACTGAGCGTTGATGTTCAAAAATCCCGCTAATTAATAACGTTTTATCATTTTCATTACAGCTACAAATATCCCCCGAACCTCACAAATATATCATTATGGTAGAACGGCCTGTTGTCGATTTCTTATTCACAGCCGAAACTTAATTGTTAGTTTCAGTTATCATTCTTGAAATCAACACGTCTACATTAGTTACTAGCTAAACAATACAGTTTGTCATATGTGTATACTAAACTGTGAAATTGCGTTTTTTTTTCCGTTCTTCAAGAACGGATTCTCAAAATGTTTGGTTTCCAAAAAAACGAGGATTCGCACTTTCTGAACTGAACTCCATGCGTTCATTTAAATAGATGAATAAATAGTGGGAAAGACAGACAATCCTAGTTCATAATGAATTTAAGTATATAAATATAAATAATAAACGGCGGATTCAACGTGGTCATGGGTTTTGACCGCGATAAAAAATCAGCAAACTCCGCATGAACCCCTTCGGGGTTCATGCAGTTTGCTGATTTTTTCTCGCGGTCAAAATCCCATGACCACATTGAAACCGCCGTTTATTTCTTATATGAACAAATAAGCTACAACAGTCATACCATGTGATTTTATTGCAACTCAGAAGTTGGTCGTTTTATCGGAACAGTTCTGTTTATTTAGGCGGCCATTTTGGTCTCCATCATCAGTTTTACGTTGTCAGTTGCATTATACGTATTAAGATACAGACTCCATCCAAGACAATGCCATATTATATAAAGCACTCGCGATGATCTAGTCCGGTTAGCATACATCTGGTGTATAGCGTGTCAATATAAAAATTGGCGGCCATCTTGGACGCCATCTTGGATTTTATTACCTTCTTAATCTAGGATTTAAACGATGTTTTACATTATCAGTGTCCCCGTACGATTCTACACCATATGACAAGGTAAACTGTGCATTGTCAATTTATTTGTTGGACACAAACTGCATGGACACATATATGTGGTTATTTGTGAAATTGGGGGAGGGTTAAGTTTTTGTCTATTTTATGTCAATACAGGGCTACATGGAACAAACGGTATATCACCAGTAATAGCATACCAAATGTGGAACACTTTTGTCATTCCTAGAATGCTGCATGGTATAGAAATACTACATATGAAAAAAAAAGACATAGATGAACTCGAACGTTTCCAACGAAAAACCATGAGACAATTGCAGAGTTTATCAACACGCACAGCAAATGCTGCTACAAATGCACTTATTGGAGCTATTCCCATCCAAGGCACTATAGATCTCAAAATTACAACATTCTATATTAATATAGCCAAAACACACAACTCTGCAGAGCGAGATCTTGCAATAAAACAACTTATCATGAAAAATGACAACAGCCATAGCTGGTTTATACATGTCAGAGACATACTTTCCAAATATACCCTTCCTGACCCACTGCATATCATAAACACCATCCACAGTAAGGAAGATGCCAACAAATGGAAAACAATATGTAAAAAAGCTATATACCAATATTGGCATGATATTAATGACAGAGAGTTCTCCAGTAAAACAACATTAGCAATGATCAAACTGCAAAAAAATTCCAGCAGCAAATGTCATCTTGTATGGGATTCATCAAAATACTCACCCGCTGCCACAAAAAAGGCTATTATAAAAACATGGTTGATGACAGACACTTATTTACTACAAATAAATAGAAAAAGATTCAGACAAAACTTGACCTCTGCCATATGTCCACTATGCAAACTAGCTGATGAGGACAGAACACACTTCATTTCACAATGTACGAACACTAGTAACCAACGACATCGTTACATACAAAAACTCAAATTATGTCTCTCAAAAACTACCACTGACAAATACATTATTGATCAACCAGAACTCTTAACTCAATTAACCTTAGACTGCACAAAACTAGAAACCTGGAACCTTACCGATATAGAAAAAGAACAAACTGAAAAACTGGCAAGAAATTTCTTATACTCAATCCATGTGCATAGAGTAAACACTTTGAAAACAGAAGCAGACAAGCCCATATAAAATGACAAACTAGCCGAGCTGTACAGGCAAAACAACTACCTGTAAATATTCTTGTCAAAACGACAATTTTAACTATACCAATCTTAAAAACAAAACAAAAATATACATGTACATATGTACATATGAAAGCTCAACTTAAAAGTTTTTAAGTGCAACTTACGCACACACAAATCTTTTAACTCACTAGTACCACAATTTTACTAACTATTTTATCATTACTGTAGTTTTACCTGGTTTTATTTGACTTATTTTTACTTCCATTATTTTATATACCCAATATAATGGGGTGCTCCTCACTTAAAGGAGGGAAATCCACACCAAGCAAGCAAGCAATACTTGGAGAGATATAATGTAAGTAGGAACATCTTTATATAGGGAATACCCTTCCATTTCCAAAAATATATAACTTGGAAGAATTCGACAGATATGCTATATTTGCACAGAGTTGACGCACAACACTTTGTCTGAATCGCCATGATTTTTTGACGCGTCACGCTACATATTTTACCATGACGTCACGAAATCAGAACGAAAGCAGGAAAACGATGTTGAATCTGATTAAGTGTCTATATTCGTTCCATAATTTGCAAATATGTTTACAATCTTTCCGATTTTGATGCCTTGTTAACCAGTTGGCTAATGCCTGTTAACCTCTGAAAATATGTCATTTTTTAGGTAGGGTACCCTATAAAACATAGTGAAAAGTATTTTGTCACCTATCTCGGCTCGGCGCCCTCTGAATTCGAAAACTAGAGTAATTTTCCCATAAGAAAATGATGGTCGCATAAATTCCCCCGATGTGCGACGGTCACCCCCCCCCCCAGCACAGCCTAGACTAATTTACCACTATTTGATCGCCGTAATGGGACCGCATTGTACGACAAAGACATCATTTGTGTTCGCATGTATACGATGTTTCCGGGACGCGTAATCAACACTTAGACTAGACTAACTGTGCATAAATTAATTCAGTTTCGGGCCCAAACAAACTAAAATATAATATATATTAGTGCGCTAGTATATCGATGTTTACGGGAGTTCCGCATAAACAACGCTTGCTTGCAAAACCTTCCGCGACGAAATATAGTTCCTTCCTCGTGTATATCCTGGGCATGATTAGTCCAAACATGTGTACTACAAGGTACTGAAGGTAGGTATACTGTTGTTTAGTAATGTTTACTAGTGTTTGGGTATAGGTAGGTATGTATTAATCACAGTGGCTTCACAATGTTACTTCAATTATTTAATAAACAAATTCAAACAAAATTAAATCGTCGTGATTCATTACACAAGCCCCAGCCAGTGTTTAGGAAATAAAGTTATCGAACACATCACTAGATACACTCGGAGTTCCCACTCCCAGTAGGCCTATGTGTTTTTTCTGGATGTGCGACTTCAAATTGGATTTTGATCCAGGATAAACGAATTGCGTTCGGCAGGCCCATTTCTTCTTTTTTTCGTCATCTTCAATTAGGACTAAATGTCCCCAAACATCCGATTTCTGTTTTTGTTGGTCTTCTGCCATCGCTTTGAGATGAACTAATGATAATGACAAAGGGGGGACAGTTTCAACAAAACAGACAGACTATTGATGACGTAGTAAAAGGCTAGACTTGATTGCTTTTATGTATGCCGCGGTGCGCGTGCAGCCAGAAATTGGCATTGAATGTGTAGCAAGTGATTCGCAGACTGACACAGAGTGTAGTTTCATGTCTAGAAAAGCAGCCGGTGATCAAACAGGCATGTGTTGTGGGGTATATGAATACACAATCAACTGTCCAAATCGCTTCTAAAACGGCTTCTTATTACTTACTCTCGTTACTTAAACTTCCGTAAATGATTTCGGCAACATTTACACGGAGTGGTCTGTGGTTTACTATATTCCAGCCAAAATGGCAGAACTGATCACTCCAAAGTCAAATTTCTGATGTGCTTTGAGAACAATTCGTGCACTAAAAGCTTATTGTGCAAGTGAGTCTGGGGTAATCAAGCCTTGAAATATTGTGTCTGTCATTTGCAGAATGAGGTTCCCAGAGGGTGAATTTAGTGATGCTACCCCGCATTGAAATCATGCAGTGTGACAGTATGACAGACAATGTTTAAGTGATATTTTTAGCAATATGACGAATCTACCTATGTAAAAGCATTCCAACCATCGCCTGATAGGATGCATCGCTTTCCTGGTGTGATTGGGTGAGACTGACGTTATTATGCTGGTGGTAATAGAAATCCCCCCATTTACCACAGACTCACTTCAGCATACAGTAATGCCCTAATTAATCGACTCCTTAACCACAGCAGAATTATGGGTAACTTTTCAGGATTTAGTCAGAAATATTGCTTGTTGCCATTCATCGGAAAGCTCTCGGGAAGAGCTTTCCGATGAATGACAACAAGCCATATTTCAGACTAAATCCTGAAAAGTTACCCATAATTCTACTGTGGTTAAGGAGTCGATTAATTAGGGCATTACTGTAGCTGTGGAGTCTGTGTTTTAACCAGAACGGGGGATAATAAAACTATACATCAGAACTAAGTTCATACCTCAAAGACGCCTACAATGAGAGCAGATTGTCCCACTAAAATTAGGTTGAACTTAAACTTGTCCAGAAGCATCGGGGCACAGCCCTGTGTGTATATGAAGGTAGCTGCAAACACTTCCTGAAATCAAAATTAAATGTTAACTAGAGGTGTGACTGTCACAATGGGACTACGGATACCCCCCTTTTTAAAATACTAAGATGTTTCACATGTCAGTAAACATTTAGTTAAAATAATAAAATAACAGTTGCCATTGCAGGTGTACAACCATAACCCTAATCTTAAACCTATTGACCGAAAATTGTAGGAATAAAAGCTTGGACAAAATTATGTATGTTGCGAAAAAAATTCTAAGTCGAAAAAGGAGAATAACTCCACATGGTACTAAATATCAGTGCCAAGATTAAAAAACATTGACCGAAAAATGTAGGAATAAAAGCTCGGACAAAATTATGCATGTTGCAAAAAAAGTTTCCAAGTTGAAAAAGGGGGATAACTCCACCAAAAAATGTCAGACAGATGTCATAATCGCAGGTGCACAAGTTCCAATGGTACTAAATATCTGTGCCAAGTTTTAAAAAAATTGACCGAAAAATGTAGGAATAAAAGCTCGGACAAAAGTATACATGTTGCCAAAAATTTCTAAGTCGAAAACGGGGGGATAACTCCAAAAAAAAAAAGTCCGACAGACGTCATAATCGCAGGTGCACAGGTTCCCATAATGGTTGATGTCTGTGCCAAGTTTCACGGAAATTTATCAAAAAACGACTGAGAAAAACTCCGGACAAATTTGTGTCCACGGACGGACGACGACGACGCCGACGGACGACGGACGGACGGACGGACAAGCTGACTCCAGTATACCCCCCCTAACTTCGTTGCGGGGGGTGTAATTAAATAAAATAAAAGTATACATTGGAAGTTCTATTATTCATCTGGAAGCATTTTCATGATTTATTGGCAGATGGCAGACAATAGAAAATGTAGAAGGAATCCTATTTATTGGTCGAAAAGTTTTACATACATGTACGTTTGTTGAACTTATTATCTGAACATTTCCTAAGGGATAACTAGTTAACTACCAGTGTTCGTCAATGAGTACTTATTAAAGAAAGAGTAAATCGGTGCGATGTATACATGAGGGTTACACAAACATCTATTCCAGTCACATTCATAATCTCAGTCAGCTCTATATCTCCCTTGGTCAAATGGACCTGCTGAATTGCTATGATGCTGGTGGGTCCTGCTGAATTGCTATGATGCTGGTGGGTTCTGCTGAATTGCTATGATGCTGGTGGGTCCTGCTGAATTGCTATGATGCTGGTGGGTCCTGCTGAATTGCTATGATGCTGGTGGGTTCTGCTGAATTGCTATGATGCTGGTGGGTTCTGCTGAATTGCTATGATGCTGGTGGGTCCTGCTGAATTGCTATGATGATGGTGGGTCCTGTTGAATTGCTATGATGCTGGTGGGTCCTGCTGAATTGCTATGATGCTGGTGGGTTCTGCTGAATTGCTATGATGCTGGTGGGTCCTGCTGAATTGCTATGATGCTGGTGGGTCCTGCTGAATTGCTATGATGCTGGTGGGTTCTGCTGAATTGCTATGATGCTGGTGGGTTCTGCTGAATTGCTATGATGCTGGTGGGTTCTGCTGAATTGCTATGATGCTGGTGGGTCCTGCTGAATTGCTATGATGCTGGTGGGTCCTGCTGAATTGCTATGATGCTGGTGGGTTCTGCTGAATTGCTATGATGCTGGTGGGTCCTGCTGAATTGCTATGATGCTGGTGGGTTCTGCTGAATTGCTATGATGCTGGTGGGTCCTGCTGAATTGCTATGATGCTGGTGGGTTCTGCTGAATTGCTATGATGCTGGTGGGTTCTGCTGAATTGCTATGATGCTGGTGGGTTCTGCTGAATTGCTATGATGCTGGTGGGTTCTGCTGAATTGCTATGATGGTGGTGAGTCCTGCTGAATTGCTATGATGCTGGTGGGTCCTGCTGAATTGCTATGATGCTGGTGGGTCCTGCTGAATTGCTATGATGCTGGTGGGTCCTGCTGAATTGCTATGATGCTAGTGGGTCCCGCTGAATTGCTATGATGCTGGTGGGTCCTGCTGAATTGCTATGATGCTGGTGGGTCCTGCTGAATTGCTATGATGCTGGTGGGTCCTGCTGAATTGCTATGATGCTGGTGGGTTCTGCTGAATTGCTATGATGCTGTCAGGTCAAACTGATGCCGCTTCGAAAGAGTACCATTATTTTTTCTAAAGTTGTCATTTTCGCAGTGTTAGGCTAATCTGAGC
This sequence comes from Siphonodentalium dalli, assembly GCA_032622095.1. Classification (NCBI taxonomy): domain Eukaryota; kingdom Metazoa; phylum Mollusca; class Scaphopoda; order Gadilida; family Siphonodentaliidae; genus Siphonodentalium; species Siphonodentalium dalli. The sequence goes on along the minus strand of CP136061.1, from coordinate 264,643,875 downwards.
AATTTGAGAAAAAGCCAGTAACTTTATAAAACATTCAAAATCATATTTATTTTTTAACACTTTAATAATGGATGCACTGCTGTTTGCAAAACAACAAGAATAGCAATCTGGATCATGTAAAGTCAATTTGCAATAACTGATACAACCAGTATTAAATTATTTCACAATATATATGTTTTGGAATGTTTCATAAACATAATGGTTTTTCTTGGATGTGTTCAGATTATCCAAATAACGCGAAAATGACAAAATAAAAAAATATAACAGTACTTTTTCTTAAAAGCATTCAGTTTGCCAAAACAGCATCATAGCAATTCAGCAGAACCCACCAGCATCATAGAACATTAGCAGGACTACTTGCACACCAGTGTATATGTCACGGTGTATATGATGATCATTGCAAACATCTATTCCGTTAAAATTTATAATATTAATCAGCCCGATATCTTTACGAGGGTTTCCACTAAACATTCTTCCAATCTTCTGAACAAACAATATGTGTAAAGCGATTATGTATGGTAAAATCTTCGATGTTGCAATGCTTGTAAGAAATACACGTATACAAGACTGAAGAAGTACAAAACCATGTATCCATATCCACAACGTTGTTTAAATATCAGAATTATTATTTGGAGCACGCATAAGCACTAAGCATCACAACAAAATAATGATGCAGTTATGTTCTACTTGATGTAAATTTTCGTCATGGTGGTCTTTAACCCTTTACCCAACAGAACGGCCCTGTGCCAATGCATTCTCTTATATATGCGAGTCGACCATAGGTCGCCTCGCATATATAAGAGAATGCATTGGCTTAACATATTAAAAATGATAAAATTGTCAAAGAATGTAGAAAAATATTATAAAAAATGTAAGAAAAAATTATAAAATTGTTAAAGAATGTAAGAAAAAATGGTGAAAAGTGTTAGAAAAAGAATTTGTTTAGGCCAATGCATTCTCTTATATATGCGAAGCGACCTATGGTCGACTCGCATATATAAGAGAATGCATTGGCACAGGGCATAACTGTAACCATCACAATGTGGTCAATGAACCGGTTCCAATGATATCCATATTTGTATGGTGTTATTGAGACAGACCGAAGATATTTTAGGCTGTTGAAGCATTATTTGGGCGTTTTTGGCCGTTTTGTTGGGTAAAGGGTTAATAAAATGAGTCTCTTCAGGAACGATTAAGAGCGAATTAAAAAGTGAGCAAAACAAATTGTACTCCGCGAAATTAAATATGAGTAAATTATAGCCTATTCTGTATTCTGTATAAAAGGAGATGGTCCCATAAATGGCCGGATTTAGTATAGGGTCCCCCTTTAAATTAGCCTCACCATAAACTTGCCAATCTGGTAGCCGCACTCAGCACTACTCGCTATCCGACAACACGATCTGGGAGCACCACAAGCTGCCTTGGGCAGTGAACAGCTGAAAGCGTTGTTCTTCTGCCAGTCGATGTAACTGTTGACCCCACAACAACTCAGCTGTAAACAAACATTCAAAAACATATGGAATACTATTAGGGCCACTTCCTAATGGCGCGCCAAAAGCGACACAAAGTGCGCCATTAGTAACGTGCCGAAAGCGACAAAATGTGTGATAGTAGCACATGTTTCGGCATGCCGAAAGCGACAAAATGTTACAGCGCACATTTTGTCGCTTTCGGCATGCCGAAACATGCGCTAATATCGCACATTTTGTCACTTTCGGCACGTGCGCCCAAAGCGACAAAATGTCCGATGTAACGACGCACATTTTGTCGCTTTCGGCATGTTCCATGTAGATATCGCCCCCACACCGTTGTTCATTAGCATAGCAAAGATCATTAAAATCCGTTCCATGTAACGGTGGTTCATAAGAATATCAAACATCATTCAAAAGTGACTTATCACTTATGACAGAGATAGAGCAGATATCGCCCCCACACGGTGGTTCATAAGAATACCAAACATCATTCAAAAGTTACTTATGACAGAGATAGAGCAGATATCGCCCCCCACACGGTGGTTCATAAGAATACCAAACTCTTCAAAATATTCAAATCCAACTAATGAGAGCTCTAAATATTTTATAGAATGACAGATGGACAATTGGATGGTTTCACAGACTCCTGGACCGATGGAAGGCGATACAATTTTGTTTATCATTTCATATACCAATAAATAATTGAAATATAACACTCACTTTGAACTGAAGAGAATCGATGAAATCCATGGCCACCATGTCATCATTGTACGACTGGATGTTGTTTCTCAATGTTACCTGAAGGTCATTTCGCATCTTGGACAGAAAGAAGAAAACTAGGACGCCAGTAGCAACCTCTATCAGAAACACGAAGCCAATCAATATAATGGACTGCAAAAAATAAAATGCGCTCTCAGGAATTCTGGCGACAGTCACAGTGGATTTAGTGTTAAAGATATGGTAACCGTATTGCTGTTTAAATAGTCACATCCATTATAACCGCCATAAACAGTAAGAATATTATCTTAAAGACAAACACTGTTCTTATACCAATCATAAATATCGCGTAATTGCATGTTATTGTCATGTTAGTACTCTGTGTTTGTAAATAAACAACATGTTATATAAACAGACAGTATGTAAATAGTATGCAACATACTGGTATAGCTCGCTAATCTTCGCATATCAAGATTTAGCAGATAATATCGCATTCATACTATACTATTACTATATTCTTGAGGAATTTTTTTTATAATTTGGTAACTGTTATTTTTAAATTATAACCTATAACGAAGGCCATCCATGCATTAAATCTATGATTTACTCGATGAATCCACTAATTCAGTTTTAACCCTTTCTATACTAAATACTCAAAAACGACCATTGTTTGAACTTATTATCTGAACATTACCCTGCAATAAATAGGACTCCTTCTGTAATTTTATCTGTTGTCTGCTTATTTTTTCCTGAAAACCCCTCCAAATGATCATGTACGGTACAGTAATGCCCTAAATAATCGACGCCTTAACCACAGCAGAATTATGGGTAACTTTTCAGGATTTAGTCGGAAATATGGCTTGTTGCCATTCATTGGAAAGCTCTCACAGAGCTTTCCGATGAATGGCAGCAAGCCATATTTCCGACTAAATCCTGAAAAATTACCCATAATTCTGCTGTGGTTAAGGAGTTGATTATTTAGGGCATTACTGTATTTGGTCAAGGACATTGTACTAAACAAAATTTTAAATGAGCTACATGAACTCATGTAGGACAATATGTCTAAACTGTGTTTTCCTCTAGTGTAAGTAGATTTACTTATAATAAATAGAGACCTTTCGCAAAATCACTATTACGATTACAGATAGGATATATTGTCCTAGTAACAACACATAGGATGGTTAATTGGTATATATATATTTGATGGAAAAAGTAATGTGTGTCTCTTTCAGATCCCATATTCTTATCCGTGTGTTATACACCACACAGATAATGTTAGAGCGTCCCCAAGCAGGACCGGTAGCACGTCCTTGACAAACCTGCACATAATTAAATTGTGTGAGGTACATTACGTCTCATATAAGAACCCCAATGTGTGAAGATCAAATTTTTTGGGCTGTATACTGGCATAATATGGCCATATCCAAAATTGTAATCGTAATTTTGCGAAAGGTCTGTATTATGAAGGGATGACACATTTTGTACATCAAGGTTTTATTATTTTTAATTAAAAAACAATGATTTCCCCAATCTCCCGGACTAATTTTCTGAAATATCCTGAGTGGGTACAAGCATATACCAAATTTCTACTAGCTGCAAGCTACTTGTGGATAATCAGTATTTGTTTTTATTATATGACTATCGTTTATCCTCCCCCAATACCACTATAGTAAAGAGATCATTTCCCGACCATCGGATCAGCTTCAGTTTGATTCGATGTCATACCACCCTTCTCTCTTACGCATGTCTGTAAAAAGCCAGACTATTTATTATAGAAAAATAGTTCCTTGTTACTAGTGGCCTACATGGGGTTTCATTTCATAATTCATGACAGAAATCGTGCTTTTAAATAAAATGCATGTCATATAATAAACCTATTATCGCTGCAGTGAATTGATCTGGATCAGAATCATGTCTCGTTGAAGAGGTAAAATCGCTGGATCAAACTCAATGCCAGCGGCGTATCATTTTCATTCAGCAATCTGACCTCTTCAACTCGACGTGATACTTCACCCATATCAATTCACTGCAGCAATAACATGTATTTACCCACTCATGATAATTCTCATATTCAGTCAATCAGCCCTCATAATTGGCTACGACAATCAGCAATGCCGAAGCAATTTGCTGAAGCAAACTGGGCCATGGCAAAGGGTTGCTGTAGTGGATTCCAGAAGCCAAACAATCGCGCGCTTTGAACTGCTACGGACGTTAGAAAACGGCCGTTATAATCGCTCGCTCGCGCCCGGTGTGGAACAACCTTAAGACCACCTCTAGATGGGAGCTATCAAATTTGCACGATTTTCGTTTAAAAATATGGCCACCGGTAGCCATCTTCAAGTTTACTCCTTCCCTCACCCGATCGTCAGCAAATTGCATATGGATCTTCAGGGTAACCACTAGACGGGAGCCATATAATGTTTCGGAATTTTGTTGAAAAACATCGAAGCCAGGAGCCATTATAGGTTTTACGTTTTACAAGAGGCAAAGGGTTGCTGTAGCCAATTAATGAAGCCAAACAATCTGTATTAAGAGAGCAGGTCAAAGGTCATAGGTATCCTCTATGTATTCTGAATGTTACTTACAATTTTGAGAAGATAGAGATTATCTCTCAGTGCTCCCACACAACCAATCAGAGAACTGATGAAAATGAAGGTTCCGTCAACAATAAGCAGCCATATCGCATCAATATACACATACTCCAGTCGTCCAAACGTTCCACGTCCGACAGTCATAAAACAACCAACAATGATCATCACGCATCCTGCCACCTAAAAAAACATAAATTAAAGTCACACAAGGTTTTTAATTCTGTGGTTTATGCTGACTTTAAATTTAACTCAGAATTTGTTTTTAAATTTGCCACTGACTAGTGCTGGGTAAAAATACTGCGGTAGTTCTAAAATCACATCATTGTATACCTTATTAACGATTATTTCCACATGTATTCAGTAACGAAAGGCAGCTTGACAAATTAAAGTGTCAATCATACTGTAGGTCAGCTTCGAAAGGGGATAATGTCATACATTATGTCAATGGTGCGATAGGGAAAGTTGAAATTATTAAGAGGTCAACCAAAGCCATATGAAATTAGTTTTGGATAATTCGATGACAAATGTTGGTTGCAGGGCATACCGGGCTATTTACTAAATACTATTTAGTCATGCAAAGATTAATGTTTTTCATTGAAAATCATTCAAGTTTGATAGCTCTCATCTAGGGTGATAAATGTGGGCTGTATGGTGTTCTGGTGAATTCAAGAATCCAAGATGGCTGCTGGTGGCCATGTTTTAAAACAAATTCCGGAAAAAAAATATTACAGCTCCCATCAAGAGGTCACCTCAAAGATCCATATGAAGGTTAGTGATGATCGGAAGAGGGATGTGGCCTGTAGGGTTTGCTGAAAGATTTAGTAATGCGAAGAGTAAAATCCAAGATGGCTGCTGGCGACCATGTTTTTCAAGGAAATTCAGAATAATTTGATGGCTTCCATCTAGTGGTCACCCAGAAGATCATGCAGTGTGAAGTTTGGTGACAATCGGATGAGGGATGTGGTCTGTAGGGTGTGCCAAAGAATATAGTCATGCAAAGATTAAAATCCAAATTTCATCGAAAATCATTCAAATTCGAAAGCTCCCATCTAGAGGTGATCCTGAGTGAGTAATGAATCTGTGTGACAAAATTTGAGACATATGAAAGGATTAAATTGTTAATCGTTTATCTTACTAAACCTATAGAAGAATTCTATCTTAGTAGTTGGGAATTTGAGTGATGCGCAATGCATTGTGGGGGGAAAAGGGAGAAGAGTTTCCAGCTAATATTATGAGCTTTTCTTTTTGGACAATTCTAGGCCAACAATGTTCTGTATATCAGTGGGATATATATAAAATGGTCTGTATATCAGTGGAATACATATAAAATGTTCTGTATATCAGTGGGATATATATAAAATGGTCTGTATATCAGTGGAATTATATATACATATTTTATGGCATGGATGTGAAATCTGCTAGTTGAAGTGAAATTTGCCTTGATTGAGGGTGCTAACAAAGATAGCGTTGAACCATTCTCCCTATTGGTGCACTCCAGGTATGCTCTGAGCGTTTCTGCGAGATCGCCAGAAGTTTCTATTCTAAAAATAGCCCGTAAAACTGTCCCAAAAGGTTGTATGTATTATACCCCAAAAAAATAAAAAATAAAATCAATATTAATTGATAACAAAATCCTGCCAGTCTAACTGTATACATACATGTACACTTAAACAACACATATTTTAGAATACAAATGTCACATTAGACTTACCCATAGTACGAAGCTTAGAGTAAACAGACTGAATTTGATCCAAAAGTGTCGATCTTTGCATCGTATTTTCCATGAAGCACCCGCGAAGAAGACATTAGGAGGTTTTGTTCTGTTTGGATGACTGCGAGTTACTCCATTGCTTTCTCGTTCTGTTTCACTCATGGGTGCGTGACCACAACCTGTAAGACAAGGACAGTATGGGGTCAGTGCAGCTGATGGGGTTGTTGTCGTTATATTTTGTACATAAATGCACACCATGTGCATTTATGTATACAGAACTCCACACCAGTCTCGGTCAGAGCGAGATTGAAATGTTGCTGTAAATAAATTGCCATCTGCTTCAATTTGAAAGTAGTTTTCTTTGGATACAGGCATAAATTTCTTTGATCACAAGGACGAAACTACATGGTAAAATTTATCATTCATCACATAAACAGGTAACAAAAGAACTGCACGGTTGTTTGATCAAAGAGCGGAAGAAACCGAACTTAGAAAAATTATCAACACATGTGCATTTATGTAGGAAACACTATGACACGATCCTTGGTATGTGACATTACGCGAGACTGGTGTGCATTTATGTATACAGATATGCACACAGTGTACATTTATGTATATAATGTTACAACAATGACCCACCAGCATTGATCAGTGCAGAGTTAACCAGTGTGTGCACTAGCAGGGAGATTATTTTGTCAAATGTTTTTGGCCATTAATTAACAAGAAACAAGGCTCCAATGTTATCTTATGTGGGCAATAATGAAATCGACAAAAAATCTTCATAATTACTTCAACTTGATTATAAAATTCCTCCTGCTACATGCAGACTTACATCAAACTGCAAGTAATCCAGGCTTCATCGAAATTGGGGACAACAATTAGTTTTGAAGAGGAACAGTCTCCCACTTCCAGCCCTCGAAATTAGGAAAAATGTTGCATGGCAAAGTTAATGCAGTGGCATAGTGATGTGTGGTTTTACAGTTTCTAGGATTTCTTTCGGTTTTATTTCAAAACCAAACCTATTCTTCCGGTTTCAATTAACCGACATCACTGGTAGCTGAATGTCACTTTTACAAGATGTATTGCTAGCACTCCTTTGTCAACTCCTATTTGCAACCATTACTAGTAGCAGTTTCATTTTGGAACATTTGGGTGTCATGAGAGATAATGGCACATATTGTCACAGACATTAGACTATGGAAATCACTGGAAAATGGCTGGAAATATTGTAGTCAAATAGTATACCATCTGTTCTATGCATATAGTCATTGGTGTATATTTTGAGTATATCGATAACCGAAACCAATATTTGGTTTTTCTACAAAAACCATACCGAAACCAAAACCGAAATGAAATTTCAAAACCACACATCAAGACTGTGGCATGTTAGATTCCACATGTTGCCCCGGCTTTTCCCAAGGCATTGCTTATTAAGCGATTTTATTTTCTGTGTGACATACTTAAACCATCGACGTATATATTATAAATATAGATCGATGCTTAAACTGAAACTTATCGACACCTTATAGCAATAAAATCGGGACTGGCTTCAAAGACCTATGCTCTAGACTGTTGCCGATTCAATTTGAGATTTTATTTGATGTCGAATCCCTGATACGATATCGGATTTTGAATCTGCAGGCAAGTGCCCATGCATTCGCAGGGCCATGAAATTAATACATGCAATTGGTGATGTCAATTTTGAGGCAGAATAAAGTGATGAAGACAATCTTATTCTAGACACTAGTGCATTACCCTTTATCTGCATTTTTTGTTGGACAATTGTTATATTGTAACAGAATGAGAGAGGTGCGGGAATTTGCACCGAAAGTTAATAGAAGCGGCCGGCATCGTCCAAACGATATTGATGTTGCTTAATTTTGCTAATCACACAAAGCGTCTAATGACTGTGACCAAGTTATCTAGACCTCTCGTGCAGAGAAGTCATCAGCCTTCTATATAATTTACACCGTGACAGATACATGTATACTACGATGTAGTGACTATAGTATAGCGAGTATTTGTGAAGAAATCTTGCAGTCTGTGGCAATCATAAGATAAAGATATTCAATAGTACATATACTAATGATGATATATTATACAAATGCTTCAATTTATTTATAATGACCAATGGCTGTGGGCGTGCCATACAGAGTACATCACTACATGTACATGACTCAGAGTTGTTTATATATAACGAAAATACGAAATGCAGAATAATTAGAAAGATATTTTCAGAAAACACGGAGAAAAATTATGAAACATTCAGAATATTTTACGAGTATAAGGTATTATTCAATATACCGACACAGAATCAAGACCGAAAGCTGATCACATCAGTGGTTTTCGTGCAGCGTATGGATCTTGATGAGTGACATTGAAGTTTGATTTCGAGTACGAAATTCAGTTGTACGAACAAGTCATTTTCCATAATTCGGTCACAAAAATTGAGATAGTCAGTAAGATGAACAAATTAATTTTCATATTGAGACTTATAACAAAAAGATCAATTTCAACTTATAATTTTGGATTTTTTGAAACAAGCAGGTGCGCGAATTTTTCGTCAGTACGAAATTTGTCATGTACATATTTGCAATTTCCACGCTTCCGGTTGCATGCAAAATGTCGAATGAACAATGAAAATTACTTATTATTAGTAAAATATTGCTTGATCCGAGTAGACAATGCCGATACCACCAGCATTACTTGCTCGACTACAGAAGCGGGGAATTTCTGTCAGAGATAGAGGCAATAAAAGTGCGAAATTAATGGGTTTTTTACCAGTTATTTCCTAAGTTCGGGATATGGTGGTGATCGGCCAGCATGCGTCACTTTTTCAGTTTCACTTCATTGAAATAGTTCGCTTTAAAGCCTATGGTACATGCTGCGATATCCGTCTGATTTTATTATCTCAACACCTATTATTATTGTCAAGAATTAATGAATCCTCATTCAATCGTATGTGGAAAGATTTCCGTCATAATTATGTAGAAACACAGTTGTTGGAAATTTGTCAAAAAACCCGAAAAGAGATGTCACCACCACTAATTATTAATATAATTGACAAGTAGGGAAAGCTACTGAGCCCACCCATCTCCCATCAAACCATGTCACCGCTCGTTTCGTGTTCAATTGCAACAATAAAAACATTAAGGGGATGGTAAAGTCTGGTCAAGATGGCCACCGCGGATTGCACCCTACCTCCAGATGATCAATAATTACTCACCGGCCATAGAATGGATAAACTTCATATTTTTCACACATAATAATCAATAATAAACAAAGATCTTGTCATTAGTAGAGAAATTATAGCTGTTAGAATTTACTCGCGGTAGAGTGACAAAAAATCATGTCCCCAAACGGCGTTTCTCCAGTTCCAATGGTTAACTTTTTGTACCTGAACAGTCAAAATGGTCCTATAAGAATCTGGCTAGAGACAAGGAGACATCATTTTGAGGAAAAACAAGAACTTTCCCAAATACCCTGCCTGTGAAAATAGTACTGTCATCCTGAATAATGGCAAAATGTCCTCCATTTGCATTGTTTACATTCGTAGGAACTATTTTTCTTGGTATGGGAGACCATAATATCCTAACATTATTTTGCGATAGCCGATACACAAGCCATGGGGGCGGGGCGGCCATGATTACAAACAAACCCATCCGTCAATACTAGAATACGATTACGAATGGAAATCGATCAGTATAGACAATCGCGCATGGGATCAAGCTTTTGATTATGCCCATCAATAGATATGGGTGATAAGCAATATGATTGTACCTGATAACCGACAATTTCTCGATTAATTTACATTCAAATGTTATTAAACGTATTTTTCTCCACAATGTTGTTTATCCCAGTGCACCAAAATAGAATTGACCGGAGTGAACTCGCACAAGGAGTCCGTCGTAAAATATGACATATTTCGTCGGAATACGGTACTTTCCTATTCATAAATATGTTTTTATATAGGCTATTTGATTTTAGAATAATACAATATTCTGAAACATGTAAGTTTTCTATTTATGTTATTTGCGTACTAATACGACATCTTGTAATCTCGCTTTCGACTATAGACTGGTGATTCTAAAAATAAAATATCAACATTTCCATCTGTAAACAGCACAAAACTTCATAAATCGTGGGTAATCAAGCAACTAAATTAATTCCAACAACTTAAATAAACTGAAAGCATCGATTTCATATCATAAACTTGCCCGATTGCAGGATCGGATTGCTTTTCTGGTCGATTTTCATGTACCTGCCGCAAATTAAAAAATGACAACAACGTCATGAACATGTGTTTACAATTGAAATATGGCGACTGCCGATTCCACGAGTCGCCATCCGAGAGTCAAGGGCAGATAATTTCAATTGCTATTATCTGCGCTTGACTCTCAGATGGCGACTCGTGGAATCAGCGAGCCGCTGTTGTTTGGGAAGTTGTATACGATAAAAGTAATTATAAAGTGATAATTTTCTACTGCACTTACGGTAAACATGAAAAGAAATATATGTTTTATTTACTAGGATGTGGTACTTTTCTGAAATTAATGTTTTTATTGATGCAATTGAACACGAAACGAGCGGTGACATATTTGGTTTGATGGGAGATGGGTGGGCTCAGTAGCTTTCCCTACTTGTCAATTATATTAATAAGTAGTGGAGGTGACATCTCTTTTCGGGTTTTTTGACAAGTTTCCAACAACTGTGGTAGAAACCGGCAGTTGGAACTTGGACTGCACATGCTCACGACAAGATCGCGAGTATAAAAATGATATCAAGTAATGATTGATTTTAGATGCAAAATCAGAGCGTATCCTTGGTTTATCTCTGCTTACGATGGAATTGCAGTCTTTTGTACGCAAAAATTGTAGGGTACCGGTAGTCATTCATGTGGTTAACCATGGCCTGTGAACAACCCATGATATCCTAATCTGCAACTGTCTATCTATCTACTTGATACTCAATGTGCTGATGTTTATGTGGAGGTCCAGGTGCTACCACGGCCGCGTAACTTTATAACCCTGTGGTGACTCCAGTAGAGATGGGCGGTATTGAAATTTTAAGCTCGGTATCGGTAAATTTTCGTCGATTTACCGCGGTATCGGTACGGTAATCGGTATTGCTATTAAATTACAAAACCAGAGCAGAAATTCCCGGTAAATTGCGGTAACTCAAGTTTTTAACTGAATATGCATGAAAATATGCCCACGGATTTACCACATTCGCGACAACAGCTAAATGAGGCAACACAATGACCTACACAATTATTAAATTAAGTGATATTCACACATCTCTTTGATCATTTATTTCCTGTTTTTAAACGAATGTTTAATGAATGGAATAAGGGTAGGATCATGAAATAAATATATGTTCATAATATATTATTTCAGGTGATGATGAGGAAGTGTTTGCTGAGGACTATGATGACCCCGGGAGACCAGAAGTGAGCCCTCAGCTCCCAGAGAATTCTGTAGAGGACGCTATACCGAAACCAGCAGAAGCCGAAGCAGATACAGCTGAAATCGATAACGACGGAGACCTTGTTCATGAGGTCTCTGCATGCCCAAACAAATCTAATTCGTTCCATGAATGTACAAGTTACTGCAAAAAGAGATGGGGAGTTAAAAAGTTCAAAGAAGATGTCGACATGAAAAGCAGACGAGAGAGAATGATTTCGAAATATCCACTGCCTCCTGGATGGGTGGAAGTCGGTGATACTAACACGTGAGTAAAAACATTTGGTGACATATGTGACCCGCCATATCAAATCCAGTCGTAAGTTGGGATTTTTTTACCATGTGCCAATGCATTCTCTTATATATGCGAGTCGACCATAGGTCGCCTCGCATATATAAGAGAATGCATTGGCCTAACAATTTTAATAATTTTTTCTTGTAATCTTTAACAATTTTATAATTTTACCCATACAGAGCCCCAGACAAACATGAGCAGACAACACTCTTCTATATGCTTCTATATATGTGTGGGGCTCCCTGCAGGGTAATGGATGTTTTTTTATTTTATGTCCTAAAAATGTAAGAAACATTTATTTAAAAAATTGTTAGGCCAATGCATTCTCTTATATATGCGAGGCGACCTATGGTCGACTCGCATATATAAGAGAATGCATTGGCACAGGGTAAAAAAATCCTGATTTACGACTGTATTTGAGATGGCGGGTCACATATTTACTAGTATGTGGTTCATATAGCGCTATGGTCTAATTAATTGACCCTTTCAATGAGGTTGTAAGCCGGTTATGACCACGGTCATACCGCCCCTTAACCATGACTAGTAAATTCCCTAATCGTTTCAACACTAGTTCAAATGTTTATTTTCGATAAAATGGAGAGTTCGCACTTGTTACGCTGTAACATATAATCTTTGACAATGCATCAGTCGGAATTTATTCTGATTTATACCTGTAAATTTTCTTCCATTTTTTTCCTATGTTTGATTTAACATGAATGTATATTGTTTCCAACTTAACACCAACAAGGATTGTAATAAACTGATAATTGATCTGAGTTGAGGGACATCTCAATGTGCGATTACCCATCTGCTGATTGGTGCAAAGCCAGAATTGTGCCTGCTAACACGTCACGATTGGCCCAAGGCAAGAATTTTGGCTGGCAGACTATCACCCAGGCTATAGTCTTCATATTATTTATCCGCTTGTCATCACGAGTGGTGCGAGGTGACTCCCAGTGAGATTAGTGGAAAGCAAACTATTACCCAGGCTATAGTCTTCATATTATTTATCCACTTGTCGTCACGATTGGTGCGAGGCGAGATTAGTGGCAAGCAAACTATAACCCAGGCTATAGTCTTCATATTATTTATCCGCTTGTCATCACGATTGGTGCGAGGTGACTCCCAGTGAGATTAGTGGAAAGCAAACTATTACCCAGGCTATAGTCTTCATATTATTTATCCACTTGTTGTCACGATTGGACCGATTGGTGCGAGGCGAGATTAGTGGCAAGCAAACTATTACCCAGGCTATAGTCTTCATATTATTTATCCACTTGTCATCACGATTGGTGCGAGGGGAGATTAGTGGCAAGCAAACTATAACCCAGGCTATAGTCTTCATATTATTTATCCACTTGTCATCACGATTGGTGCGAGGCGAGATTAGTGGCAAGCAAACTATAACCTAGGCTATAGTCTTCATATTATTTACCTGCTTGTTGTCACGATTGTGCGAGGTGAGATTAGTGGAAAGCAAACTATTACCCAGGCTAAGTCTGCATATTATTTACCCGCTTGTCTTCACGATTGATGCAAGACGAGATTAGTGGCAAGCAAACTATAACCCAGGCTATAGTCTTCATATTATTTATCCACTTGTCGTCACGATTGGTGCGAGGCGAGATTAGTGGCAAGCAAACTATTACCCAGGCTATAGTCTTCATAATATTTATCTGCTTGTCGTCACGATTGGTGCAAGGCAAGATTAGTGGCAAGCTAACTATTACCCGGGCTATAGTCGTCATATTATTTATCCGCTTGTCATCATGATTGGTGCATGGCGAGATTAGTGGCAAGCAAACTATTATTACCCAGGCTATAGTCTTCAAACTATATATCTGCCGGCTGGCACGCAGTGAGAATAGTGTCATTTGAACAGTAAGTAGGACTATTAACTTCGGCCGGCGGACTTGGTCAATAGTCCTGCATGCTGTTCAGAAGACACCAACTCGGGGAAATAGTTCTCGATATTCCACCTCAAGGCAGTCAATAGGTTTATATTATAAGTCTTTATACAGTAATGCCCTAAGTAATCGACTCCTTAACCACAGCATAATTATAGGTAACTTTTCATGATTTAGTCGGAAATATGGCTTGTTGCCATTCATCGGAAAGCTCTCAATTAGAGCTTTCCAATGAATGGCAACAAGCCATATTTCCGACTAAATCATGAAAAGTTACCCATAATTCTGCTGTGGTTAAGGAGTCGATTACTTAGGGCATTACTGTATATTATAGGTTTATATTATAAGTCTTGTTTGGGAAAAGAGACCAGATTTTCTTGTATTCTTTTTCAGTGGCAGATACTACTATTGGAACTGTCTGACGGAGCAGGTTTCATGGCTATCTCCTTCCCATCCCAGAGCGATTATCTCACAACCAGCAGAGAAACTCAAGGGTTAGTAAAACCAGGGTTTCCACTATTGGTGATCAGAATGACAAATTCAGCCATGCCAAGATAATGCATTAATACACATTGGAATATAATAAACAGACATTGGTCCGCAACTAATAAAACTTAACGACTCCAGTTTTCAGAAACATCAAGCCAAGCTTGTTTGGATTTAGACTCGGCTCGTCAGTGGTGACTGAGCTGTGGTGGTTTGGCACCCTATTAACCTTGCGAAAGTAGGGGTGATTCCCCTAGGCCCATGTAGGATAGGTATAATTGCATCAAAATACTGTATGGCCGTTACAGTAATGACATATATTGATTCACAATGAATATGGTGTATTAGGTACTACCTAAAACTGTTTATTAATTAATGTGTAAATCAGCTACACAGTCAAACTAATCGATGCTCTATACAGATAACAAAATGGAGATTTTAGGGTCCTTTCCCCCCAAGCCTTGAAATAGGGTGTCTGTCATTTGCAGAATGAGGTCCCCAGAGGGTGAATTTAGTGATGCTACCCCGCATAGTGGGCTAGCATCACCAAATTCACCCTCTGGGAACCTCATTCTGCAAATGACAGACACCCTATTTTTAGGGTCCCTTTCCCCTCACCATAATTCCAGTTGATGGCTCCCTGCTTGAGTGGACCACACCCCTCACCATAATTACAGTTGATGGCTCCCTGCTTGAGTGGACCACACCCCTCACCATAATTATACCCCCCGCAACGAAGTTAGGGGGGGGGTATACTGGAGTCAGCTTGTCCGTCCGTCCGTCCGTGGACACATATTTGTCCGGAGTTTTTCTCAGTCGTTTTTTGATCAATTTCCTTGAAACTTGGCACAGACATCAACCACCATGGGAACCTGTGCACCTGCCATTATGACGTCTGTCGGACTTTTTTTGCTGGAGTTATCCCCCCTTTTTCGACTTAGAAACTTTTTTTGCAACATGCATAATTTTGTCCGAGCTTTTATTCCTACATTTTTCGGTCAATGTTTTTTAATCTTGGCACTGATATTTAGTACCATGGGAACCTGTGCACCTCCTGCGATTATGACGTCTGTCCGACATATTTTGTGTGGAGTTATTCCCCTTTTTCGACTTATAATTTTTTCCGCAACATACATAATTTTGTCCAAGCTTTTATTCTTACATTTTTTGGTCAATAGGTTTAAGATTAAGGTTATGGTTGTACACCTGCAATGGGAACTGTTATTTTATTATTTTAACTAAATGTTTACTGACATGTGAAACATCTTAGTATTTTAAAAACAGGGGGGTATCCGTAGTCCCATTGGGACAGTCACACCTCTAGTTCCAGTTGATTTCTCCCCGGTTGAGTGGACCACACCCCTCACCATAATTCCAGTTGATTTCTCCCCGGTTGAGTGGACCACACTGCATATCAAAATTTGTTTACATTGGGTTGGAATATTTGTGACTCCTTTATTATACCCCCCGCAAAGAAGTTAGGGGGGGGTATACTGGAGTCAGCTCATCCGTGCTCACAAAATGCTACTAATGTGACTAAGAAGGCACATAAACATCCTTAATGCTCACAAAATTGCTTAAGTGGCTAGCCACATTATCAACCTTATTTGACACCTGAAATGTGTTCTAAGTGGCTTGAGGAAGTCACTTGAAAAAGTAGTTCTTTAAAAAATGGAAACAATTTGCCCATCAATATGGATGTCCAACCAGTGTTCTATGGACACGGACGGACGGCTTAAGTGGCTAGCCACATTAGCAACCTTATTTACAAATATATAATATTTTTCTTAATCACGCTTTATTTTGAACTCTCTAGATTGTGAATGAAGGGTTGATAAAATACAATCTGCTGACTACTTCACATGTGGCAACCTTAAGTCACAGAATACATTGACACTTTATTTGCTACCTCGCAACTAGCATTTCGTGAGAATACTTTTTGAAGCCATGTAAAAACGATTTGTCACATACCCGGTAGGTATCTAGCCACTCAATTGTGTAGACACGTAAGTGGCCATTTGTTGGTATGTCTGTCCGTCGTGTCGTCCGTCCGTGGACACAAATTTGTCCGGAGTTTTTCTCAGTCGTTTTTTGATCAATTTCCGTGAAACTTGGCACAGACATCAACCACCATGGGAACCTGTGCACCTGCGATTATGACGTCTGTCAGACTTTGTTTTGTGGAGTTATCCCCACTTTTTCGACTTAGAAATTTTTCGTAACATGTATAATTTTGGCCGAGCTTTTATTCCTACATTTTTAGGTCAATTTTTTTTTAACTTGGCACAGATATTTAGTACCATGGGAACCTGTGCACCTGCGATTATGACGCGTCTGTCCGACATTTTTTGGTGGAGTTATCCCCCTTTTTCGACTTAGAATTTTTTTTGCAACATGCCTAATTTTGTCCGAGCTTTTATTCCTACATTTTTAGGTCAATGTTTTTTAATCTTGGCACTGATATTTAGTACCATGGGAACCTGTGCACCTGCGATTATGATGTCTGTCCGACTTTTTTGTGTGGAGTTATTCCCATTTTTCGACTTAGAACATTTTTGCAACATGCATAATTTTGTCCGAGCTTTTATTCCTACATTTTTCGGTCAATATGTTTAAGATTAGGGTTAGGATTGTGCACCTGCAATGGGAACTGTTATTTTATTATTTTAACTAAATGTTTACTGACATGTGAAACATCTTAGTATTTTAAAAACACGGGGGGTATCCTTAGTCCCATTGGGACGGTCACACCTCTAGTTTCAATTTGAACTGTTTATTCTTTATTATAATATTTGGGGTATGATGCTATATTTGCAATTAAAAATCAAACTCACCATTATGATACAAATGAAGCCTCGTCTCATAGAGCCAAGACAATAAGCTATTTGGTGATTGGAGTCTTGTGTGAAATTAGTTATTACTGTAGCAGTTCTTGGTATCCAAAGGGACAATAAAAGAAACTTTTCAACCTCTCAAATGTATTAATATCCAATGTTTTTATGGTCTCTATTAAGATTTTAATTGCTCAGATTCTATATACAATGAAGATGATATGTAAAATTCAAGATTTTTCACCAGATAGATCCAGAGAAATTCTTTGTTGAAAATCTCTTGCCATTTTTGGCTGGATTTATGCAAAATGTGCATCTCCCCTTTAATGAATTTGATGATTGTAAAGCTCGCAATCTGTTTATATTGCAGATATTCTGATGTCCGAGGAGAGGTCAGATGAAGAGGTATTTATATTCTATCAATCTCTGTCCAATATTATCAATCCTTATGTTTGAACATGGCCTCACATATATAAGAGAATGCACTGGCAGATGATCTTTAACCCTTTACCCAACAGAACGGCCCTGTGCCAATGCATTCTCTTATATATGCGAGTCGACCATAGGTCGCCTCGCATATATAAGAGAATGCATTGGCTTAACACATTAAAAATTATAAAATTGTTAAAGAATGTAAGAAAAAATGGTAAAAAGTGTTAAAAAAAAGGTTTTTTTTTTAGGCCAATGCATTCTCTTATATATGCGAGGCGACCTATGGTCGACTCGCATATATAAGAGAATGCATTGGCACAGGGCATAACTGTAACCATCAAAATGTGGTCAATGAGCCGGTTCCAATGATATCCATATTTGTATGGTGTTATTGAGACAGACCGAAGATATTTCAGGCTGTTGAAGCTAGAGGTGCCACGATTATTGATTTTGATAATCGATAATCGGTTGTCAATAATCGACTATAATCGATTAATCGTACCTAATAACTTCAGTGGAAGATTTCCGTAATATGGCCTATTGGCTGGGGGCTGGTTGAATGCACTGTCGCTGATTGTGGCATCGGCTGATGTAATTTTTTACATTAATAAAGTGCATCATAAACCACTGTTAATGACCAATGAACACAATGTATTGAATACCACCACAGTTCTCGGCGATGTTATGATTATAATATTTGTGAGTTCATTTGAACGAACGTTGCGATTGATTTCAGTTACGAATAGCCAAACATACAAACAATATAAAAGTAGGAAAGTTAGAAACTATAAGTTTCATCAAACATCCAGTGCGTGGTTAACAATCACAAACGTGTGCCCCCACCCGCAAATTACAGGACTTAGAACAAGTTAAGTATGATACACGATAACCTGTATTAGTAACATCTAAGGTGACAGTCGGCACATTTCAAAGCCATAGTGCCACCTGTCAAGTTTAAATTTATATACAACGACGCTGCCATAAGTTCAAAGCTGCAGTGCAACCGATTTGTAGAATATACAATGGGCCGAAGAGTAACCATGTCGCATCATCAAATGAACTGCCGAGTGTTTGCAACATAAGTTAGTAGTACTCATGTTGTCGGAATCTCTTTGATTAAATTGATGTTGTTAACCCTTCGGTTGTAGATTAAACTGTGTAAAAGAAATACCGTATTCAATAATACCCGGCATTTTCCGACGTCTGAAATAAATAACGCAGATTAATCGACTATGGAAATGGTAATCGATTATCGGCTTTATCAATGGTTCATCGATTATACGATTAATCGTGGCACCCCTAGTTGAAGCTTTATTTGGGCGTTTTTGGCCGGTTTGTTGGGTAAAGGGTTAATAACAGGTTCACCTTTTGATCCTGGTCGAAGTCAAATAGTGGGTGTGGTGGTCACATCAAGAAAGGATGAAGGGAACTGCACACTGCACTCCGACCATCCTACCCGGCCTCGGGCCAGAAACAACTCAATGACTGGATTTTTAATGCTGCACCAGTACAGCTCCCATCATGAAAGAGTTAATAATAATCGATGCATTTATGTACAGTAATGCCTTAAATAATCGACTCCTTGACCACTGCAGAATTATGGGTAATTTTTCAGGATTTAGTCGGAAATATGGCTTATTGCCATTCATCGGAAAACTCTCACTGAGTGACGTGAGCTACAGTAATGCCCTAAATAATAGACTCCTTAACCACTGCAGAATTATGGGTAACTTTTCAGGATTTAGTCGTAAATATGGTTGTTGCCATTCATCGGAAAGCTCTCACTGAGAAGAATCCTGAAAAGTTACCCATAATTCTGCTGTGGTTAAGTAGTCGATTATTTAGGGCATTACTGTTGCTCATGTCACTGTAAATTCCACTGTACCACTGTATTACCCCATCATGGGGTATTTATTACCCATCCTTGCTCAGGAGGAAGCAAAATGGTAAGTACCCACACACCTCCCCATTCCGCCACCTATAGTATCTTATGTGCCGCAGGCGCTCGTATATTGGTAAGTACCCACCCACCTCCCCATCCCGCCACCTATAGTATCTTATGCGCCGCAGGCGCTCGTATATTGGTAAGTACCCACCCACCTCCCCATCCCGCCACCTAAAGTATCTTATGCGCCGCAGGCGCTCGTATATTGGTAAGTACCCACCCACCTCCCCATCCCGCCACCTATAGTATCTTATGCACCGCAGGCGCTCGTATATTGGTAAGTATATTAATAAATGGAGTGCATCAGGATTAGCATACTGACAATATCCATCGACTCCGACTGGGTACTTGATTGTTAACGGTGAGTCCCCTGCAACAACTGTTGCATGAGGTCGCTTGCCAAAGGCAACCAATGCAACGCTTGACGTTCAATGACAGAGAGTGGACTAAAAAACACATTGTGTTCTGTTTATAAAAACTGAGATCTCATACAAGCCTGGATATAGTGTGTCTGTCATTTACAGAATGAGGTCCCCAGAGGGTGAATTTAGTGATGCTATCGTGCAATGTGGGCTAGCATCACAAAATTTACTCTCTGGGAGCCTCAACTGCTATGGGAGACCTAGGATCAGATTAAAGTTCCCCAGTTGAAGTTGGTGATATTCAGTCATTAGTTACCTCGATTATGCATTTTATCTTCTGCAAATTAGGGGATATAGAAACTGAACAGAAAGGAAAAAGTAACTGAAAACAATGTTAATTTGAGACCATAAATACTTCCCAGAAGATGAGGCCTAAGCAGAATGAGGTTCCCAGAGGGTGAATTTGATGATGGTAGCCTGTTGTGCAGTGGTAGCATCACTAAATTCACCCTCTGGGGATCTCATTCTGCAAATGTCAGACATACTTCATCTCACATCTGCAGATAAATCCTATATGGATCTAATTCCCAAAGCCAGATCCCTTCTGTTGTTGAACATATCACGTAACAAATCAGGATCATGTAACTGTTAGTAGTAAGTCAGGGAGCATCTAGTTATCAAAGTTCACTGTCACATCACGATCGTTTAATTTATTGTTTACATGCATTTTCTGGTAACACGACACAATTTTATAAATCTTGTTGCTTTTACATTCAACAGACCTCAGTTGTAATTGAATTTAATCTGCTTTAGGATCTGTCTGATGACAGCTTGAGCGATCTGGATTCAACGAGTGACTCGGAATCTGAACCAGAAGAAGATAATCGTGGTCGAGTCGATAGGAAACGGAAAGATGACAGCAGAGGAGGAGGAGGAGGGAGAGGAAGAAGTCGAGAGCCTGTGAAAAGAGGTAGGTTACATGAAACTCCAAAAAACTGAAGCAGAAATATTTGGATTAACTAACTATACATTTAACCCTTTACCCAACAAACCGGCCAAAACCGGCCAAATAAAGCTTCAACAGCCTAAAATATCTTCGGTCTGTCTCAATAGAACCATACAAATATGGATATCATTGGAACCGGCTCCTTGACCACATTGTGATAGTTACAGTTATGCCCTGTGCCAATGCATTCTCTTATATATGCGACCATAGGTCGCCTCGCATATATAAGAGAATGCATTGGCCTAAACAAAATCCTTTTTTTAACACTTTTTACCATTTTTTCTTACATTCTTTAACAATTTTATAATTTTTAATGTGTTAAGCCAATGCATTCTCTTATATATGCGAGGCGACCTATGGTCGACTCGCATATATAAGAGAATGCATTGGCACAGGGCCGTTCTGTTGGGTAAAGGGTTAAACAAATTCATGTAACAGATTATATGTTTACAGATCCCATGGCTCTCCTAATGTAAAAGAGAAACGTTTAACAAACAAGACTGCATAGGACAACACATATGAGAATTAATCTCATATTTAA
Organism: Siphonodentalium dalli; assembly: GCA_032622095.1. Taxonomy (NCBI): domain Eukaryota; kingdom Metazoa; phylum Mollusca; class Scaphopoda; order Gadilida; family Siphonodentaliidae; genus Siphonodentalium; species Siphonodentalium dalli. Next base: position 264,622,117 of record CP136061.1, on the reverse strand, counting down.
ATTGAAATGAATGACAGAAATAAACATTCTCCCACAGTTTCTGTTATTTGTAATTACCATCCACATGAAAGAGAGTGCCGGGCTTAGTTTATTATTGTCATTTGAATTTGAATACTTTTCAAATAATTTTAATATACCCCGCTGGACAAAACAAGTGTCCAATGCCACCGCGGTGTACTTGCCGTTCGGCCGCGGTGTCACTTTGTGGAACCGCGGCTGAGCACCGCGGTCGAACGGCAAGTACACCGCGGTCGAACGGCAAGTACACCGCGGTCGAACGGCAAGTACACCGCGGTCGAATGGCAAGTACACCGCGGCCGAACGGCAAGTACACCGCGGCCGAACGGCAAGTACACCGGGGTTAGATTCCTGGTTTGTATCGTCTTTTTTTCTCGAGTTTAAAACATGTTTTATTAGTAGAAATATACGAAGGTTAGTATTTTTAATTACAGGAAATTTAAATCCGTACATAATATCGGCTTTAAGGTCATTATGCAAATCACATTTATATTTAACCCAACTGTTTCAACGATCTAACGTACCGGTAGATTTTAATGGAACTTTGTTGTCAAATATAAAAAAAACTTCATGCGTCGATCCTGTGCATGCTAGCACGTCGACATACACCTGTCAATCATCCAGGATTAGTTTGTGAGATTTTATTCTCTGCTTTAATTGGTTGGCTGTGGGAGGAGCTTACCGATATTTTGTTCTAATGTGGTATGCTTTGACACCATAACCGAGATTTGGTAAATAAAATGATTCCCATGTTTTTATTAGAGTTGCTATTATTTTTGAAAATAAATATGATCAAATGAGCATATTAAATAAAAGTGTTATATTATCGATCCATATATGTGGCAAATCCATTGCCAAGTAAAAATTAATTGCCAGAAACTGAAAATACGCGACATTTTACACTTTGCTCGATCTATAAGTCCACGATATTTGCCACCAGAGGATGGACTGAATAAAGATTACACAATCAATGTGTGTTGAAAAACAAATTAGAATTGTGATGGGACACGTGTATAAGGTCAAAAGGAATAATGCACACGTTTCCCCGAACGGACACCCCGAAATTAGGGGTGGGCGGTAAGCTTTTCAATTCATTTAATGTTTTCCGTTTTATTATGCATTAACAAGCTATTGAAAATACACCATTTATTGTATTCTCTACCAACATTCCTAAATATAAGAATTTAGTCATCATATTCAAATAAAAAATTTCATGTTGACAAGTTTTGAAAACCACTAGCCCTGATCAGAAAATGCAGATAATTCGGGGGAAACCTCGCGTGCACAAACAACCACGCGGTCAATACGTCATGCATGCGTTTATTACTGGTATAATTTATGTAGGAATCTGGATTTTAAAAACCAGACAGATATGACATATATTGACAAGTATAGTATCTCAACAAACATGCTTACTGTAATAGAGTTTCATAAATAAATAAACATTGGAATACACAGCGGCGCCGTATACGCCAATAAAAAAAACGGAGAACCACGATTCTTTTGTTTTCGCAACGGCAGTACGGTACATTCTCAGATATTCCCGTTTTGTTGAAGCGATGCGCTCTGGTGCCGTGTTTCCCAGAAAGCCGATTAATTTAGCACAATTATAATGATCCCATGATCTCCCTCCCATATCCGATCTATTGCAAATTCACAAAAACGAACCACGTGGTCGCTTTTATTCAATGGATGTATAAACCATGCATGCCTCATTAAATTTTTATTTTGTTATATATCCATTATAAAGTATTGTTTACGTATATTGCCACAAAAAATTGAGTGAAACCCTCGATTGGGAGGTTGATAACCGCCGTTAATTTTGCGCACATCTGTACATCTCAAATGCCAGGTGCACGCGATTACGTCAGCATTATTCAGAAACTGGGCGCGAGGAATGTAGCAATGACATTGTTTGCTACATCGTAACTGTTTGAGTTAACATGATTATGACATGTCACTTTCTCCTCGATATTCCCTTTCAAGTTTTATCAAAGTTCAATTGGCATTCTGTCGCAGTTTTGTCTTTAAAGTAACCACGGTATTGAAAGGATTTGAATATTTAGGTTCATAAAATCTTCGCGGGAGAAAAATACCTGATCACGAACAAACGCTCTTTATTGTTCATTCTGAAGACAATTCTGGCACAGATTTTTATACATTCAATGGACGGCAGTGAATTCCAAAAGGAGGTCCACATGGGTGGATGTTGTCAGTATATAATTCAAACCAAATAATAGTTTTAATTAATGTAAAAAAAAAAAATTTAACAAGAGAAAACAACATCACAATAACAAATATTTCAACATGGGCAAACAAACAGTTCAAAGTAGGATGCGACAATCCTTATTTTATAATCAGTCTTAAATGACAGCATAGTGATTCAATTCTCTCATGATGAGGCTGCCACGTGTGCACGCCATTCCAGTGCTTATTTCTCAAAAAGACACGTGCTGCCAAATCTAGATGAAGTCTGTTGTCGGCAACATCACACTTCCGTGTCGCCTAATAATTATCAGCGGGAGCCTTTTATAATCAGGATGGATTATGACACCTTGATTTTATGACAGTTTACTGGTGGGACGTACGTTGACTACTTAAAAGATTATCACACCTTGTCACCCGACAGATTAACCCTCAAACATATAATAGATCGTCTGACGGACGGTATTTAGACAATGGCCTCAATCAAGCCTCATTTATGGTGCCCTCTTTGTGTTTTTCAACATCATTCCAAGAACGGCAAGTACACCGCGGTCGAACGGCAAGTACACCGCGGCCGAACGGCAAGTACACCGCGGCCGAACGGCAACTACACCGCGGCCGAACGGCAAGTACACCGCGGCTGAACGGCAAGTACACCGCGGCCGAACTGCAATCAGCCGGTGGAGCCGCGGTGTTGTTGCAGTTCGGCCGCGGTGGCAACGCAAACCGCACCGCGGTTAAGTGGACACTTGTTTTGTCCAGCGGGGTACTAGTACTATTGTTGCATTGGGAATGTGAAAGCGATCTGTCTGTTCGCGATTTTACTCTCAGATGGTAAGCTGCAGGCCTGAGAATAAGGTGCCGGACATTTGCTGAATGATGTTCCCAGAGTGATAATTATACCCCCCGCAACGAAGTTAGGGGGGGTATACTGGAGTCAGCTTGTCCGTCCGTCGTCCGTCCGTCCATCCGTCCGTGGACACAAATTTGTCCAGAATTTTTCTCAGTCGTTTTTGGATCAATTTCTGTGAAACTTGGCACAGACATCAACCACCATGGGAACCTGTGCACCTGCGATTATGACGTCTGTCGGACTTTTTTTGGTGGAGTTATCCCCCCTTTTTCGACTTAGAAACTTTTTTTGCAACATGCATAATTTTGTCCGAGCTTTTATTCCTACATTTTTCGGTCAATGTTTTTTAATCTTGGCACTGATATTTAGTACCATGGGAACCTGTGCACCTGCAATTATGACGTCTGTCCTACATTTTTTGTGTGGAGTTATTCACACCTCTAGTTTAGTGACGCTACCCCCAAAATGGGCATAGCAGGCTAGCATCACTAAATTCACCCTCTCGGGACATGATTCTGCTTAGGCCTCATCATTTCTGGAAAGTATCTTATTCTTTATTAACAAAAATTTTATTCTTTTGAAACTTCTTTGCAAAGATTCTTTTTTAGTTTTGTTTCTCAATATCCACAAATTGGCAGACAACACATTGCATAATCGAGTTCTCAATGGGTGCACATCACAATATTCACCATCTGGGAACTTAAATCTGTGTCTAGGTCTCCCATAGCAGATGAGGTCGCCCCAGATGATAAATTTGGTGATGCTAACCCATTGTGCGGGATAGCATCATTATATTCACCCTCTATGGACCTCATTCTGCAATTGTCCGGCACCTTATTCTCGGGCCTTGTAAGGTGGGTGCTAAAGTAAGTCATGACTGACAGAGACTCGAATTACCGCTAACAGCAAAGAGAATGTAATCTTGTAAGGGCAACATGTTATTGCGCTAGACAAAATAATGCCTCTGAACACGCGAAGTTCAGCGATTTAGCTTAACCCTTTACCCAACAGAACGGCCCTGTGCCAATGCATTCTCTTATATATGCGAGTCGACCATAGGTCGCCTCGCATATATAAGAGAATGCATTGGCTTAACACATTAAAAATTATAAAATTGTTAAAGAATGTAAGAAAAAATGGTAAAAAGTGTTAAAAAAAGTTTTTTTTTAGGCCAATGCATTCTCTTATATATGCGAGGCGACCTATGGTGCATTGGCACAGGGTATAACTGTAACCATCACAATGTGGTCAATGAGCCGGTTCCAATGATATCCATATTTGTATGGTTCTATTGAGACAGACCGAAGATATTTTAGGCTGTTAAACTTTATTTGGCCGGTTTGTTGGGTAAAGGGTTAACATTGTTTTAATGTAAAGTGAAGGCAGTATCTCAGTTAGTTGACAATTGCCATTTATATACCAATAATACCATGTGAATCGATTGATATTTACCGAGAGAAGGTTTTTCCTATCACTCCGCATGCAACTGACATTGCGTCAGATCTATTTATATTTATAACTGAGTAACTGAGGCCCCATTTATTCATTCCGCCAAACACAGGTCATGCTATCTTCGCTTGGCTCAACATTGGTGCATCTCTGGCACACGTTACATTTGTTTGATTTATACTTTGAGCCAGCTGAAACGTGCTGTAATTGTATATTTCAAACAATTTGAGCAATTCTGATACAAAATTCCATCTGCTATAATCATTTCCTTGGGAAGATCACGAAAATATGCCGTGATAGTGTCCTCTTGACAATGCACTATAAACTGGCTCTCGTTGTGTCTTTATTTATACATCTGTACAGCGCATGAATCTCGGAAACGCTTTCGTTGGTTTCAAAATCGGGATCTTGTCATTCATCTGCCTTGAACATTTATATACCGTACATCTCTGCAATATATTTATTCCCAAATTTCATGAAACGTCCTTTGTCAGTCAATACATGCTTGTGCCTGTAGTACCATTGCCTCAATGGATATTGACAACGGCCAGACACTGTTTGCGCTAGGACGTCTCGAAGATGACGTAATGGTGCCAAAAACTTCACATTGCACATGCTCTCCGCCAAAGGGGTCCTAAATGGGGAGTGACACATGCTCTCCGCCAAAGGGGTCCTAAATGGGGAGTGATTGTCAGCTGTTGCTATAGAGACTCTGTTTATGCTCGTAAATTAACTTTGCCATCCTACTGGATATAAACCTCTATAAATGCTTGTTATTCAATTTCAGGACGCAACAGAAAAGACGACCTTGACCCCATGGATCCTGCAGCTTATTCTGATGTTGCAAGGTATGACCTTTTATCGAGATGGGTACAATTCATTGTTAAATTAAACGCCCACTTAATTTTCGAATGACCAGATTACATTATACACAACATATCCCATATTATATACAATTTGGAAGAGGGACCAAAAATATATATATTCCACCAGAATACGTAACAGCTGTGGCCTTGTAGTGTCCACCAAGTGATAGAGATTCTCAGATTCATTCCAAGACTCCCCCCAGAATGCATCAGAATTCAAACAAAGAGATATAATTATTCCCCTTCCATTGAGAATAATAGACTTTATAGTATAGTCTGAATCAAAATTAATCACAGAACGCACCTCAGTACCTCGACAAAAACAATATATTCCCAATTATTCGACCGGATCAGTTGATAATACAATGTTTTGGAGCTTCCTCTTTCAAATGGTATATAATATGGAATACGTTGTATATAATGTGATCTCGTGATTCAAAAATTAAGTGGGCCTTTAAAGATGGTCTCTCGTTACAACAACATATTTGTATAAAACCTGATTTCAAGACTACAAATAGTTATTGCGTGACTAAAATACAAATAAAATGAAGATCGGGTGTATTATTTGTCTTTATGATACGCCTATGCGCGATTTCCATCGAAAACGCTGTTAACCCGTTGAACCCGTAACACCGATATTTAGGTGCAAACGAACCGTGACTATATTCCGTAACACCGATATTTCGGTGCAGCGACGACATGATTCGGTAGCAAATTTATATATGGTATAACGAGCGTCAGACCCACTGATTTATATTTAAATTGCCCCCACATATGTCAGCGGCGCCCATGGTTCGTATGGAATGGTTGGCCGCTAGTATCGGGTAGAAATTTATGCGCATAGCATATAATCTACAAAAACATACGATATTTTAAGCGAACTGTGTCGCTATATTTAGGGCATATAATTTCGTGTTCCCCGTGTGTGTATAGAACAGACATAATTTAGACACACAATGTCAGTTTAAATTACCCTCGCGTATATATTAGTCAAGTGTTCTGCTACATATGGGGAAGTGTCTATCGCCTATCAAGTTGATTTATTCGCGCATGCGCAGACCAGCACAATGACAAATAAATGGGTTATAACGTACTTATACACGACATACCAACTAATATATATATTTAAATGGGCCTATTGAAGTCAGCGCTGGCAAAGGTGTGTATATTGGATTGGCTGCCCGCTAGAAACGGGTAGGAAAATATGCACATGCGCGCAGGCTATAATTCATTTTGAAAAATGCGTTTAAGTGAATTGTGGCACTATATATGACATATAGTTGCATGTTTCACATGTTCTGTAGACACAAATCTAGACAGCTTACTTGAGCAATGGGACCACGATATGTTACGGGAAATTACGTTGTTTCTGCTTGGTCTCTGTAATATCAGTCTCTGTTATGCCACATGCGGCAAAAAGTCTATTGCATATCAAGTTGACTTACTCGCACATGGTCAGGTATATCTTAAATTTCACATTAGGATATTGGTTGCATCGAAACGCAATTCGCTGATGTATAATTACAACGTTAAAAGCTAGAATTCGTTTATCCTGCAAATTTCGGGTAGTTGCCTAGTAACCGTTTCTAAGGAGAGATCGGGTGGCAGAGTATCCTGGTCTTACAATGATCAGTGGTCCATGCATGCACAGCATGCCTGTACAGTTTCAGTTATGTGTCCCCTTTGAACATAACCAACACCACGCGACTATAGACACTGTCTAAATTAAGGCAAAACATACAACTGAATAGTTAGTGCAATGTCATTCGATCATTAGTGGTATTTGCTTAGCAACTGTTGCTACCCATAAATGGGATATTTGGTTCACTATTCTGGTCGGGTATATCTCAAATTTCACGTTACGGTATTACCTGTATCAAAAAACGCAATCACTGGGGTTGAATAACGATGCTATAAGCTATATTTACATTTTCCAGTCAATCCAGGTAGTTGCCTAGCAACTGTTACCAAGGAATTGCCGTGAGGCAAAGTCTCGCGATCTTATAATGATCGCTGATCCATGGGGAACTAACCTGTAAAGTTTCAGACCTGTGTCACAGTTTGAACATAATCAACACCATGCGACTAGACACTGTCTAATTTAAGCGGAAATACCACTGGGAGCCCCGGGTCAGGGTGTCGATCACTGTGGGGCGTCAGGGTTCAAAGGGTTAATTAAAAATGGTAATGTCACTAGTGAATTGTCATTTTCAGTGACGTCATTGACGTTACGTCGCTTACTGATCTAGACTGAATATTCGATGGTTGATCTTTCTCCACATCGGGACTTTCATACATTAATTCTGTGTGTTTTAATCATATTTGGCAAACCAAATTGATGCAGAAGTGTAATAAACAGAGTAATCAATTAGTTCCAAGAATTACGTTCAATAATTCACTCGAGGCTAACGCGCACTCGTTTCTTACTGACGTCTCTCGCCTCTCGTGAATTATTTAACTTAATTCTTGGAACCAATTGATTACTCTCTATATAATGGCAAAATAAAGTGGATTATTTTTATCATAATTCACATTAAATCTCTTAGCTGATCCTTGATTGCGGGGGCTAACAAGATAGAGTATTCTCTGTTGGTACACTCTTGGTACGTCATATTTGGTTTTCAACATTTTTTTCAATGAAATAAAGCAGAAACAGAAAGTTAATGTAGTTTTTGTATGTCATTGCTGTACCTGAAGGTCTAGAACCCTTAACCCTTTACCCAACAAACCGGCCAAAACCGGCCAAATAAAGCTTCAACAGCCTAAAATATCTTCGGTCTGTCTCAATAGAACCATACAAATATGGATATCATTGGAACCGGCTCCTTGACCACATTGTGATAGTTACAGTTAGCCCTGTGCCAATGCATTCTCTTATATATGCGAGTCGACCATAGGTCGCCTCGCATATATAAGAGAATGCATTGGCCTAAAAAAAAAAAAAATTTAACACTTTTTACCATTTTTTCTTACATTCTTTAACAATTTTATAATTTTTAATGTGTTAAGTCAATGCATTCTCTTATATATGCGAGGCGACCTATGGTCGACTCGCATATATAAGAGAATGCATTGGCACAGGGCCCTTCTGTTGGGTAAAGGGTTAATACATCTTTAATTTTATTTGTTTTGCAGAGGGGACTGGCACAGTGGTTTGGAATCTCGCGGTGATGCTAAGACTGGCGTTGATGTTACCGCTAATGGTCCATTGTTTCAGCAGCGACCATACCCAAGTCCCGGAGAAGTGTTGCGACGAAACAAATCATCATAATTTTTGGTGTAATGGTGTCATATATATCTAAACTATCACTTCTATATCTTATTGAGTGCTAGTCACCATTCTACTTGCAGCTTTTGTTGAAACAAACATGAAGTTTCATTTACAATGTAGTAAATTTGGAATAATGTCTCCACCATATTGCCTTATGCAATTTACAGAGAGTTCCTGCGTCTTTATCACCAGGCAGCTATATATGAACACAAATTTTAACATTATTTTTACAACTTTGTCGTCGCTACTATTTATGAGGTTGTTGTCATGAAGTTTGTTGCACAAAATTACTCCGCGATGTTATCATTGTCTGTTCGATCTTTCGTTTCGGATGATATATAACTTTAGGAAGTCTGAACTGAATGGAATGAAATTTGGTATGTGAGTTTACTAAAATACAGGTCAAGTTCCAATTTGGATTCGGTCCGCCAATTTTTGTCAGAATTATAGTCCTTGTCAACTTAGAATTAGCCAATTATTTTGGTGTCCCGGTGATAACTTTAGTTTTAGTTTTCTGATTCTTTTCAAATTTGGTAAATGGATTACGCATTTAAAAATACAGGTCAAGTTCGAATTTGGGTTCCGTCGCCCTATTTTAACCGGAGTTATGTTCCTTGTTGACTTATAAATTGATGATTATTTTGGTTTCCGGGTGATAGCTTTAGTTATAATTATCTTTTTGTTTTCAAATTTGTCATATGATTACTCGTTATGGCCCTTTGTTGAAATTACCCCAGGCATATTTTGCCACGCCCTAGCGATGCTCTTGTTTAAAATTTGAATACTGAAATTATATGAAAAGGCCTCGTGGCTCTGATTTATCTTTAAAACATTCATAAAATATAAATAGTCATCCAATACTATGACAATGTGCATATTATTAGAAATATAAAAAACTTGATCGATCTCGCAATAATCAGTCAAAGTCAAGCTTAGCTAGAACAAGGGGTAGAACAATTTTGTGTCGTAAACATTAAGACAACAATCCCTAACACATCAGAACAGATTGGTCTCTTAAAGATGGTCTATCTCTTCTGGACCACAGTTACAACAACAACATCATCATTTTTATAAAACCTGATTTGAAGACTACAAATTTCTCGATGAATAAAACAGTCAAAACTGAAGATTGGGTAAATTATTTGTCCATAAGCTCATAAATAATGTGGTTTATTCCTGCAAAATATCTGAATAGAAATGGCATTTTGCCTTAATGGAGAGTGCTAACAAGATAGAATTCTCCCTCTTGCTATGCTCTGAACATTCCTGCAAAACCCCTGAAGTTTTTATTCTAAAAATAGCCTGTAAAACTGTTCCAAATTGTTGCATGTATTTTTCCAGAAACAAATCTGAATAAAAATCAATATTAATTGATAGCAGTTTTTTTAGACAGGTGTCTTTGATTCATATTTATTATTTTACTAAGGGATTGCCCATCACAAATGAGGAGGAAAATATTGTCCCTGCTGTACCATTGATAACGATATAAATAAAGCCGGCAAACGCTGAACAGAGTTTGTTCGGAATTTGACTTTGGTGTTTTGTAATGACTGACGCCTCTGAAAACACATTCGTCTTCAGAAAAAGCGCATTGTATCAGTGAAAAAATTGTCTTGATATCCTTTGGGAAATGCATTGTATCTCAGGACGTCTTGCACCAATTGGCCTGAAATTTTGCATGTAGTATTCTAATAGTAGTACATGGTAAAAATTTGGGCCCAAGTGGACATGATGGTGATATATTTATAGATGTGAGAACATCATGACAAAGTTACAGACACAAACACTTGGCTTTTATATACAGTAATGCCCTAAGTAATCAACTCCTTAACCACATCAGAATTATGGGTAACTTTTCATGATTTTGTCGGAAATATGGCTTGTTGCCATTCATCGGAAAGCTCTCACTGAGAGCTTTCCCGATGAATGGCAACAAGCCATATTTCCAACAAAATCCTGAAAAGTTACCCATAATTCTGCTGTGGTTAAGAAGTCGATTACTTAGGGCATTACTGTAGGTAGATACCCCATACACTATATAAAATTGTTAGGAAGAGATAGACCATCATTAAATAATATTTGAAGTTGATTTAATTATTTACTCAGGTTGGTACGATGTTGTGAATCTATCATCACTGTTATGTTTATTGTTAGCTTGTATAGTGTGTCTCTTATTTTTTTGTCATCTAAATTGTCCCATTTATTGTATATAACAGACAGTATTGTATATATTGGTGTCTCTTTGTCTTGTGATGGTGAATAAACATGTTCACAAATGTAAATGTATCTTATTTGTTTCCAGGCTTATTTTGCGATTTTTGCCGAATTCTATTTCATCCTAAGTTTAACCCTTTGAGTGCCAGGTCGATTTTTGTATCAACCCATATACCCTGTGCCAATGCATTCTCTTATATATGCGAGTCGACCATAGGTCGCCTCGCATATATAAGAGAATGCATTGGCCTAACAATATTTTACAATTTTAATAATTTATTCTTATATTCTGTCTCAATAGAACCATACAAATATGGATATCATTGGAACCGGCTCCTTGACCACATTGTGGTAGTTACAGTTATGCCCTGTGCCAATGCATTCTCTTATATATGCGAGTCGACCATAGGTCGCCTCGCATATATAAGGGAATGCATTGGCCAAAAAAAAAAAAAAATTATTTTTTTATTTTTTACAATTTTAATAATTTATTCTTATATTCTTTAACAGACTTATTTTGTAGGTTTTGGTCCGATGAGATCGGCCCCTGGCACTCAAATGGTTAACCCAACTCCAGGTACATCACCACCACAATCAGGCTTGAGAATAAGGTGCCTGTCATATGCAGAATGAGGTCCCCAATTGAGGTCTAGTGTCCGATAGTACATAAAATAGTAGATAGAGTTTGATGTGTTCCCGGATCTGGGATAATCTTCCATTCCCCATTGTTTGTATTAATGGGGTTAATTGTATAGTGGTAAGCACGATTGTACAGGAGAGATATATAATACGATGCATACGAGCGTACACACATAATTAACAAGATCATACCTTAATTGCTGATGATTGGTTGCACTCATTGTACAACACAGGTATGAGTGGAAGAATATAATAATCCAGTAACAATAGTGTGATATACGCTATAGTGAATGTATAGATAACATGGATATCATGATACCTCAGACCTTATATGGACACATGATACCAAAACACTAGAAAATAACTACCCATTCGAGAGAGAGGGAATTTCACTTCTCCTCAAACCTTGCTACCACCAACATAGTGCTTACCGACAGAGGCTTATTTAAAATATAAAAGTTATCAAATCTTCTGGACTCTTGATTGTTCCCGTACATGGCCTACTCTACCTCCACCACTAGACTATGGGACAAAGCATCACCAAATTCACCCTCTGGGGACCTCATTCTCCATGGCCTCATCTACTATGGGAGAACTTATATGGGCATATTACTTTAAATTCACCCTCTGGGGACCTCTCGGGGAGAGCTTTCCGATGAATGGCAACAAGCCATATTTCCGACTAAATCCTGAAAAGTTACCCATAATTCTGCTGTGGTTAAGAGGTTGATTAATTAGAGCATTACTGTATAACGCTCGACTACCCGACCCCCCCCCCCCCCCACCTTTGCACTGCCCCAATATGCCCAATCTACGTGCATGCTTTACGTTTAAAGTATTATGTCCTTATAATAAAACTATTAATGTAAAGCAGACACGTATAAGGGAGGCCGGGCAGCTGAGCGTGTTACATGCAGGCCCCTGTGATTGAAGTCTACCTTTACCCTGGAATTGCCCTCGCTTGCATTGATATCCGGGATGGCGAGACGACCCCCTTGACAGTTGACACCTTTCCGAAAAATGCATAACTTATCTCCGGGGCCCAGGTACCCATAGTCCAGCAGAACTGGGGTGTGACCCAAAATTCTCTGATAAAGTTTTTTTCTCTGTTGATAATTTATCACTGGGGTATCTTTATTGATATCCCAGTTGATGTGGATGTGTAACCTTTGCGGAACTTTTTTTATTCAAGATGGCCACTGAGTACCCAAAATTCGTAAATTGTTTGTATATCTCGACCATGTCAGCTGCAATTCCGTATCAATAACACTATTTATGACATTAATGATGTGATAGAATACGTGTATTATGATATAAAGTGACAAATAAAATGAACAGGACAAAATCAATGACAAATATTCAAGATGGCTGCCAAAATGGCCACTCTCATTCTTCCCATAACTGTTGCAGGACTATCAAGACAGTGCTTTCAATAGATAACGTTTTCTCGTTATTTTGTAACAAAATGTTATTAGGAGAGAAACAAATGATTTATATGGGCATATGCAAATAAATATTGGTAAATTAAAGAATTAATGTACCTAGAAATGTTAGTGTATGTCATCAGTATCATCCTCGCAAGGTCGATGTATCAGCTCGTTCATAACCTACTGCCCGCCTCACACGAACATCACGTCGTGCAAGTTAAACCCACGTGCCTACATACATAACGTTTGACCATACAAGGAGCATTTGAAGTACAACGCCATCCCATGAATTTGAGTATCGTCTCCGGAACCAGTGGCTACCCAGTTGGAACGGCGGTTAGGACGAACAACCCGTCCTCTCTCGACCAGCCGTAATAAGATAGATTGAGCTCAGGAAGTGCGTCGTCAAGCGCATGTCACCATACACATACTTGTAAGTGGGCGGGTTTAATACTTTCAATTAACGCTTCGTCGGTTGGGGTTAGATAACTCAGTTTTGGCACTGCAGCCATGCTACGGCCGACTGTTTTACCATATTTTCCATCGAGCCTCTGGTTTTTGTTGTCCCTAACAATCCAAAAGCACTGGTCTAGCGTCGTCTTCAACTCTGTCTATTGTAACAGATAATATCTCAGAGTGTGATTTCAAACTTTGAGAATGTTAAGTGCAGTATATTTTCCTATTCAATGTACAGCCGCGACGGTATCACACCCTGTAAGTCAATGCATTGCTAACATGTCATGGGTGATATTCATACGAGCTTTAAGCAATTCATTTGTGATTATTGTTTTTCGTCCTTTTGTGGATGCGACCATCAGTATCTGGTCGGATAAATCAGAGTGATAAAGAAAATGGAGCAACATTACAAATATATCGATGTCATCTGTCATAACTAACGACGTTTGGGCTGCTACAAACGAAACATGTAGGACAATAAGAGTATCTCCTTCTCTGGGTCGATCTTAGATCAAGCGTCTTCATAAATATGACCTTATTTATTTCAACAGGAATAGGACCCTCTCCCTTCACTAGGAGTCGTTGATTTGTTTTGTGAAAACATTCCCGGTTTACCTGGAAATCACTAACAATCATGTCAATAAGCTGGGCTTTGTAATCATTCACTGTGAGAATAACTGTTTGTGGAGACAGCTTTGTGTTTTGCTTGGGCCCACACTCTGTTAGCCCCTTTATCTCGGGCTAATCGCATCGATGGCACTTTTTGGTACACTTTTGGTACAGTGTGCGCTGAAAGTGGGCGTGGCACTTTTTGGTACTATTTTTTGTACAGCGTACGCTATAAGTGGGCGTGGCACTTTTTGGTACACTTTTTGGTACAGTGTGCGCTGAAAGTGGGCGTGGCACTTTTTGGTACGCTTTTTGGTACACTTTTTGGTACAGTATGCGCTAAAAGTGTGTGTGGCACTTTTTGGTACGCTTTTTGGTACACCTTTTGGTACAGTGTACGCTAAAAGTGGGCGTGGCACTTTTTTGTACACTTTTGGTACAGTGTGCGCTGAAAGTGGACGTGGCACTTTTTGGTACTATTTTTTGTACAGCGTACGCTATAAGTGGGCGTGGCATTTTTTGGTACAGTGTGCGCTAAAAGTGGGTGTCACTTTTTGGTACAATTTTTGGTACAGCGTGCGCTGAAAGTGGGCGTGGCACTTTTTGGTACGCTTTTTTTGTACACTTTTTGGTACAGTGTGCGCTGAAAGTGGGCGTGGCACTTTTTGGTACGCTTTTTGGTACACTTTTTGGTACAGTGTGCGCTGAAAGTGGGCGTGGCACTTTTTGGTACACTTTTTGGTACAGTGTGCTCTGAAAGTGAGCGTGGCACTTTTGGTAACATTTTTTGGTACACTTTTTGGTTCAGTGTGCGCTAAAAGTGGGCGTGGCACTTTTTGGTACAGTGTGCGCTGAAAGTGGGCATGGCACTTTTTTGTACACTTTTTGGAACAGCGTGCGCTAAAAGTGGGCGTGACACTTTTTGGTAAACTTTTTGGTACAGTGTGCGCTGAAAGTGCGGTCAAAGTTTGCGCATCTACACTGCATAGTCCGAGCGAAGCGAGGCGCTGAAAAAACATTTTTGTCGTCCGCCAACATACGATACCAAAAATAGCTTAGTGATGCCGCACTCAAATACAGCCATTTACGGAGGAATTTTCCAAAAGTCTGAACCCATCCGCACGCTATCTCTCCGTTGGTCGGGTTACTTTGAGAGTCAATGTTTGCGCATCTTCATTACGCAGTCCGAGCGAAGCAAGGCGCTGAAAACTGTTTTTTGTCATTGCCGACTTTGGAAACGCCCACTTATTACGCACACTGTACCAAAAAGTGCCACGCTCACTTATAACGCACAATGTACAAAATGTGCCTCGCCCAGTTATAGCGCACAATGTATCAAAAAGTGCCACTTATAACCCACTTATAATTTTCTAATTGGATGACGTTTACAATAACCAATTTATTAGAAAAGCAGAATGATGACAAAACTGAAATCAATTTAAAAATCAATTGCTTCCGTTCGAACCTATGTTTTACCTATGGACTGTAGTTTAGATAAACTTGAGTCCAACTATTTTTCCCCTCATTTAAATACGAGTAAAGCAGTTTATTAACCAAGGTATACATGCAACGCATTTGACGTGACGTTGCATGAGGATAAACAATTTACATAACAAGTAACTATTAATGCGGGGGGGGGGGGGGGTCAGTAATATACCGGTACTCAATTTAATATTTACTGACACATACGTACAAGTAAATTCCCCATATTTAGCCGTCAACATCATTATAGAGAGCTCCGTTAGCGCAATCGGTAAAGTGAAATAACCCTTCTGCACCAGTGACAGACAATTGCTCTACGAACGACCAGGTGCGCGCCGTCAGTTCGAATCCCGGTGGATCGAAAAAAATCGCAAAACTGGATGAGTGTGCCTGTCTGAGTCAGATAGTGTGCCTGGATGGATACTTCAAGAAACGACTCTCCCTAACGGCGCGTGCTAGACTTTCTTGTGTTATCCCTGGTACCCTGTGCCAAATAAAATCAATCAATCAAATCGCGTTCGTTTGATGATGATATTATGAGGCAATATAGAATAATTTGTTCCCGTTCCAATATCCACATGAATTTTTTTACAAGTGCTCATTTGATGTAAAACGCCATCTTTTTCATCGTATATTTCATCATTATATTGTTGTATTTTGCAGCTGCACTTTGTGGGAAAATTTCACCCATAATTGTATGTTATAACAATGCCTATAGGAAGTTTATGGCATATGAATGGAGATGTAGCGCAAGTGGGATGTACGCCAGGAATGCTGTGAGCTCTGTTCCTATGTTGATAAGAAAGAACTTATCTTTTCAAACATTGGAAAGACATTCTGTATTACATATAATTGATATTTCTATCATATGGGCCATTTGAGCCTGAATTAAATAAACTATATAATATACATGAAATATTTTGTTTTTAACTGCATGCACCATTTTGGCCATCATCTCGGTTGATTGACGTATGACATGTGTTTCCAAATAGGTGTTTCTAGGTCGTTTGGCGTTTAAACGATTATTCCATCGATCAGAGCATACACGACTTGCTGGAAATTTTTCAGCCCCGAAATCGGTCTTTGACCCTTTACCCAACAGAACGGCCATGTGCCAATGCATTCTCTTATATATGCGAGTCGACCATAGGTCGCCTCGCATATATAAGAGAATGCATTGGCTTAACACATTAAAAATTATAAAATTGTTAAAGAATGTAATAAAAAATGGTAAAAAGTGTTAAATTTTTTTTTTTTAGGCCAATGCATTCTCTTATATATGGTCGACTCGCATATATAAGAGAATGCATTGGCACATGGCATAACTGTAACTATCACAATGTGTCAATGAGCCGGTTCCAATGATATCCATATTTGTATGGTTCTATTGAGACAGGCCGAAGATATTTTAGGCTGTTGAAGCTTTATTTGGCCGGTTTTGCCCGGTTTGTTGGGTAAAGGGTTAAGTATCTAAACAGAACGCTGCAATTTTAGGTGCTAAAACGTCACGCTGGTGTCTGGAGCCACTGTTTCGCAGAAATCGCTACTACTTCATACTGGTGGGGTCAAGGTCACCTGGAACAATATTTTTCAAAACTCAAAGACATCCTCTAAAAATCCACAACTTCATAACTAACCTTCTCTCAATAAACATACCACACCCATGGTGACAGAAAACACTGGTACTCTATTCTAAGAAATTTGGGAAATGCATTGTATCTCAGGACGTCTTGCACCAATTGGCCTGAAATTTTGCATGTAGTATTCTAATAGTAGTACATGGTAAAAATTTGGGCCCAAGTGGACATGATGGTGATATATTTATAGATGTGAGAACATCATGACAAAGTTACAGACACAAACACTTGGCTTTTATATACAGTAATGCCCTAAGTAATCAACTCCTTAACCACATCAGAATTATGGGTAACTTTTCATGATTTTGTCGGAAATATGGCTTGTTGCCATTCATCGGAAAGCTCTCACTGAGAGCTTTCCCGATGAATGGCAACAAGCCATATTTCCAACAAAATCCTGAAAAGTTACCCATAATTCTGCTGTGGTTAAGAAGTCGATTACTTAGGGCATTACTGTAGGTAGATACCCCATACACTATATAAAATTGTTAGGAAGAGATAGACCATCATTAAATAATATTTGAAGTTGATTTAATTATTTACTCAGGTTGGTACGATGTTGTGAATCTATCATCACTGTTATGTTTATTGTTAGCTTGTATAGTGTGTCTCTTATTTTTTTGTCATCTAAATTGTCCCATTTATTGTATATAACAGACAGTATTGTATATATTGGTGTCTCTTTGTCTTGTGATGGTGAATAAACATGTTCACAAATGTAAATGTATCTTATTTGTTTCCAGGCTTATTTTGCGATTTTTGCCGAATTCTATTTCATCCTAAGTTTAACCCTTTGAGTGCCAGGTCGATTTTTGTATCAACCCATATACCCTGTGCCAATGCATTCTCTTATATATGCGAGTCGACCATAGGTCGCCTCGCATATATAAGAGAATGCATTGGCCTAACAATATTTTACAATTTTAATAATTTATTCTTATATTCTGTCTCAATAGAACCATACAAATATGGATATCATTGGAACCGGCTCCTTGACCACATTGTGGTAGTTACAGTTATGCCCTGTGCCAATGCATTCTCTTATATATGCGAGTCGACCATAGGTCGCCTCGCATATATAAGGGAATGCATTGGCCAAAAAAAAAAAAAAAATTATTTTTTTATTTTTTACAATTTTAATAATTTATTCTTATATTCTTTAACAGACTTATTTTGTAGGTTTTGGTCCGATGAGATCGGCCCCTGGCACTCAAATGGTTAACCCAACTCCAGGTACATCACCACCACAATCAGGCTTGAGAATAAGGTGCCTGTCATATGCAGAATGAGGTCCCCAATTGAGGTCTAGTGTCCGATAGTACATAAAATAGTAGATAGAGTTTGATGTGTTCCCGGATCTGGGATAATCTTCCATTCCCCATTGTTTGTATTAATGGGGTTAATTGTATAGTGGTAAGCACGATTGTACAGGAGAGATATATAATACGATGCATACGAGCGTACACACATAATTAACAAGATCATACCTTAATTGCTGATGATTGGTTGCACTCATTGTACAACACAGGTATGAGTGGAAGAATATAATAATCCAGTAACAATAGTGTGATATACGCTATAGTGAATGTATAGATAACATGGATATCATGATACCTCAGACCTTATATGGACACATGATACCAAAACACTAGAAAATAACTACCCATTCGAGAGAGAGGGAATTTCACTTCTCCTCAAACCTTGCTACCACCAACATAGTGCTTACCGACAGAGGCTTATTTAAAATATAAAAGTTATCAAATCTTCTGGACTCTTGATTGTTCCCGTACATGGCCTACTCTACCTCCACCACTAGACTATGGGACAAAGCATCACCAAATTCACCCTCTGGGGACCTCATTCTCCATGGCCTCATCTACTATGGGAGAACTTATATGGGCATATTACTTTAAATTCACCCTCTGGGGACCTCTCGGGGAGAGCTTTCCGATGAATGGCAACAAGCCATATTTCCGACTAAATCCTGAAAAGTTACCCATAATTCTGCTGTGGTTAAGAGGTTGATTAATTAGAGCATTACTGTATAACGCTCCACTACCCGACCCCCCCCCCACCTTTGCACTGCCCCAATATGCCCAATCTACGTGCATGCTTTACGTTTAAAGTATTATGTCCTTATAATAAAACTATTAATGTAAAGCAGACACGTATAAGGGAGGCCGGGCAGCTGAGCGTGTTACATGCAGGCCCCTGTGATTGAAGTCTACCTTTACCCTGGAATTGCCCTCGCTTGCATTGATATCCGGGATGGCGAGACGACCCCCTTGACAGTTGACACCTTTCCGAAAAATGCATAACTTATCTCCGGGGCCCAGGTACCCATAGTCCAGCAGAACTGGGGTGTGACCCAAAATTCTCTGATAAAGTTTTTTTCTCTGTTGATAATTTATCACTGGGGTATCTTTATTGATATCCCAGTTGATGTGGATGTGTAACCTTTGCGGAACTTTTTTTATTCAAGATGGCCACTGAGTACCCAAAATTCGTAAATTGTTTGTATATCTCGACCATGTCAGCTGCAATTCCGTATCAATAACACTATTTATGACATTAATGATGTGATAGAATACGTGTATTATGATATAAAGTGACAAATAAAATGAACAGGACAAAATCAATGACAAATATTCAAGATGGCTGCCAAAATGGCCACTCTCATTCTTCCCATAACTGTTGCAGGACTATCAAGACAGTGCTTTCAATAGATAACGTTTTCTCGTTATTTTATAACAAAATGTTATTAGGAGAGAAACAAATGATTTATATGGGCATATGCAAATAAATATTGGTAAATTAAAGAATTAATGTACCTAGAAATGTTAGTGTATGTCATCAGTATCATCCTCGCAAGGTCGATGTATCAGCTCGTTCATAACCTACTGCCCGCCTCACACGAACATCACGTCGTGCAAGTTAAACCCACGTGCCTACATACATAACGTTTGACCATACAAGGAGCATTTGAAGTACAACGCCATCCCATGAATTTGAGTATCGTCTCCGGAACCAGTGGCTACCCAGTTGGAACGGCGGTTAGGACGAACAACCCGTCCTCTCTCGACCAGCCGTAATAAGATAGATTGAGCTCAGGAAGTGCGTCGTCAAGCGCATGTCACCATACACATACTTGTAAGTGGGCGGGTTTAATACTTTCAATTAACGCTTCGTCGGTTGGGGTTAGATAACTCAGTTTTGGCACTGCAGCCATGCTACGGCCGACTGTTTTACCATATTTTCCATCGAGCCTCTGGTTTTTGTTGTCCCTAACAATCCAAAAGCACTGGTCTAGCGTCGTCTTCAACTCTGTCTATTGTAACAGATAATATCTCAGAGTGTGATTTCAAACTTTGAGAATGTTAAGTGCAGTATATTTTCCTATTCAATGTACAGCCGCGACGGTATCACACCCTGTAAGTCAATGCATTGCTAACATGTCATGGGTGATATTCATACGAGCTTTAAGCAATTCATTTGTGATTATTGTTTTTCGTCCTTTTGTGGATGCGACCATCAGTATCTGGTCGGATAAATCAGAGTGATAAAGAAAATGGAGCAACATTACAAATATATCGATGTCATCTGTCATAACTAACGACGTTTGGGCTGCTACAAACGAAACATGTAGGACAATAAGAGTATCTCCTTCTCTGGGTCGATCTTAGATCAAGCGTCTTCATAAATATGACCTTATTTATTTCAACAGGAATAGGACCCTCTCCCTTCACTAGGAGTCGTTGATTTGTTTTGTGAAAACATTCCCGGTTTACCTGGAAATCACTAACAATCATGTCAATAAGCTGGGCTTTGTAATCATTCACTGTGAGAATAACTGTTTGTGGAGACAGCTTTGTGTTTTGCTTGGGCCCACACTCTGTTAGCCCCTTTATCTCGGGCTAATCGCATCGATGGCACTTTTTGGTACACTTTTGGTACAGTGTGCGCTGAAAGTGGGCGTGGCACTTTTTGGTACTATTTTTTGTACAGCGTACGCTATAAGTGGGCGTGGCACTTTTTGGTACACTTTTTGGTACAGTGTGCGCTGAAAGTGGGCGTGGAACTTTTTGGTACGCTTTTTGGTACACTTTTTGGTACAGTATGCGCTAAAAGTGTGTGTGGCACTTTTTGGTACGCTTTTTGGTACACCTTTTGGTACAGTGTACGCTAAAAGTGGGCGTGGCACTTTTTTGTACACTTTTGGTACAGTGTGCGCTGAAAGTGGACGTGGCACTTTTTGGTACTATTTTTTGTACAGCGTACGCTATAAGTGGGCGTGGCATTTTTTGGTACAGTGTGCGCTAAAAGTGGGTGTCACTTTTTGGTACAATTTTTGGTACAGCGTGCGCTGAAAGTGGGCGTGGCACTTTTTGGTACGCTTTTTTGTACACTTTTTGGTACAGTGTGCGCTGAAAGTGGGCGTGGCACTTTTTGGTACGCTTTTTGGTACACTTTTTGGTACAGTGTGCGCTGAAAGTGGGCGTGGCACTTTTTGGTACACTTTTTGGTACAGTGTGCTCTGAAAGTGAGCGTGGCACTTTTGGTAACATTTTTTGGTACACTTTTTGGTTCAGTGTGCGCTAAAAGTGGGCGTGGCACTTTTTGGTACACTTTTTGGTACAGTGTGCGCTGAAAGTGGGCATGGCACTTTTTTGTACACTTTTTGGAACAGCGTGCGCTAAAAGTGGGCGTGACACTTTTTGGTAAACTTTTTGGTACAGTGTGCGCTGAAAGTGCGGTCAAAGTTTGCGCATCTACACTGCATAGTCCGAGCGAAGCGAGGCGCTGAAAAAACATTTTTGTCGTCCGCCAACATACGATACCAAAAATAGCTTAGTGATGCCGCACTCAAATACAGCCATTTACGGAGGAATTTTCCAAAAGTCTGAACCCATCCGCACGCTATCTCTCCGTTGGTCGGGTTACTTTGAGAGTCAATGTTTGCGCATCTTCATTACGCAGTCCGAGCGAAGCAAGGCGCTGAAAACTGTTTTTTGTCATTGCCGACTTTGGAAACGCCCACTTATTACGCACACTGTACCAAAAAGTGCCACGCTCACTTATAACGCACAATGTACAAAATGTGCCTCGCCCAGTTATAGCGCACAATGTATCAAAAAGTGCCACTTATAACCCACTTATAATTTTCTAATTGGATGACGTTTACAATAACCAATTTATTAGAAAAGCAGAATGATGACAAAACTGAAATCAATTTAAAAATCAATTGCTTCCGTTCGAACCTATGTTTTACCTATGGACTGTAGTTTAGATAAACTTGAGTCCAACTATTTTTCCCCTCATTTAAATACGAGTAAAGCAGTTTATTAACCAAGGTATACATGCAACGCATTTGACGTGACGTTGCATGAGGATAAACAATTTACATAACAAGTAACTATTAATGCGGGGGGGGGGGGTCAGTAATATACCGGTACTCAATTTAATATTTACTGACACATACGTACAAGTAAATTCCCCATATTTAGCCGTCAACATCATTATAGAGAGCTCCGTTAGCGCAATCGGTAAAGTGAAATAACCCTTCTGCACCAGTGACAGACAATTGCTCTACGAACGACCAGGTGCGCGCCGTCAGTTCGAATCCCGGTGGATCGAAAAAAATCGCAAAACTGGATGAGTGTGCCTGTCTGAGTCAGATAGTGTGCCTGGATGGATACTTCAAGAAACGACTCTCCCTAACGGCGCGTGCTAGACTTTCTTGTGTTATCCCTGGTACCCTGTGCCAAATAAAATCAATCAATCAAATCGCGTTCGTTTGATGATGATATTATGAGGCAATATAGAATAATTTGTTCCCGTTCCAATATCCACATGAATTTTTTTACAAGTGCTCATTTGATGTAAAACGCCATCTTTTTCATCGTATATTTCATCATTATATTGTTGTATTTTGCAGCTGCACTTTGTGGGAAAATTTCACCCATAATTGTATGTTATAACAATGCCTATAGGAAGTTTATGGCATATGAATGGAGATGTAGCGCAAGTGGGATGTACGCCAGGAATGCTGTGAGCTCTGTTCCTATGTTGATAAGAAAGAACTTATCTTTTCAAACATTGGAAAGACATTCTGTATTACATATAATTGATATTTCTATCATATGGGCCATTTGAGCCTGAATTAAATAAACTATATAATATACATGAAATATTTTGTTTTTAACTGCATGCACCATTTTGGCCATCATCTCGGTTGATTGACGTATGACATGTGTTTCCAAATAGGTGTTTCTAGGTCGTTTGGCGTTTAAACGATTATTCCATCGATCAGAGCATACACGACTTGCTGGAAATTTTTCAGCCCCGAAATCGGTCTTTGACCCTTTACCCAACAGAACGGCCATGTGCCAATGCATTCTCTTATATATGCGAGTCGACCATAGGTCGCCTCGCATATATAAGAGAATGCATTGGCTTAACACATTAAAAATTATAAAATTGTTAAAGAATGTAATAAAAAATGGTAAAAAGTGTTAAATTTTTTTTTTTTAGGCCAATGCATTCTCTTATATATGGTCGACTCGCATATATAAGAGAATGCATTGGCACATGGCATAACTGTAACTATCACAATGTGTCAATGAGCCGGTTCCAATGATATCCATATTTGTATGGTTCTATTGAGACAGGCCGAAGATATTTTAGGCTGTTGAAGCTTTATTTGGCCGGTTTTGCCCGGTTTGTTGGGTAAAGGGTTAAGTATCTAAACAGAACGCTGCAATTTTAGGTGCTAAAACGTCACGCTGGTGTCTGGAGCCACTGTTTCGCAGAAATCGCTACTACTTCATACTGGTGGGGTCAAGGTCACCTGGAACAATATTTTTCAAAACTCAAAGACATCCTCTAAAAATCCACAACTTCATAACTAACCTTCTCTCAATAAACATACCACACCCATGGTGACAGAAAACACTGGTACTCTATTCTAAGAAATTTGGGAAATGCATTGTATCTCAGGACGTCTTGCACCAATTGGCCTGAAATTTTGCATGTAGTATTCTAATAGTAGTACATGGTAAAAATTTGGGCCCAAGTGGACATGATGGTGATATATTTATAGATGTGAGAACATCATGACAAAGTTACAGACACAAACACTTGGCTTTTATATACAGTAATGCCCTAAGTAATCAACTCCTTAACCACATCAGAATTATGGGTAACTTTTCATGATTTTGTCGGAAATATGGCTTGTTGCCATTCATCGGAAAGCTCTCACTGAGAGCTTTCCCGATGAATGGCAACAAGCCATATTTCCAACAAAATCCTGAAAAGTTACCCATAATTCTGCTGTGGTTAAGAAGTCGATTACTTAGGGCATTACTGTAGGTAGATACCCCATACACTATATAAAATTGTTAGGAAGAGATAGACCATCATTAAATAATATTTGAAGTTGATTTAATTATTTACTCAGGTTGGTACGATGTTGTGAATCTATCATCACTGTTATGTTTATTGTTAGCTTGTATAGTGTGTCTCTTATTTTTTTGTCATCTAAATTGTCCCATTTATTGTATATAACAGACAGTATTGTATATATTGGTGTCTCTTTGTCTTGTGATGGTGAATAAACATGTTCACAAATGTAAATGTATCTTATTTGTTTCCAGGCTTATTTTGCGATTTTTGCCGAATTCTATTTCATCCTAAGTTTAACCCTTTGAGTGCCAGGTCGATTTTTGTATCAACCCATATACCCTGTGCCAATGCATTCTCTTATATATGCGAGTCGACCATAGGTCGCCTCGCATATATAAGAGAATGCATTGGCCTAACAATATTTTACAATTTTAATAATTTATTCTTATATTCTGTCTCAATAGAACCATACAAATATGGATATCATTGGAACCGGCTCCTTGACCACATTGTGGTAGTTACAGTTATGCCCTGTGCCAATGCATTCTCTTATATATGCGAGTCGACCATAGGTCGCCTCGCATATATAAGGGAATGCATTGGCCAAAAAAAAAAAAAAATTATTTTTTTATTTTTTACAATTTTAATAATTTATTCTTTAACAGACTTATTTTGTAGGTTTTGGTCCGATGAGATCGGCCCCTGGCACTCAAATGGTTAACCCAACTCCAGGTACATCACCACCACAATCAGGCTTGAGAATAAGGTGCCTGTCATATGCAGAATGAGGTCCCCAATTGAGGTCTAGTGTCCGATAGTACATAAAATAGTAGATAGAGTTTGATGTGTTCCCGGATCTGGGATAATCTTCCATTCCCCATTGTTTGTATTAATGGGGTTAATTGTATAGTGGTAAGCACGATTGTACAGGAGAGATATATAATACGATGCATACGAGCGTACACACATAATTAACAAGATCATACCTTAATTGCTGATGATTGGTTGCACTCATTGTACAACACAGGTATGAGTGGAAGAATATAATAATCCAGTAACAATAGTGTGATATACGCTATAGTGAATGTATAGATAACATGGATATCATGATACCTCAGACCTTATATGGACACATGATACCAAAACACTAGAAAATAACTACCCATTCGAGAGAGAGGGAATTTCACTTCTCCTCAAACCTTGCTACCACCAACATAGTGCTTACCGACAGAGGCTTATTTAAAATATAAAAGTTATCAAATCTTCTGGACTCTTGATTGTTCCCGTACATGGCCTACTCTACCTCCACCACTAGACTATGGGACAAAGCATCACCAAATTCACCCTCTGGGGACCTCATTCTCCATGGCCTCATCTACTATGGGAGAACTTATATGGGCATATTACTTTAAATTCACCCTCTGGGGACCTCTCGGGGAGAGCTTTCCGATGAATGGCAACAAGCCATATTTCCGACTAAATCCTGAAAAGTTACCCATAATTCTGCTGTGGTTAAGAGGTTGATTAATTAGAGCATTACTGTATAACGCTCCACTACCCGACCCCCCCCCCCCCCACCTTTGCACTGCCCCAATATGCCCAATCTACGTGCATGCTTTACGTTTAAAGTATTATGTCCTTATAATAAAACTATTAATGTAAAGCAGACACGTATAAGGGAGGCCGGGCAGCTGAGCGTGTTACATGCAGGCCCCTGTGATTGAAGTCTACCTTTACCCTGGAATTGCCCTCGCTTGCATTGATATCCGGGATGGCGAGACGACCCCCTTGACAGTTGACACCTTTCCGAAAAATGCATAACTTATCTCCGGGGCCCAGGTACCCATAGTCCAGCAGAACTGGGGTGTGACCCAAAATTCTCTGATAAAGTTTTTTTCTCTGTTGATAATTTATCACTGGGGTATCTTTATTGATATCCCAGTTGATGTGGATGTGTAACCTTTGCGGAACTTTTTTTATTCAAGATGGCCACTGAGTACCCAAAATTCGTAAATTGTTTGTATATCTCGACCATGTCAGCTGCAATTCCGTATCAATAACACTATTTATGACATTAATGATGTGATAGAATACGTGTATTATGATATAAAGTGACAAATAAAATGAACAGGACAAAATCAATGACAAATATTCAAGATGGCTGCCAAAATGGCCACTCTCATTCTTCCCATAACTGTTGCAGGACTATCAAGACAGTGCTTTCAATAGATAACGTTTTCTCGTTATTTTATAACAAAATGTTATTAGGAGAGAAACAAATGATTTATATGGGCATATGCAAATAAATATTGGTAAATTAAAGAATTAATGTACCTAGAAATGTTAGTGTATGTCATCAGTATCATCCTCGCAAGGTCGATGTATCAGCTCGTTCATAACCTACTGCCCGCCTCACACGAACATCACGTCGTGCAAGTTAAACCCACGTGCCTACATACATAACGTTTGACCATACAAGGAGCATTTGAAGTACAACGCCATCCCATGAATTTGAGTATCGTCTCCGGAACCAGTGGCTACCCAGTTGGAACGGCGGTTAGGACGAACAACCCGTCCTCTCTCGACCAGCCGTAATAAGATAGATTGAGCTCAGGAAGTGCGTCGTCAAGCGCATGTCACCATACACATACTTGTAAGTGGGCGGGTTTAATACTTTCAATTAACGCTTCGTCGGTTGGGGTTAGATAACTCAGTTTTGGCACTGCAGCCATGCTACGGCCGACTGTTTTACCATATTTTCCATCGAGCCTCTGGTTTTTGTTGTCCCTAACAATCCAAAAGCACTGGTCTAGCGTCGTCTTCAACTCTGTCTATTGTAACAGATAATATCTCAGAGTGTGATTTCAAACTTTGAGAATGTTAAGTGCAGTATATTTTCCTATTCAATGTACAGCCGCGACGGTATCACACCCTGTAAGTCAATGCATTGCTAACATGTCATGGGTGATATTCATACGAGCTTTAAGCAATTCATTTGTGATTATTGTTTTTCGTCCTTTTGTGGATGCGACCATCAGTATCTGGTCGGATAAATCAGAGTGATAAAGAAAATGGAGCAACATTACAAATATATCGATGTCATCTGTCATAACTAACGACGTTTGGGCTGCTACAAACGAAACATGTAGGACAATAAGAGTATCTCCTTCTCTGGGTCGATCTTAGATCAAGCGTCTTCATAAATATGACCTTATTTATTTCAACAGGAATAGGACCCTCTCCCTTCACTAGGAGTCGTTGATTTGTTTTGTGAAAACATTCCCGGTTTACCTGGAAATCACTAACAATCATGTCAATAAGCTGGGCTTTGTAATCATTCACTGTGAGAATAACTGTTTGTGGAGACAGCTTTGTGTTTTGCTTGGGCCCACACTCTGTTAGCCCCTTTATCTCGGGCTAATCGCATCGATGGCACTTTTTGGTACACTTTTGGTACAGTGTGCGCTGAAAGTGGGCGTGGCACTTTTTGGTACTATTTTTTGTACAGCGTACGCTATAAGTGGGCGTGGCACTTTTTGGTACACTTTTTGGTACAGTGTGCGCTGAAAGTGGGCGTGGCACTTTTTGGTACGCTTTTTGGTACACTTTTTGGTACAGTATGCGCTAAAAGTGTGTGTGGCACTTTTTGGTACGCTTTTTGGTACACCTTTTGGTACAGTGTACGCTAAAAGTGGGCGTGGCACTTTTTTGTACACTTTTGGTACAGTGTGCGCTGAAAGTGGACGTGGCACTTTTTGGTACTATTTTTTGTACAGCGTACGCTATAAGTGGGCGTGGCATTTTTTGGTACAGTGTGCGCTAAAAGTGGGTGTCACTTTTTGGTACAATTTTTGGTACAGCGTGCGCTGAAAGTGGGCGTGGCACTTTTTGGTACGCTTTTTTGTACACTTTTTGGTACAGTGTGCGCTGAAAGTGGGCGTGGCACTTTTTGGTACGCTTTTTGGTACACTTTTTGGTACAGTGTGCGCTGAAAGTGGGCGTGGCACTTTTTGGTACACTTTTTGGTACAGTGTGCTCTGAAAGTGAGCGTGGCACTTTTGGTAACATTTTTTGGTACACTTTTTGGTTCAGTGTGCGCTAAAAGTGGGCGTGGCACTTTTTGGTACACTTTTTGGTACAGTGTGCGCTGAAAGTGGGCATGGCACTTTTTTGTACACTTTTTGGAACAGCGTGCGCTAAAAGTGGGCGTGACACTTTTTGGTAAACTTTTTGGTACAGTGTGCGCTGAAAGTGCGGTCAAAGTTTGCGCATCTACACTGCATAGTCCGAGCGAAGCGAGGCGCTGAAAAAACATTTTTGTCGTCCGCCAACATACGATACCAAAAATAGCTTAGTGATGCCGCACTCAAATACAGCCATTTACGGAGGAATTTTCCAAAAGTCTGAACCCATCCGCACGCTATCTCTCCGTTGGTCGGGTTACTTTGAGAGTCAATGTTTGCGCATCTTCATTACGCAGTCCGAGCGAAGCAAGGCGCTGAAAACTGTTTTTTGTCATTGCCGACTTTGGAAACGCCCACTTATTACGCACACTGTACCAAAAAGTGCCACGCTCACTTATAACGCACAATGTACAAAATGTGCCTCGCCCAGTTATAGCGCACAATGTATCAAAAAGTGCCACTTATAACCCACTTATAATTTTCTAATTGGATGACGTTTACAATAACCAATTTATTAGAAAAGCAGAATGATGACAAAACTGAAATCAATTTAAAAATCAATTGCTTCCGTTCGAACCTATGTTTTACCTATGGACTGTAGTTTAGATAAACTTGAGTCCAACTATTTTTCCCCTCATTTAAATACGAGTAAAGCAGTTTATTAACCAAGGTATACATGCAACGCATTTGACGTGACGTTGCATGAGGATAAACAATTTACATAACAAGTAACTATTAATGCGGGGGGGGGGGGTCAGTAATATACCGGTACTCAATTTAATATTTACTGACACATACGTACAAGTAAATTCCCCATATTTAGCCGTCAACATCATTATAGAGAGCTCCGTTAGCGCAATCGGTAAAGTGAAATAACCCTTCTGCACCAGTGACAGACAATTGCTCTACGAACGACCAGGTGCGCGCCGTCAGTTCGAATCCCGGTGGATCGAAAAAAATCGCAAAACTGGATGAGTGTGCCTGTCTGAGTCAGATAGTGTGCCTGGATGGATACTTCAAGAAACGACTCTCCCTAACGGCGCGTGCTAGACTTTCTTGTGTTATCCCTGGTACCCTGTGCCAAATAAAATCAATCAATCAAATCGCGTTCGTTTGATGATGATATTATGAGGCAATATAGAATAATTTGTTCCCGTTCCAATATCCACATGAATTTTTTTACAAGTGCTCATTTGATGTAAAACGCCATCTTTTTCATCGTATATTTCATCATTATATTGTTGTATTTTGCAGCTGCACTTTGTGGGAAAATTTCACCCATAATTGTATGTTATAACAATGCCTATAGGAAGTTTATGGCATATGAATGGAGATGTAGCGCAAGTGGGATGTACGCCAGGAATGCTGTGAGCTCTGTTCCTATGTTGATAAGAAAGAACTTATCTTTTCAAACATTGGAAAGACATTCTGTATTACATATAATTGATATTTCTATCATATGGGCCATTTGAGCCTGAATTAAATAAACTATATAATATACATGAAATATTTTGTTTTTAACTGCATGCACCATTTTGGCCATCATCTCGGTTGATTGACGTATGACATGTGTTTCCAAATAGGTGTTTCTAGGTCGTTTGGCGTTTAAACGATTATTCCATCGATCAGAGCATACACGACTTGCTGGAAATTTTTCAGCCCCGAAATCGGTCTTTGACCCTTTACCCAACAGAACGGCCATGTGCCAATGCATTCTCTTATATATGCGAGTCGACCATAGGTCGCCTCGCATATATAAGAGAATGCATTGGCTTAACACATTAAAAATTATAAAATTGTTAAAGAATGTAATAAAAAATGGTAAAAAGTGTTAAATTTTTTTTTTTTAGGCCAATGCATTCTCTTATATATGGTCGACTCGCATATATAAGAGAATGCATTGGCACATGGCATAACTGTAACTATCACAATGTGTCAATGAGCCGGTTCCAATGATATCCATATTTGTATGGTTCTATTGAGACAGGCCGAAGATATTTTAGGCTGTTGAAGCTTTATTTGGCCGGTTTTGCCCGGTTTGTTGGGTAAAGGGTTAAGTATCTAAACAGAACGCTGCAATTTTAGGTGCTAAAACGTCACGCTGGTGTCTGGAGCCACTGTTTCGCAGAAATCGCTACTACTTCATACTGGTGGGGTCAAGGTCACCTGGAACAATATTTTTCAAAACTCAAAGACATCCTCTAAAAATCCACAACTTCATAACTAACCTTCTCTCAATAAACATACCACACCCATGGTGACAGAAAACACTGGTACTCTATTCTAAGAAATTTGGGAAATGCATTGTATCTCAGGACGTCTTGCACCAATTGGCCTGAAATTTTGCATGTAGTATTCTAATAGTAGTACATGGTAAAAATTTGGGCCCAAGTGGACATGATGGTGATATATTTATAGATGTGAGAACATCATGACAAAGTTACAGACACAAACACTTGGCTTTTATATACAGTAATGCCCTAAGTAATCAACTCCTTAACCACATCAGAATTATGGGTAACTTTTCATGATTTTGTCGGAAATATGGCTTGTTGCCATTCATCGGAAAGCTCTCACTGAGAGCTTTCCCGATGAATGGCAACAAGCCATATTTCCAACAAAATCCTGAAAAGTTACCCATAATTCTGCTGTGGTTAAGAAGTCGATTACTTAGGGCATTACTGTAGGTAGATACCCCATACACTATATAAAATTGTTAGGAAGAGATAGACCATCATTAAATAATATTTGAAGTTGATTTAATTATTTACTCAGGTTGGTACGATGTTGTGAATCTATCATCACTGTTATGTTTATTGTTAGCTTGTATAGTGTGTCTCTTATTTTTTTGTCATCTAAATTGTCCCATTTATTGTATATAACAGACAGTATTGTATATATTGGTGTCTCTTTGTCTTGTGATGGTGAATAAACATGTTCACAAATGTAAATGTATCTTATTTGTTTCCAGGCTTATTTTGCGATTTTTGCCGAATTCTATTTCATCCTAAGTTTAACCCTTTGAGTGCCAGGTCGATTTTTGTATCAACCCATATACCCTGTGCCAATGCATTCTCTTATATATGCGAGTCGACCATAGGTCGCCTCGCATATATAAGAGAATGCATTGGCCTAACAATATTTTACAATTTTAATAATTTATTCTTATATTCTGTCTCAATAGAACCATACAAATATGGATATCATTGGAACCGGCTCCTTGACCACATTGTGGTAGTTACAGTTATGCCCTGTGCCAATGCATTCTCTTATATATGCGAGTCGACCATAGGTCGCCTCGCATATATAAGGGAATGCATTGGCCAAAAAAAAATAAAATTTATTTTTTTATTTTTTACAATTTTAATAATTTATTCTTATATTCTTTAACAGACTTATTTTGTAGGTTTTGGTCCGATGAGATCGGCCCCTGGCACTCAAATGGTTAACCCAACTCCAGGTACATCACCACCACAATCAGGCTTGAGAATAAGGTGCCTGTCATATGCAGAATGAGGTCCCCAATTGAGGTCTAGTGTCCGATAGTACATAAAATAGTAGATAGAGTTTGATGTGTTCCCGGATCTGGGATAATCTTCCATTCCCCATTGTTTGTATTAATGGGGTTAATTGTATAGTGGTAAGCACGATTGTACAGGAGAGATATATAATACGATGCATACGAGCGTACACACATAATTAACAAGATCATACCTTAATTGCTGATGATTGGTTGCACTCATTGTACAACACAGGTATGAGTGGAAGAATATAATAATCCAGTAACAATAGTGTGATATACGCTATAGTGAATGTATAGATAACATGGATATCATGATACCTCAGACCTTATATGGACACATGATACCAAAACACTAGAAAATAACTACCCATTCGAGAGAGAGGGAATTTCACTTCTCCTCAAACCTTGCTACCACCAACATAGTGCTTACCGACAGAGGCTTATTTAAAATATAAAAGTTATCAAATCTTCTGGACTCTTGATTGTTCCCGTACATGGCCTACTCTACCTCCACCACTAGACTATGGGACAAAGCATCACCAAATTCACCCTCTGGGGACCTCATTCTCCATGGCCTCATCTACTATGGGAGAACTTATATGGGCATATTACTTTAAATTCACCCTCTGGGGACCTCTCGGGGAGAGCTTTCCGATGAATGGCAACAAGCCATATTTCCGACTAAATCCTGAAAAGTTACCCATAATTCTGCTGTGGTTAAGAGGTTGATTAATTAGAGCATTACTGTATAACGCTCCACTACCCGACCCCCCCCCCCCACCTTTGCACTGCCCCAATATGCCCAATCTACGTGCATGCTTTACGTTTAAAGTATTATGTCCTTATAATAAAACTATTAATGTAAAGCAGACACGTATAAGGGAGGCCGGGCAGCTGAGCGTGTTACATGCAGGCCCCTGTGATTGAAGTCTACCTTTACCCTGGAATTGCCCTCGCTTGCATTGATATCCGGGATGGCGAGACGACCCCCTTGACAGTTGACACCTTTCCGAAAAATGCATAACTTATCTCCGGGGCCCAGGTACCCATAGTCCAGCAGAACTGGGGTGTGACCCAAAATTCTCTGATAAAGTTTTTTTCTCTGTTGATAATTTATCACTGGGGTATCTTTATTGATATCCCAGTTGATGTGGATGTGTAACCTTTGCGGAACTTTTTTTATTCAAGATGGCCACTGAGTACCCAAAATTCGTAAATTGTTTGTATATCTCGACCATGTCAGCTGCAATTCCGTATCAATAACACTATTTATGACATTAATGATGTGATAGAATACGTGTATTATGATATAAAGTGACAAATAAAATGAACAGGACAAAATCAATGACAAATATTCAAGATGGCTGCCAAAATGGCCACTCTCATTCTTCCCATAACTGTTGCAGGACTATCAAGACAGTGCTTTCAATAGATAACGTTTTCTCGTTATTTTATAACAAAATGTTATTAGGAGAGAAACAAATGATTTATATGGGCATATGCAAATAAATATTGGTAAATTAAAGAATTAATGTACCTAGAAATGTTAGTGTATGTCATCAGTATCATCCTCGCAAGGTCGATGTATCAGCTCGTTCATAACCTACTGCCCGCCTCACACGAACATCACGTCGTGCAAGTTAAACCCACGTGCCTACATACATAACGTTTGACCATACAAGGAGCATTTGAAGTACAACGCCATCCCATGAATTTGAGTATCGTCTCCGGAACCAGTGGCTACCCAGTTGGAACGGCGGTTAGGACGAACAACCCGTCCTCTCTCGACCAGCCGTAATAAGATAGATTGAGCTCAGGAAGTGCGTCGTCAAGCGCATGTCACCATACACATACTTGTAAGTGGGCGGGTTTAATACTTTCAATTAACGCTTCGTCGGTTGGGGTTAGATAACTCAGTTTTGGCACTGCAGCCATGCTACGGCCGACTGTTTTACCATATTTTCCATCGAGCCTCTGGTTTTTGTTGTCCCTAACAATCCAAAAGCACTGGTCTAGCGTCGTCTTCAACTCTGTCTATTGTAACAGATAATATCTCAGAGTGTGATTTCAAACTTTGAGAATGTTAAGTGCAGTATATTTTCCTATTCAATGTACAGCCGCGACGGTATCACACCCTGTAAGTCAATGCATTGCTAACATGTCATGGGTGATATTCATACGAGCTTTAAGCAATTCATTTGTGATTATTGTTTTTCGTCCTTTTGTGGATGCGACCATCAGTATCTGGTCGGATAAATCAGAGTGATAAAGAAAATGGAGCAACATTACAAATATATCGATGTCATCTGTCATAACTAACGACGTTTGGGCTGCTACAAACGAAACATGTAGGACAATAAGAGTATCTCCTTCTCTGGGTCGATCTTAGATCAAGCGTCTTCATAAATATGACCTTATTTATTTCAACAGGAATAGGACCCTCTCCCTTCACTAGGAGTCGTTGATTTGTTTTGTGAAAACATTCCCGGTTTACCTGGAAATCACTAACAATCATGTCAATAAGCTGGGCTTTGTAATCATTCACTGTGAGAATAACTGTTTGTGGAGACAGCTTTGTGTTTTGCTTGGGCCCACACTCTGTTAGCCCCTTTATCTCGGGCTAATCGCATCGATGGCACTTTTTGGTACACTTTTGGTACAGTGTGCGCTGAAAGTGGGCGTGGCACTTTTTGGTACTATTTTTTGTACAGCGTACGCTATAAGTGGGCGTGGCACTTTTTGGTACACTTTTTGGTACAGTGTGCGCTGAAAGTGGGCGTGGCACTTTTTGGTACGCTTTTTGGTACACTTTTTGGTACAGTATGCGCTAAAAGTGTGTGTGGCACTTTTTGGTACGCTTTTTGGTACACCTTTTGGTACAGTGTACGCTAAAAGTGGGCGTGGCACTTTTTTGTACACTTTTGGTACAGTGTGCGCTGAAAGTGGACGTGGCACTTTTTGGTACTATTTTTTGTACAGCGTACGCTATAAGTGGGCGTGGCATTTTTTGGTACAGTGTGCGCTAAAAGTGGGTGTCACTTTTTGGTACAATTTTTGGTACAGCGTGCGCTGAAAGTGGGCGTGGCACTTTTTGGTACGCTTTTTTGTACACTTTTTGGTACAGTGTGCGCTGAAAGTGGGCGTGGCACTTTTTGGTACGCTTTTTGGTACACTTTTTGGTACAGTGTGCGCTGAAAGTGGGCGTGGCACTTTTTGGTACACTTTTTGGTACAGTGTGCTCTGAAAGTGAGCATGGCACTTTTGGTAACATTTTTTGGTACACTTTTTGGTTCAGTGTGCGCTAAAAGTGGGCGTGGCACTTTTTGGTACACTTTTTGGTACAGTGTGCGCTGAAAGTGGGCATGGCACTTTTTTGTACACTTTTTGGAACAGCGTGCGCTAAAAGTGGGCGTGACACTTTTTGGTAAACTTTTTGGTACAGTGTGCGCTGAAAGTGCGGTCAAAGTTTGCGCATCTACACTGCATAGTCCGAGCGAAGCGAGGCGCTGAAAAAACATTTTTGTCGTCCGCCAACATACGATACCAAAAATAGCTTAGTGATGCCGCACTCAAATACAGCCATTTACGGAGGAATTTTCCAAAAGTCTGAACCCATCCGCACGCTATCTCTCCGTTGGTCGGGTTACTTTGAGAGTCAATGTTTGCGCATCTTCATTACGCAGTCCGAGCGAAGCAAGGCGCTGAAAACTGTTTTTTGTCATTGCCGACTTTGGAAACGCCCACTTATTACGCACACTGTACCAAAAAGTGCCACGCTCACTTATAACGCACAATGTACAAAATGTGCCTCGCCCAGTTATAGCGCACAATGTATCAAAAAGTGCCACTTATAACCCACTTATAATTTTCTAATTGGATGACGTTTACAATAACCAATTTATTAGAAAAGCAGAATGATGACAAAACTGAAATCAATTTAAAAATCAATTGCTTCCGTTCGAACCTATGTTTTACCTATGGACTGTAGTTTAGATAAACTTGAGTCCAACTATTTTTCCCCTCATTTAAATACGAGTAAAGCAGTTTATTAACCAAGGTATACATGCAACGCATTTGACGTGACGTTGCATGAGGATAAACAATTTACATAACAAGTAACTATTAATGCGGGGGGGGGGGGGGTCAGTAATATACCGGTACTCAATTTAATATTTACTGACACATACGTACAAGTAAATTCCCCATATTTAGCCGTCAACATCATTATAGAGAGCTCCGTTAGCGCAATCGGTAAAGTGAAATAACCCTTCTGCACCAGTGACAGACAATTGCTCTACGAACGACCAGGTGCGCGCCGTCAGTTCGAATCCCGGTGGATCGAAAAAAATCGCAAAACTGGATGAGTGTGCCTGTCTGAGTCAGATAGTGTGCCTGGATGGATACTTCAAGAAACGACTCTCCCTAACGGCGCGTGCTAGACTTTCTTGTGTTATCCCTGGTACCCTGTGCCAAATAAAATCAATCAATCAAATCGCGTTCGTTTGATGATGATATTATGAGGCAATATAGAATAATTTGTTCCCGTTCCAATATCCACATGAATTTTTTTACAAGTGCTCATTTGATGTAAAACGCCATCTTTTTCATCGTATATTTCATCATTATATTGTTGTATTTTGCAGCTGCACTTTGTGGGAAAATTTCACCCATAATTGTATGTTATAACAATGCCTATAGGAAGTTTATGGCATATGAATGGAGATGTAGCGCAAGTGGGATGTACGCCAGGAATGCTGTGAGCTCTGTTCCTATGTTGATAAGAAAGAACTTATCTTTTCAAACATTGGAAAGACATTCTGTATTACATATAATTGATATTTCTATCATATGGGCCATTTGAGCCTGAATTAAATAAACTATATAATATACATGAAATATTTTGTTTTTAACTGCATGCACCATTTTGGCCATCATCTCGGTTGATTGACGTATGACATGTGTTTCCAAATAGGTGTTTCTAGGTCGTTTGGCCACCCGATCCGCATAGAATTATCAGATATAAATACGTAATGACGGAAATTCTTTACCATCTATAGATACGTAAGTGTGGACCGTATACGCCTATCGAGCCCACTATTACCATTTATATCTCTTAATGATGATCTGATCACGGGCCCACCATTATGACATATAGAACACTAATTGTAACCTAACAGCGTTGGCTATGCGGTTATCTATACATATATAATAAAACCTAACGAATATAAAATTGAGTGGGGGTATTATACCTCTGATCAAGTGGTCCTGCTAATATGTTATGATGCTGGAGGTCCTGCTGAATTGCTATGACGTCGGTCGGGCAAATACATACTGTGAGAGGGCAACCAACTGGTTGCTATATATACAATTTTGAAGTTCAACTTGACTTCTCAAGATTTAGCTATCGCCATGGGTTCATGTCCGTCCTCCGTGTGTCCGTCAACCATTCCCATTAGCATGGATGATATATGCGCTACAGGTCGCACCTTTGGTATGGTCGTTATGCAATTCGTCATGGTTGTTGACATTGACATGTAGATGAGAAATTAGTCATTTTGGGGTAAATCCAGGTAAATCGACAAGAAAACATGGCCAACAGCCACCATCTTGAATTTCACAATTCAATCAATTGGCCACGCAGGCCGTATATACCATTTGTGTGATTATAATGAAATTTGTCATGGATTTTGACATTGCCATGAAGAAGAGAACGAGTATTTTTTGCGTCAATCGGCAAAAAGAGCATGGCCGCTATCGGCCATCTTGTTTTTGAGTATTAAGAAATGTAAATACATAAGCACGGTGCACGGGCTACATGCCGTACCCTATGAAAATTGTCATGGCTGATTACATTGACATTTAGATGTAAACGAGTCATTTTGGGGTCATTTCACACCAAAAATATGGGGGCCAGCGACCATCTTGGATTTCAAAGTTCAATCCATTAGCAGAAGACACGCCGGAGTGTTCGTCTGATTATCATGAAATTTGTCGTGGAATTAATATTGACTTGTGGATGAGAACGAGTCATTTTGGGGTCATTCAGCCATAAAACATGGCCGCTGGTGGCCATCTTGGAGTTTACTCTTTTTATGACTAAATTCGCATGCTACAGGTCGTAGCATTACAACCGGCTGTTACAATATTAATTTTCCCACAAAACTTCTCCCACAAAATGGTAAATTAGGTTTTAAAAAATGCATTTTTTTTCGGGCGGTATAGAAAAAAGGAATAGAAATGCTACCGCTAGGCTTTAGGGAGTGCGCGAGAGGGGTCGTAGACCCTTCTCGCAGGCGGGGGTCCGGGGGGCCTCCCCCGGGAAAATTTTGGGAAAAGTAGAAGCTTGAGAAGCATTCTGAGCATATTTCTGAGTAGCATTATGCGAATGTTAATTGGACCAAAATTAAAACAATATTAGTCCGAGAGCTGATAGGACACCCCTGCACCCCATGATTCAAATTCACCCCACTAATTTTCTTCTTTATTAGTCCCTCAACTTTTAAGCAATGTTAGACCGGAGTGTTCGTCTGATCATCATGCAATTTGTCGTGGAATTAATATTGTCTTGTAGGTGGGAACGAGTCATCCTGGGGTCATTCGGCCATAAAACATGGCCGCTGGTAGCCATCTTGGATTTTACTCTTTGTATGACTAAATTCACAGGCTACAGGTGGTAGCATTACAACCGGCTGTTACAATATTAATTTTCCCACAAAACTTCTCCCACAAAATCATAAATCAGGTTTTAAAAATGCTTTTTTTTTCGGGCGGAATAGAAAAAAGAAAAGATATATGGCGCCGCTAGGCTTTAGGGAGTGCGCGAGAGGGGTCGTAGACCCTTCTCGCAGGCGGGGGTCCGGGGGAGGCCTCCCCCGGGAAAATTTTGGGAAATGTAGAAGCTTGAGAAGCATTCTGAGCATATTTCTGAGTAGCATAATATGCGAATGTTAATTGGACCAAAATATTAGTCCGGGAGCTGATAGGGTAACCCTGCACCCCATGATTCAACTTCACTCCACTAATTTTCTTCTTTATTAGTCCCTCAACTTTTAAGAAATGTTAGGTCGTAGTGTTCGTCTGATCATCATGAAATTTGTCGTGCAAGTTAATATTGACTTGATGGTGGGAACGGGTCATTCTGGGGTCATTCGGCCATAAAACATGGCCGCTGGTAGCCATCTTGGATTTTACTCTTTGTATGACTAAATTCACATGCTACAGGTGGTCGCATTACAACCGGCTGTTAGAGTATTAATTTTCACACAAAAGTTTTCCCACAAAATGATAAATCAGCTAGGTTTAAAAAATGCATTTTTTTCGGGCGGGATTGAAAGATAGAAAAAGAAATGGCGCCGCTAGGATTTAGGGAGTGCGCGAGAGGGTGGTAGCATTACAACCGGCTGTTACAGTATTAATTTTCACACAAAACTTTTCACAGAAAATGATAAATCAGTTTTTAAAAATGCATTTTTTTCGGGCGGGAATAGTAACGAGGTAATAAAAAAAATAGCGCCGCTAGGTTTTAGGGAATGCGCGAGAGGGGTCGTAGACCCTTCTCGCAGGCGGGAGCCCGGGGTGTCCCCCGGGAAAAATTTGGAAAATGTAGAAGCTTGAGAAGCATTCTGAGCATATTTCTGAGTAGCATTATGCGAATGGTAATTGGACCAAAATTGAAACAATATTAGTCCGGGAGCTGATAGGGTATCCCTGTACCACCGTGATTCAACTTCACCCCACTAATTTTCTTCCTTATTAGTCCCTCAACTTTTAAGCAATGTTTGTACGAAACAAAACGTGTCAGAACAGTCACCAGACATGATGAGATGGCGTCCAACATGGACATGTTTTTTTTCATAAGGATGCAAATTAGTGAGAAAATTATATATTTGTATCTCAACTTTACTTTGTAAAGTTGAGCTATTGCCATGGCTTGGTATCCGTCGTCTGTGTGTGCGTGGTGTCAACAATACAGCCTACGTGCAATACCTTTATTCGGATCATTATGTAATTTGTCACAGCTGTTGACATTGACATGTAGATTAGAACGAGTCATTTTGGGATCATTCGGGAAAAACATGGCCGCCAGTGGCCATCTTGGATTTAAAATTCAATCCATTAGCACAGGCTACAAGTCGTACTGTTCGTCTGATTATCAATTTGTCATGGGATGTTTAAATTGACATGTAGATGGAAACGAGTAATTTTGGGGTCGTTCCTCTAAAAATCTTGGATTTTACTCTTTGCATGACTAAATCCTTTGGCACGGGCTACAGATCGTACCTTTGGTCCGATCATTATGAAATTTGTCATTGCTGTTGAAATTGACATGTAGATGGGAACGAGTCATTTGGTAAAAAAAACATGACCGCCAGTGACCATCTTGGATTTCAAACCTCAATCCATTAGCACGGGCTACAGGCCATACTGCTTGTCTGATCATCATGAACTTTTCGTAGATATTAATATTAAGATGTAGATGGGAACGAGTCATTTTGGGGTCATTCGGCCATAAAACATTGCCGCTGGTAGCCATCTTGGATTTTACTCTTTGTATGACTAAATTCTTTGGCACAGGCTACAGGTCGTATCTTCGGTCAGATCATCACTAAATGTGTCATGGATGTTAACATCGACATGTAAATGGGAAACGAGTTATTTTGGGGTAATTCAGCAAAAAACGTGGTTGCCAGCGGCCATATTGGATTTCAAAATTCAATCTATTATCATGGGCTACAGACCGTACTGTTTGTTTGATCATCATGAAAGTTGTCATTTATATTAACATTGACATATAGATGGGAATGGGTCATTTTGGGGTCATTCGGCCATAAAACATAGCTGCTGGCAGCCATCTTGGATTTTACTCTTTGCATCACTAATCCTTTGGCATGGACTACAGGTCGTAGATTTGGTCGGACCATCATGAAATTCTTCACGGATATTGACAATGACATGTAGATGGGAACGAATCTTTTTGGGGTCAATCGGCCATAAAACATGGCCGCTGGCAGCCATCTTGGATTTTACTCTTTGCATGACTAAATCATTTGGTATGGGCTACAGGTCGTACCTTTAGTCAGATCATCATGAAATTTGTCTTGGCTGTTAACATTGAAATGTACATGGGTAGGAGTCATTTTTGGGGTCTTTCGGCATAAAACATGTCTGTTGGCAGCCATCTTGGATTTTTGCATGACTAAACAATTTGGCACACCCTACAGTGCACTTCCCTCATCCGATCATCACCAAACTTCATATTAAACTTGATATTGATCTACTAGATGGAAGCTTTTACATATTTTTGAATTTCATTGGACAACATAGCCGTCAGCAACCATCTTCGATTTTACTTTATGTATCTCGTGGTGATAATCTAGTATTACTTAGCCCTTTCAACTTTCCGCATTCCTAATCGCTCCATTGACTGTAACACATGAAATTATTCCCTTTCCAAATCGAGCTACAGT
This sequence comes from Siphonodentalium dalli, assembly GCA_032622095.1. Taxonomy (NCBI): domain Eukaryota; kingdom Metazoa; phylum Mollusca; class Scaphopoda; order Gadilida; family Siphonodentaliidae; genus Siphonodentalium; species Siphonodentalium dalli. The sequence continues at coordinate 264,580,416 of CP136061.1, read as the reverse complement.
ACCATTGACACTTTGATTTGTGAAGCAGGCTGCTTCAAGAAGCAAAGATATAATAGTGCCTTTTTATGTTAATATTGGAACTCTCCATCAAAGAAAGCCGCCAAAATGGCAGCAGGAAGTGGAAAATAAGGAAGAAAATTATTGTGGCGAGGTTAAATCATTGGCGATCAGGGTTACACTATCATCTCTCGGATTATATGCATTGTCATTAACATTTTCGAGCAATGTACTGCGAATCCACCAAACAGTATAATTGAAGTCATCTTGGAATATAGTTTTTACATGACTAAATCCTCAACATGGCATACAGTAATGCTCTAATTAATCGACTCCTCAACCACAACAAAATTATGGGTAACTTTTCGCTTTCTGATGAATTGCAACAAGCCATATTTCCGACTAAATCCTGAAAACTTACCCATAATTCTGCTGTGGTTAAGGAGTCGATTAATTAGAGCATAACTGTATAGCCATAATTTTCAAAACGACCAAATTGTGTATGAAGATAGATAACTCTAAAATCAAGTGGCTTTGTGTTGATAATAAAGCCAATTTTTAAAGAACATGTTGATAATACATTTTTGGAAAGTTTATACCACAATTGACAGTGGTTTGAATTATATTGTTGTAATTAATGGATTCTGATAACTAAAGTGTATTTTGAAGAAATATTGTTGTTGTAACGTGGTAATATGGGGACCATCTGATCAGCATGAGTACCTTTGAAAATACTAGTGCAGCAAATTAACAGATGCCTGCTCCAGATATACATGTATGGCATAATGGCAAATTGTTATATGATAAATATCAATGATGAGTGAGTACGTGTGATCATTAAATTTGCCTACTATATATTGTACTATGACGTAATCATTCATCATACAGATGTATAGCCTAAGGGCCCTTATTTATAATCTATGTCCCTATATTGACATCTGTATATACATCACCCCCACCCACCCTGCTCTTATCAACAATCCATATATACATGATACATTTCATGGCAGTATATACTACCATATCCTGATCCAAAACGGGTATTGCATGCATTAGTTTTGATGGAATAATGAAGACAAACTAAAAACAATATAATACAAAAAAGGATTTTATTACTTCATCAAAGTATTGTATTATTCAATATTCAACAACATCATTCAAGTTGATAAAGAAGAGAGAAGAATGTAATTTAGTCATTGATCTCAGTATTTCTTAATTTGTTAAGACCTAAGTGCAGTACAATGAAATGTATTAACTTTTTCAAAACATCATTGCATTTTGAAGCCTGAAATTATGCTTACTTCTGTTACATTGCGGTCGATTTCAGAATATCAAATTATGTACATTATTAAATTTTTATGTAAATATGGTATTTAACAAGAATGTCAAGATTTGGAACAGCAAATCATACACTGAAAATTGATTGTTATTTTCTATACCTCGGTAAAGAGGTATATCAGAAAAATATATTGAACATAATTTAGTCATTGATAAGGGTTCCGTTCGATCATACATTTCCATTTCATTCAACTTGAAAATCAGTAACCCACATATCTGTACATCATGAGCAGTAAATTCATTTTATATGTTGAATGTGTTAATTGTATAACTTAAAGTCTTTATTCATTTTAAAAGAAATTTACCTATATTTTCATATGAGTAATCCATTTTCTAAATTTGAAAACAATCAGATAACTGAAACTAAAGTTATCACCAGGGAACCATAAATAATTGGCAAAGTCAACAAGGACCATAAACTTCGGCAAATATGGGCAGCCCAAATCCATGTAATCTACATACAAAATTTGAAAACAGACAGACAACTAAAGTTATCATCCGGAAACCGAAACTATCGACCAATTCTAAGTCGACAAGGACCATAACTCTGGCAAAACATAATGGGTGGAACCAAACTTGACCTGTATTTTTGGCTAGTAAACTCACTTACATTATTTCAATCCATTCAGTTCAGATTTACAGAAGTTATCATACGGAAATGAAAATTGAGTACAAATTCCAACAAAAAAGGCCATAACTCTGGTGAAAATTGGCCGGCTGAATGAATTGGCACCTTGTGACACATACAAGTATGCCACATGATATAGTATTTATGTAAAATATGCTGGCTTTTTATGATTGTGCAACATGTCATATATAGCTACTGATTTTGTCATTAATGACTGAAAGTTTTTGGGCATACATGAACCTTCAACAATATTCTAATAGATTACTTTGACATCACATAAGCTTACATGTAAATACCAGATGGGAGTCTCATAAGCTTTTTCATTGAAAAATATAAATGTTTATTTGATTGAAATTTAACAAAACTACCATGCCCATACGATTACCCGAAAATTTTAAAAAGTTGAAATATGTGATGTGAAAAAAAAATCTAGTTATACTGATCTAACCAAGCCAATCAGTTCAGTGCATTTATGAAAAGAAAATGCCAAACTCGGAACTAATTGCAACAGTAGTTTTCTTTCCATGAATAAGTATATAAGCCCATTATAAACAATTAACATCTTAAAAACCAAGAAAAGGAAAATAGAAAAGGGAAAAAATCAAGTTCTTATGTCCTTCTATTTTGTGGTAGTGCATGTATTTCAAAAAACCATCTTGATTACAGAACAGATAGCAGTATTTTTTCAAGTGATATGCTTCTAGGTTTGTAAATTAAAGGTACTCAATCCGAACAGAGGGTCCCCATCTCAACAGACTCCAACAACAACAATCCGATCAGAGGGTCCTATATTACTATTTCTTTGGCTTTGGGGGTAAAAAATATTTGATTCGAGTCGAGGAACCCATCAAACAAAGCTCAGAGTTATTAGATATTGATTTTTGAAATTTGTTATTTACTCGAGATGAGTACTAATAATTGCCTTCAACTGCCGTAATCTGCTCGGGATGTGTACACCAAAATCTATTCAAACAGACAAGGATAGATAACTCTAAAATCAAGAGGAGTTTTATCGGATTGAGTACCTTTAAGTTGTTCTACTATTATTGTTTACCACAATTTCTTGATAAAATGTCTGGATCCCTGGTCTGAACATGAAGCAGTCTGGGCAAATTCTATCTATTTTAGACAGCATGTGATGCAATTTTTTTCCAATTAGCAAATTTGCTGAAGATTAATTAGGAAATAAATATTTTTTAATTATATTAATTAGTTGCGTACTGAGCTTACATCAGCTGCATCATTTCTGAGTATGATTATCTCTATTAGTGAATAAAGAACACAACCATATATATGCGACACCAAGTTGGACACTAATATTAAGCATGTGCATGTAACTGAGCTGTGTTGCAACTTGGTTGGCTGATTTAAAGTGATGTGAAACACTCCGGTTTGGTAATAAAATAGAAATAGAGAATAATCTTGCTCATAGCACTCAAAGTAGTTATTTTTACGAATATTAATTCAAATTTCCAGCATACACACAATAATTTTTATATTTTGATTAAATGCAATGACTCTCGATGGCAAAATCATTTGCGTTAGTTTATCGCCGATTGTTCCGTCCAAATCGAGATGTAAATATTTACAATTATGCATAGTTCAGAGGATGATATCTATGGAGTGGTAAGGTCGATTTCTTTGAGATTTTCGGCGATGTTAGTAGAATGCTACATTGCCACAGTTGGCATAGTGCCTGAGTACTAACTAACAAGTCCACAATATGTCTTTAACATAACTTGAAGACAACATTTGTATCATGTCATTACAGAGGCACCAGGAATGCTATCATTAAGTCTATGATTTGGTCCACTTTCAAACATAATTACATGTTTTTCAGGCAGGTCTGAACTTTTTTCAGTATTTCTTCTAGTCGATATTAAAGAATATAAGCATGTTCTGACATACTGACCAACAGTCCCACTGGGTTATGTGTGCATTAATTACAAACAAACATTTTTAATGACACAATGTGACAAAAATATAAAATTGTCACACAATTATTTGCAAATATCGCCTGCCCTCGGAGTCTTTTACACCAACCAGTGGTCACTACAATGTACAATCATATTTTCTTTTAATCAGGGTTCGTGGTACAGATTGTCAATTAGCAAATTGCTTTAAAAAAAAATTATTTGCAAAAAAAACAAAACAATTTGCAACAAAAATTGCCACCTACCTTTTTGTCTTTTGGAAATTGAACCCCATGGGGCATATAATGACGAACCAAAGCCAGACGCTTTGGGTCGTAGATAGACTACATCTGATTTGTCACCAATTATTATCTAATACGACAATGTTTTGAATTTCGGGGAGCACGAATGTCGCACAGTAGATCGGTGGGCTTAACACGTTCACTGCCGAAAACCAATGGGTAATTCCATCCCGTATGCCAACATGGAATTTGATGTTTTGCAGATAGTAGTTGATATTTTACGTATGTATGAGTAATGATTCGACCAATATCGGGTTATATGAAGCTGAAACATGTTATAAGGCTACTACGAGATAGCTCGTAGTCGACAACTGGGACGGAATTTTTTAGTGTTTCATCGCTGCTGCCAGCTATGAGTTGTCTCGTAGGTAAATACAATTACGTTGTCAGTGGCTTAGATGACGAGGAGTGCTATACATGTACAAGCATATCGTGCATAAGACATGGTAAATTAATTTATATATGATAATTGGTACAGACTACGTCGCATAAAACGTCAATAACATATGTACATGTATTTACCTATGAGATAACTCGTAGCTGGCACCAGCGATTACCACTGGTGAGTGTCATCCCAAGTGCCGACAACGAGTTATCTCGTAGGAGCTTTATAACACGTTTCATCTTTCATTTGACCCGAATTTGATCGACAAATATTGTATAAAGCATGATAATTCATTTATATATACACACTTTTACACCCATTGACAGGGAAATGAACTTGCATGCATGGGTAAACAAGCCATGTGTATCTGCTTGATCACACACTTGAAGTAGGGCTAGCAGCAGTTTCCAGAAGCCTCAGGCACTATATCCGATAATACTATAGTACTACATGTATTTTAGTAAGAGATGTGTAATAAACATAGAACCTAAGCTGATAATCAGGTAAGTTAGAAATTAGCGCACTCGACCAAGGTGCTGAGTTTGAAATTCTAACTAATCTCAACACACATATAAGTGTAGTTCTGTTTTATGTTACATAGCAAAGCATATGTATTTAGTGGACCTGCCAGTGGCTTGCACCACCTCCAAACCATGGGTACGTGTATGATCAGTTATAGGCCTATAGCTTCAAATGAAATCTGAACATTCCAAAACAAACTGATTACTGCATTTATGCAACCAAAGCCCTCAATATTTGTCCGGGAATGGTCTATTTGCACATGTATATCATGATGTATATCATGGTTCAGGGACGTACAGAAGAGGTCCTGGTGAATTGGAGTATATTACCAAGATTTCTAACTGGACCCCACCCCATTTTCGGACTGTGGGAATCGTATCTCAAACCATTGTGTTTATACATATAAAATCAATCAATGGGATCGGTGCCCATGTTTTGGTGCATACACCAACATTCCTTGTGGTTTGTGTTATTATTTATGTGGTATGGACATTACTACGAGTTAACTCATAATAGCAGTCCCCATGGAACCGTTTACTACAAGTCAACTTCGTATCCGGGGCAAGATACATTCACATACCAAATTTCAATTCGATAGCTCCACCCGTTTCCGAGATATATATATTGCCCAATGTCATTTGCGGATACCTCGGCCGGTGATGAGTTAACGCGACATCGGCCGGTTAAGAGTTAAATGCGATCACGTCATGATCTGTTGACGGCGTAATATATTTACGGAATGTTTTTCGACGAGCGAAGCATGGTCCTGCGTTCTTCCCGATAATTAAGGTAGAAACTTTAAACGTACACAGGCGTGTGATACATCATTGGAAAGAGGAAGCGCCACAGATTCTAACCGTGCAAATTATATGACTGGCAATTTATTATTCGCGCTATATCGAATCGATTTGTGAGCACCGAACTGAAATATATTAGCGCAAAACGGCGTAAAAACAGATTTGACCTCGGCACGTGAAAAGTTGACCTCGGATCTGAAAATTAATATGCCTATGCCACTTCCCGACCGATAGTACCCTCACATACGAAGTTTCATCGAAATCGGGTTGGCCGTTTTCGAGTTCATCGCGAACACACACACACACACACACAAACAGATCTTCCAAAATATATAATAGATTATAAAATCATTTGTTTGTTTTTATTTATCAGGGAAAGTATGTCCATAATGAATTTCTAACGGGTCTACTCAGGCACTCTACTGGATCAGATCATCGGACCCTAGGAAGTTCTAATATTTTTTTTTAATAAACCAAAAGCACGACAACTCAACACGATCTACGTGTATCTCAAAGCTTTATTTTCCAACTGATGCACAGCAGTTGATCAATACTGCATGGTTCTGTAGAGACTAACTGTGCGAAAGGAAATAAGATAAAATGGATTTGATTGTTATCACAAGTCTGCATACTTACATGCATCTGATAATCCATATATATTCTATTTTCTTGAATAGAATGAAAACACATACTTATGAACAAAGCAGAAGATACATTCAGTTCCATGCAAATTCGGTCAATGGTGAAAGTTACACGATGACGTTGTTTGTCTACTATCGTTGAAATCGACATGATGACATGTTATGACCGATATGAACAGCCTGCGTATCTGAAGCGGTAATACAACCGTTAGTTTCAGTTCCATGCACTATCGACAACATATATAACTATTTTTAATTACACCACCAAACATAAGTCTTGCATGTGAATCTTATTTGGTGGGAATCTATAAAGCGATTTTGACAAGAATTGTTTTAAACGCTACATGCAGAAACCCCTACGTGATTGTTTTAGCTTTGGTTTGTTAATTACGCTTGCGTATGATCATATTAAAGCTTGTATTCAATCAGTCGAAAACAAAACACATACTATCCGGTCATGACATTGCTAAATGGGTCCTAATTGAAATATTTTTGTCAAACAAAGGGCTTCCTGAAGTCTAACTTGTTAGGAAACAGTTTTGATAGTGGGTGTGAGATAAATTATCATATAATGGCCTTCATAACTCAGCTTTCAGTGTTGGCAAATATTTTTGTAAAAGAGTAACTTTAGGTCTCCATCGATCCATGACCATTAAAATTACAAGTGAGGCCATATTCCTACTGTACCAATAACTTTGTGTTTTTTTAATAAAATCTTAATTTTAGATCTTAACATTGGTATCCTTAGGGCAAAAATAAAAAATACCTGTGTTTAGGGTTTCCCTACCTACCCTAGAAAAAGGTGCCTACCCAAAAGTTTTATTGGATTGTAGACACAGATAATTATTTTTTGCTGAGTGGGAAGGGCATCTAAAGGTATCATATCCATTTCCAAACCTCTCCTACATATATGAGGCTATAAAAATGTTTAGAAGTTTTACTAGTCTAGTGCTCTGACTAATTCAAGATAACAATATTTGGTATTGAACCTTTCAATTAATCTGAATTGTGAATCTTTCTAGATTGAACTGTCAGTGACCCAATGGAATGCAGAATAAACAAATTTGAAGAAAAAAAATTCCCTACCTACCTAGGTTAATTATTTTGCACCATGTAACCCTAAACACAGGTATTTTTTGGGGCCTAATAGGAACAACCATATGCATGCATGCATCATTGCAAAATTTACTCAAAACACTCTACTGGGCATTTTGTTTGAGTCACTGGTGTAAACATGTCATTTGCATTATAAAAACATCAACATCAAATATACAACGTGATTCATAACTAAAATATTTCAATACAAATTGATCATACTGCATTAGAATGAAGAATATCAGCTGAGCCTTAGTCTTGTTGAAAAGGACCATGATTCAAAATGTAAAATGTCTTTGAAGGTCACACCTTCCATCATTCCTCAGCTCCTGAAAAATATAGAATTGAATAGATAAATGTTTTGTTTCAATACAATTAATACTCGAAAGTATGGAATTGATTTATTTGGGAAAAATATCTAATTTGAGAAATTAAATAATCATATTTAGGCCAAAAAAAAAAAGAGTCTTTTGGTTCTCGGGCAATTTTTTTTTCAAATCAATGAGGGGGGGGGAGGGTTTTATTTTTATTTTTTTTCTGCGCATAGTAAGCATGGACAAAGATACCTTCCTCTTTCTAAAAAAGTAAAAAAGGTCTCTAACTTATTTAACTTGTCGACCCATATGTTATGGTTGTCAACATTCATAAATTTCATTCCATTCAGTTCATATCATATAACATACATGTATAAGTTATCACCTGGAAACAAAATTAAGCCCAAATTTAAACAAGAGCATGCCGTCGGGGCGTGGGCACAATACGCCCTTTCTGGAGTAAAGTGGGGCACGGTTTAATTCATTCGTTTGAAACATGGTTCAGTTCACTCGATTCAATATAAAGTTATCATCTGGAAACTGCATATCAGGTAAAATCTGAGTCGAAAAAGGGGCATAACTCAGTCAAAATCATGCGGACAAAACCCATATTCGAACTTGATCTGTATTTTGGGGTGGTAAACTAACATACCCGGTACCGAATTTGGTTCAGTTCACTCGATTCAATCAAAGTTATCATCCGGAAACCGCAAATCAGGTGAAATCTAAGTTGAATAAAAGGTTGTTAGACCTCATGTCCGCCGTCTAAGCGTTGGCTTGATACGACCGTTGTTTGCGCATAAAAATTGGCATGGCGGAACCCGAAATCGAATTTGATCTGTCTTTTGTGCTAGTAAACCTACATATACCAAATATAATTTCATTCAGTACACATTTACTAAAGTTATCATCCGGAAACCTCAAATTGGCAAAAATTCTAAGTAAAAAAGGGACATAACTCTGGTGAAAATTGGCGGGCGGCACCCGAATTCGAACTTGATCTGTGTTTTGCTGGAAGAAAGACACATACCAAATTTGGTTTAAATGTGATTAACTCTACTAAAGTTATCATCCGGACACCAACTTTTGGGGTTTTATATGTCGGGTCGGCAGACAAAAAAGGGCTATAACTCTGGCAAAAATTATCGGATTAAACCGAAATCCAAACTGAGCTGTTTTTGATATAAGTGATCCACAAAAAAACGGGTTTTGCATATAAACAATCAAAAATCAAGTTATCATCCGGAAACCAAAAAACAAGAAAAACTTAATTTTCTATGTCGAAATAGGGGCATAACTCTGCCAAAAATGGTCGGGCAGAACCCAAGTTCGAATATGACTTGTGTTTTGCTTCGAGAAAGTAATATACCAAATTTGGTTTGAATCCGATTAACTCTACTAAAGTTATCATCTGGAAACCAACTTTCAGGGGTTTTCTAAGTAAAAAAAGGGGCATAACTCTGGTGAAAATTGGCGGACGGAACCAGAATTCGAACTTGACCTGTCGTTTCTGCTAGTAAACCCACATACCAAATTTAATTTGGTTCACTCTAACTAAAGTTATCATCCGGACGGACGACGGACAACCCATTTCCATAATACGACCTTTTTTCAAAAGGGTGTATAAAAAGCGATTGAAGCTCTGGTTAAAATGGGCTTCCTGGACCTCTATAGCATTTAGTTCAAGAACTACATGGGTTATGATCCGGAAACCAAAGGTTCACAGAAGGACATCTGATGGCAAAAGAGACATATGGATGGATGGAAAGACTGATTACATAATACAGTTTTTCAAATGGCATTGGTGTATAAATGTTATTAGTATAATTATTCCACACCCATTGACATAAGGCACTTGTGTTCAATGGAATCCCAGCTATTGAATGCATAGTATTGTATACCTCTACAACTATTTTTGTTGACATTGTCGCCAAGTAAGATGGCTTAAATAAGTTCAATAATCTGCTTCTGGTGATGCCCCGATCATTACTGGTTATTCATCAGACATAAATCACAATAGAGGTAGCTATAGTATCAACGAAGGTGACAGTCATTGATTATCTGACACAACTGTGTAGAATAAATACAAACACAACTTGTATCATAATCTCAAATCATTTATCAAACTTGTTGCGGATATTTCTCTTTCGTGAAATATATCCATGCATCATCCACAATTCATTCGATAAAAGATTCTTGATTACGGGTCAGGCGCACATTTTGCCAAAATTTCCTGGTATTTCAAAATGGATTCTGTCTATGTATACCAGACTTTCATTTTTAGAAAATGTAGGGGCGCATTGTCTCGCTCGCTGGGTTTTGGGCCCAGGCGCGCAGTTTCTATCAAGATAAAATAAACAGCGGATTGCCGAAACACATTCATAAATGGCGTGTAAATTGAATTACCGGTAGTTTACATGTAACTCACGATCGATGTCCAGTGAATTTCTTTGATGGTTTAACACTGCTTAATCCACTATCCATAAGCACAAGTGAATGTCACACACTATGTTTTATATTGTACATGCTCCTATATTAATTGTAATTCATAATTATTAATAAAGAATCAATTTAATACTCCGATTCCATGCTGACAGAATAATATCAACATCTCCCGGCCACGTGGTCTTGCTTTGATTTTCCAGAAATTTATGTGCCGTCATAAGCCATACATATAAATCATTCAAATGTATTTTTAGCTTAAACGAATCATCCAGACAGATAGTGCATTCGACACCGTGTGACCTCAAATAATTTACTGGTGTCGGTGATCAAACATCGGGCGGGTTGATTGACACCGCACTGTGAATGGAAAGTTGTGGAATTGGTAACTAGGTCGCGGCACCTTTGATCTCGCGACACATCATACAGGCATTCTCGCAACGCGGTAATAAAACGGAAAATGGGACACATTATTAACCAATCTCGTCTGGGTAGACACTGAAAATAGCGTTATCAGGTTCGGCCAACTTCGCTCTCTGTATTTGGCCTAGGTGTGCAATCGATCGCCCGCTGGTTTTCAATTTCAGGCGCGCGATGGTGCGCAAGAGCGATCGCGTGCCTCAAAAATGAAAGTCTGGTATACAATTTTCTCAAAATCTGGTAGAAATTTCTCTGTGAAATTTGGTTTAAGTGATAATTGTTACACAATATTTCAGAACCATCGACCAATTTGATATTATAACCTCATTTACTTTACTTTTATGCCATATGGCATGAAAAAGATTTAAAATTTCACTGTTTTCATGTGTCAAGAACTTCAAAAGTGCATTTCATATATCCATGAGACCATATCTCAAGATCATGAGACTTTATTATACTTAATTTAATGATTATTTTCATTAAGAAAGAAAAGTACCCCATAAAAAAATTATCAATATTTGAGGATTTTCATGCCATGGCTGTTGATCAATGAACAATTGGGCTGAGATGAGTTGTGGGTCATGGGTTCACAATTATTCTAACAGTTCTGGGTACCAAAAGGGGTGAAAATTAAATTAATATTTTCAACCTCTCAAATGTTTTATGTTATAATACATTGTTTTGTTGTGTCTTAATAATTGCTCAGAACACAATGAAGATGACCATATATATGTGAAATTCAAGATTGTTTCGCCAGATAGATCGAGAGAAATTTTTTTGTTGAAAATCTCTTGCCATTTTTGACTGGATTTATGCAAAATATGTATCTCCCCCTTAAGAGGCGTGTTGTGTTCTGTCAATATATACCATACACTAGTACAGATAAACTTCGTTAAGTCGAACGTCGGTAACTCGAATACCCCACTTAAGTCGAAGCCATCGCCTGGTCCCGGCTGAGCTTTGTGAGCAAAGCCATTAGAATAATTACGGTTAAGTCGAAGGTGGATAAGTCGAAATTCCGCTTAAGTCGAAACGAAATTTAGTCCCACCAGCCAGATTATAACACTAATTACTATGGTTCCTGGAGTCTTTATTTATCCTAATGCATTGTTTTATTTAACATATTAACGAGGTGGTGGGGGTCAATTTCCCCTGTGAGGATTAGTAGTGTTGACAGACGAAATGAAAAACCCATATTTAAACGGCCTGATACAGAGAATGATTTCATTCAGTCATGTCTTCCCAAAACGAAAAACAATGTTCCAAACGAAGAAATGCTATTGACAAGAAGGCTGAACTCAATTTGAATGTTCTCGATGCCATGACACTGATGCAGCACATCGTGGGCCATATCGGATCGATATGAATTCAAACTGGTTGGAATTTGTGGTCACCAAATGGTCAAAACAGTTAAGTCGAACACTCGGATAACTGGAAGTAATCCAACGGTCCCTTGCAATTTGACTTAACGAAGTTTAACTGTACTGAATTATTCAATTAGATTATACGCACTTGTAAGAGAGTTGCTATCTGTTCCTTTCTTTCTGTCACTCCGACTCATGTGATAATGCTAGATAGTCCAAGCTAACATGTGAATTATGTCATATTCGGAATAACTGAAAGATTAAAAAAAATACAATCTATTAATCTCTTGGCTGCTACATGTGAGTACAACAGGCCCATGGGGAAAAATTACTAAAATACCAATATAGACTATACCAGTATGAGTACGGACCTACTACAGAATACAGTTGATCATTATTCAAAACAGGAATTAAGAAATTAGTACATCAGGGGGGGGGGGGTCGGAAAAAAATTCCAGGCACGTATGAACATTTTAATTTTTTCCGGCCACAGGGGGACCCACCCACCCAATTTCTTCCGTTTCCGGCCTTTTTTTCCAGGCAATTTTGGACACCCACACTTTTTTTTTTCCGTTTCAGGAAGTTTTTTTCCTGTCAGTTTTTGGACACCCACCCCCCTTAAATTTGAGAAAAAATTATCAATTGAGCTACCAAATAGCTGATTATCCTGCATTATCATAATTTATTGCGCTATATTTGAATAGAACAGTGCATAATGAGATAACTATACTATTTGAATATATCATATAAGTGTCATTAATCAAGAAATGTGTCAACATAATCACATTTCTAGGGATATATAGGCAGAGTGCCAACGTTTTTATTAACATTCATTTTCATAATATATAGTCACATGATCTAGTCACATAATCACATTTGAGTATTCTACAGAAACACATGGTACCGGTACAACAAATTTCAGATTATTTGATATTTTGATATTTTGCTATGTGATATACAGTAATGCCCTAATTAATCGACTCCATAACCACAGCAGAATAATGGGTAATTTAATTTTAATTTCCGACTAAATCCTGAAAAATTACCCATTATTCTGCTGTGGTTATGGAGTCGTTTTAATTAAGGCATTACTGTATTGCTGGAATCAAATTGTTTATCAAAACATGTGGAAATACAACTGTTCATCCCAGTTTGAAGAAATAATGCTAATACCAAACATAACCATGATATACATGCGTGACTCTTCTTGGGGCATCTCAGAAACCAGAACTGAGGAAACATGTTATAGCGTGTAATGGCAGGCTGGTAGCCACTGCCTGAAGTAATAGGCTTCGAAATAATTGGGAATAATATGGATGGATAGCCCAATTTCACTTCTTTTTTTGCTCACGATATCAGTGACGATAAAATCTTCGTTACTGTGATTAACATTACAAGCTGATCCACATTAACATGGAAAACAATGTGAAATTGTTCAAGCTGGCCCGGCTGGCCTTCAATTTATTTGTTAAGATTTTGTTTTATGTTGTCAAAAGTCTATTTTTATTCCATTATTTATTATATCTTTATTTCCAAGTCACATATGGTCAAGTGTGCTTTCATTTTATTGCTTATTTTCAGCTGAGTTTCTGCATAGTTATTCTTATTTTTGTTGTATCAGTAGATGGAATCCTGATTAAATTTTATTTTTCCAATAGCGCAGTGTCTAGTTTCTATCAAGTTGAATTTGGGTTATTGTTGGCCATTGTGCAACTGATCCAACTTCTGATAACCTCTATATGTAGTATAGCATTAGTATTAACTATATATGACCTGTTTCTGTTCAAAACACATCAAAATAAGACTCAATAGCAGGAATGGAAAAAAAAAATTGGCATATGGAAAAAACAGTTTTTTTGGACCCAAGAGACACCCACCCACCCCATCATACGTGCCTGAGAATTTTTTTCCGACCCCCCCCCCCCTGAGTACATGGGAACAATTGTATCTGGATGTTTGATAAAGTGTATGATGTTCCAGGATTGTGAATGAGAAAAGCCATTTTACGGAGTCAGTGATAATGTTTTTCGATATTGCTGTTATATTTTTTCGAAGTACATGATCGGACTATAATGTCAATGGCTTTGCACACAACATCATTCAGCAGTGAAGAAGTTAATAATATAAGTCATTAATAGGTTGTTTCCATATTGGCCGAGTTATGAGGCCGATGTCTGCCATATGGGCCCGAAGGCTAATATGACAGACCGAGGCCTCATAACTTGTTTATGAAAAAAAAACTTATGCTAACCGGTAGAGATGGTGAAAACTGTTTTCCTGCCGGTGAGATAACTAAAGCTAAGCTCTCCCACGGAAACCAACGGGGAAGATGTCCTAGGATATCCCCCCCCCCACCCTGGATATCTCCCCCTCCCCATGTACGACTAAAAAAATAATTTCACTCATATGATATCGTTTGGTTCTGAAATGGCCAGAAAAATGTTTTTTGAGATTAAATTTTTTTTTTATTATTTAAAAAAAAAAATGACAAAATTAGTTTTTTTCACGAATTTGATTGTCTGTTCATGAAATGACCAGAATTTTTTTTTTTTTATTCAATATTTTCCTTTTTTTTTCATACGTCCAGGCTTGGATATTCCACCCCCCCCCCCCCCCCCCCCCCTACATGACAAAAAAAATCATCTTATGGTTTTATCGCTTATTTTGCTTTATATAGTAATGAAACAGCGAGAAATTAGCTTCTCCAAGAGAAAGTTGTCTGAGTCAGGGTTTGGGGTGGGGGGGGGGGGAAATGTCCAGGTCACGATATATTCCCCCCCCCCCCCCCCACCCAGCACCTACATGACAAAAAAATAATCTTATGGTTTTATCGCTCGTTTTGCTTTATATAGTCATGAAACAGCGAGAAATTAACTTCTTCTGAGAACAAGTTGTTTGAGTCAGGGTTTGGGTGGGGGGGAAGATGTCCAGGTCAGGATATCTCCTTTAGGTGGGGGGGGGAAATATCCTGACCTGGACATCTTCCCCCCCACCCTAAACCCTT